>LPNX011078851.1:154653-329752 GCA_001517045.1 Pseudotsuga menziesii
ACAGCTCACCAGTGCTTTTGGTACCACATTCACTAGCACTGCTGTCATTCCAGTGTTTCAGTTGTTCCGCTCAGACATAGTCAGCTCAGCAGTATGTTCCAGATTTGTGTCCCCTCTGGACACTTATGATATATACAGCAGTTCTTATGTATCCTACAGGTCCCTCTTTTCGGGGCTCATAGTTATGTTCATGTATCTTGATACGAGCATGGGTATGCCCGCCTCGTCTATCTATTGAGATATTTCCTCATCCAGTATTTGAGGACCATTTATATTGCTATGTTATATTCTGATACGAGCATGGGAATGCCTGCCTCGTCCATATTATCAGATGATCCCTCATCCATTATTGAGGTTATGTACTTTTCAGTCCTTGCAGGTGGTTCGAGATCGGTGTCCCGGACTTCAGCTGTTCCCTTCTCTTCTCCATCCCCACAAGACAAACCAAATATGACTCATGATGTCCATCGGCCATACGATGAGCTCCTGCCCTTGCACATCAGGGCGCAATCTGTTAACACCCAAAAATGGTTAACTACCTCATCTACCCCATTTCATGGCTCATTCGTCCATTTGCCTGCCATATCTCCCTGAAAATCCCACTAAAAAGCCTTCAAAAGGCCTAAAATGCCTCCAAAAGGCCATAAAACCATCTAAAATGCCTCCAAAAGGCCCAAAAACCCCTTTTTCCTCCAAAAATAACCAAAATTCCTCTAAAAATAGCAAAAATCCCCAAAAGGGAAGAAAAGGAATAAAAATAATGAGGAAAAAGGAGGAAAACCCTAAAACAGCAAAAAACCCTAAACAAGCTGCCCTAAACCACATGGTTTCCAAAAACCATGGGCTAGCATTCCACCACTAAAAAACTATAAATAAGTGGTGGAGACCCCTCATTTCACATCCACAGTCATAGCATCCTTACTCTGCCAAAACATCCCGTGAAACCCTAGCTTACCATCAAGCTATTTTCACCATTGAGACCCCTTTTGGCCTATTTTCCACCATCAGAGAAGGAGAAGGAGCAGCTTGGAGCTCGAAGCCACCGACATCGGACCAGCGCAACGGACTCCACCAACCTCCTCATCGGAGGTAATCTTAATAACAAACACCATTATACATTTCTTTGCTGATCTTACTTCACGTTATTTACTTTTACTGCTTTAGCTTAGTTTTTCATTTCAGTCTCTTTTTATTTACATTATTGAACTGCTACTAAGGATTCCAGATTCCTTAGTAGGTGCTCATCATAACAAGCTAGGGTGAAAACCCTAGCTACATTCCTCCCAACCAAACTCCTAGAGAGCGCTCAGACAACTCTTCCTCAGGACCCTCGGGCTTGTTCCTGGTCTTCTTGGCTGAGAACTGGGTGGAGAATGCAACTGTAAAACCTCTGTCACCTGACTGGTCCAATTACCTCAGTAATAAAAATATGCTCTCAATGGTATGATCTTCAGCTTAAAATATGCAACTAGATCAATTTCAGCAGTTATCCCCTCAAACACATTCCAAACTCCCCTCCATTGAATTTCTCTTGAGTAAATTCATTCACCCTAAATGATCACTTCTCTAGAATGAGCAACTTTAGCTCTCTTCAATGGGAAATTTTATAGAGATGCCTAGGTCTTCTGGGTTAGTTTTCATTAAATGAGCCACCTGCTCTGATTCCACTTTCTTGGGGAATCATGACCACAAATATAGGGAAGTTGCCACCTGCAACAGTTGGAAGTGTTTTAAGGATGCTGCCACTTGTTAGTTTGCTCTCCACCTAGTCTCCTCCACTAATTGACCAGTAAACACTCTTTTAACAGCTTCCCTAAGCTGTTGTCTCCTCATTCATTTTATTTATAAATAAAATATTCTGAGTTTACATTAAATATTCTTGACCCCACTGGGTCATCAATTACAACTTAGCATAAAATTTAACAGAATGTTCCTTAAATATTATAAAATTCTTTTTGCAAATTGGGGCATGTGACATGCAATCTCAGAAAACATTCAATGATTACTTCACAAGAAGATCTCATCTCAAGGAGCAATTAGAAGTCGTTGAAGACAATGTCAAAGAAGCAGAAGCATAAATTACAATTTTGAATGGTCTTCCAAATTCAGTCAAGAGAGTTGTTCTAGTAGGAAGATCACATATGGAGGATTGCATGATTGATTGATGGAAAAATAAGAAGATATGACAATAAATCCCTAACAACTCATGCCAAGCAGAAAAATAGCAAGAAGGAATAACATTCCCACCAAGATTAGAAGGACATCTCACAACTCAATAGTTCAATTGTGATGGAAGTGTTGGATCCTAGAATAGGCCCTTTATTACCACACCAATTATATCTTCTTCCCTTGTCCTACTTCATTTCCAAACACTAGATAGATTTTTTCCTCAAGTTGAGCATAAATCCTTGCAGGTGTGATTTATTATTGTCTTATTATATTAATTCCTAAGATTGTTATGGTTAGAACTCTATATTTTGAATTGCGCTAATATGTATTGATTTTATAAGGATAGTTCCAAGCCTTGAGGAACACATGTGTAGTAGATTGCTTAGTTTGGAGAAGAAAGGTATATTTGGTACTAGTTGTTACTCCTCAGACCCAGTTCCATATCATGTAAGCAAACAGTGTGATCATCTCTCCACGTGTTAGCTGCAACAGGATTCAGCTACAACAACGCTCCGCTACTTAGGGCATCGCTGCAACAGACAGAGCATTTCCATCCAATTGATTCTGTCAATCCATTAACAACCAAAGTAACAATATTCCCTATATTCCATATATTCATTCAATTCTATTTATGGTTGTAACTACTTGTTGTAACAAGGCACCTTGAAGATCGTATATCTTCATGGCTTCCCAATATTAGTGGATTGGGATTATGCTATTCATATAAATATTGGGAGGTGATTTGAGCCTAGGGTTTTTTAATTGACATTATACTATGTAAGCTATGACAGAGTGTTGTACTGTGAATTATTATTTTTAATACAAGGAATAGATTTCTTCATATCCTTGTGTTTTAATTTGTGTTAGTTCACAGCGTCTTAGTTTGAAGGCCGGGCTCTCCTTCCCACGGAGATTGCTGAGTTAATTAGATGCTTATTTTATTTATATTGTGTGGTGTGTAATTACAGTAGATGCATTTTATAGTGAGCTGCAACAGTGATTATTGATGATGGCATTTTCCATTGATAGTTAATTATTGCAATTCAATAAGCTGCAACTGTGTGGTGTGACAGTCGACTGTTTAGGATAGTTTCTCTTTATGCAAGTGTACCACTTAGTTGTTAGAGTCAAGCTCAACTCTAGTTTATTTTTGTTATTTGTATTTCTTGGAGTTATTGAATTAGTCAAATTATGGTTGCAATTGGTGTGATTTCTTACTGTAATTTATAATTTGTGTCTTAGATAATTTAGACAGATCTTAATTGATTCCTGGTAGTCTGATTCTTTGTAGTTTACTTTCTGCAAAAGTAAGTCTCGCTTAATTCTTTCTAGATCTAATATTGTTAGATTAGTGATTGTAGGAAGGTAAATGCATTTCTGAATTCTTAGATGTCTAAAATATATTAGATTTATCCATGAGAATATTTTGACTGAGGAGACAGATAGGACAATTCAGTTTTTATTCATTCAATCAGCTACTTAAGTGTTTATGCATAGATTGTGCTAATTATCTTTGAAACAAAAATACTTCCCTAGCTTGACAATTCATATTGAGCATTATGTGTGTTAGTTGTAATTGATTAGCGTATAGGGTGACCAACATTTTGGCACTGTTGCCGGGAAGATAATTGATAGACACAGTAGTAGTTGCATTTATTCATTTTCTTCAACAGTTTTTTTAAACTTGCATGATTTTTGGGTTACATGAATACAAGGAGAATACAACGGGATATTACCAAAACTCCTAGAACTCCTCAAAATACTAACTTGGCAGGTGGTCGAGGTTGTGGCAGCATCCTGACCTTAGGGATAAGGACATTCATTGATGATTTAGTTGTCAGGGCTAATTATTCTACTGGAGCTCACAATCAAGGACCATCATCTGTCAGAAGAATCCATGTTACTCCTAGGTTGGAAGCATCAGTTTCCACAGTGGAGAGAATAGTAGGAGCTGTCACACCATCTGGTTCCCCTGCGGACGAAGATAGGGCTAGTGATGTGGGATTAGGTGAACCAGAGGTGGTTTACCATATCAAAAAATAATAATTTATAAAGGAGGAGTGGTTACAGTTATAGCAAGAGTTGGAAACTTATAGGAAGTGAAGACAAGAGGAGGGAGAGGAAAATATGAATAATGAACGTCACCCTAATGATCATGAAGAATAAGTAGGGGATAACCATCACAATGATGGTGACTTCCCACATGAGGAGATAGTTTCCACACTCCAATTCCCCATTTGAAAACCAACTGGACAGGCCCCTATGAAGACATTTCGCCCTCAGTGCTACCACGTTTTCATGGGAAGGCCATAGAGGATCCAGATGAGTTCCTCTTTTAATTTGACATCCTCTGTCACAGCTATGATTACACTTCCAGTCAACAAAAGTTAAAAAATATTTCCTGCTACTTTAAAGGACAACGCTTTGTGTAGGTTCATGAGATTGGGTGGTGAGACTGTTGCCACCTGGGAACAAATGAAACAGGTGTTCCTTGGAAAATATCAAGAGTATTGTAGGACTAAGGACAAAAGAGAAGAATTGTTTAAGATGGTCTAGGAGGATGAAGAGAGTCTAGAGGACTTCATTGAGATACTTTTGTATAATGTACAGAGTGAAGGACAAACTGATATGGGGAAAGATGTACTCAAAATTATCTTATTGCATGGAATCAAAGAAGATTTCTTGGACATGCTGAATTTGTTGGGAAAAGGGGATATCTCAAAAGAACCTTTTGACAAGATTTTCAACTTTATGTCGAATATATTCGAGAGGATCCTCCAGAACCAACAATCAGGACAAAGGACTAGAATGAGATGTCTTCACTAGAATACAGAATTCATCTAGTGGTGGAGCCACTCAGGAAGAAATAGGAAACCTTCTTGAAAACTTCAAAATAGAAATGATGAGTTCCATCTCCTCACAATTTGACGTCTTGAGAGAAAAGCAGAGGCAAGCAATAGAAGATTTAACACTTGGTGTATTATGTCCTAGATGCAAGAAGAAGCACCCACTGAAGGAATGTCACTTCAAAAGGTGGAAGTATGCCAAATTTGTGAACTGAATCATGATACTAAGGAATTTCCTTCACTACCCCAAGTTAAGGCAGCCCTGCAGGAATCTACTTCTGATGTGGAGAAAGCTTACTTCATTGCTTCAAAGAATCCTTGGCAGCCTCGAAATAAAGGTATGAATCCATACCCATTACATTTTTGGAATAATATGAATAATATGAATACACAACTCACTTCACATTATTTTAACAATCAATTGCATCCATCTCAAACTTCTATGCAGAATCCTAACTCTTGGTCATCTTGGGCACAATAATCAAACCAACAAACATTTTGGTCTCTTGGCTGGAGAAACTCCCATCCAGGAAATCATTTTCCTTGTAAGCAATCTCATAATCAACAGTATCCTCATCAGCAATACCCTCACCAACAGCACCATCAGCCACAACTGCAACTCCAAAATAATTTTGCACCAATGAACATGCCACTATGACCACAGTTGCCTGCCCAAACTAACCCTAACCCAAATAATAAAGTAGTTCATCAATTTGAGACTACCAACATGCCTACTTATTCCATTACCTCGGTTCCCTGCAATGACATACGCCTACGATCAAGGAGGGTAGTGGAACCCTTAGTCATTGAAGATGTCCCATCTTCTGCGACTTAAGCAAGAATGAATCATCAATTTGAAAATCCATTTAATATAGCAATCCCCATTATTGAGGATGCTGAGAGTCCTACCAAAACACTAGTTGAAGCACAAGAAGAAACATTTTTTGAAACACAGCCTACACAACCAACAAGAGAATCACCATATCCTGAACGATTGATCCTACAAAAGATAGTGGAACAACCTCAGTTTAATCTCTTAGGGGTATTAAATAATTTATATGTCAAAATTCCACTGTCACAAGCCCTTCATGACGTGCCCATCTATGTTAAAACAATTAGAGACCTGTGTGTAAGAAAACCAGGGAGAAATCCTAGGGATCCTCCCACTGTCCATCTATTAAGAAAACTCTCTGAATTAATAATGGGAAAAACTCTCATGGCTAAGTATGATGATCTTGGGAATCCTACTGTTACAGTACACATTGGACACACCCATATACCTAATGTTTTGGTAGATGTAGGTGCAGCTATTAGTGTTATAACCATAGAAACTATGAAAAAACTTGGGCTCACTAATATTTGGCCAACCCCTACTATATTAGAACTTGATGACATGTCCACAATCAAACCTGAGGGAATCCTGGATGACCTCATTGTCTCTATCGATTCGTGGGAGTACCCTGCGGACTTCTTGGTTTTGCAACCAAAGTCGCAGCTAGGTGGACATCCACTGATTCTGGGAAGACCCTGGTTAGCCACAGTATATTCTTGCATCAGTTTTCAGTCAGGGTCTATGACCATTTGATATGGGATTAATACAAAAATCATGACCTTATACCCTCTAGCTCAACCCACCTTAGAGTTGAAACTCCACTGTGGATGGATCTAGAGGAAAAAGAAGGCATTCTATCGTTATTAACAATAGGGAAAGACTTAACTTTTAAGGATGAAACAGAGGACGAAACTATTAACAGTTTCTTTAGTGAGACCACATCTATCAATAAACATGTTTATCAAATTCTAAACAGTACTTTAGGTGAAGAAGAACTAGAAAAACTAACAGAAGAGACCCTAGTCAGTGATGCCAACATAATTCCAGTACTTAAAAACTCAAAAAGAATTCCAGTTGAAATAGATCCAGGAAAAACATTGAACATTAATTAGAATATTTCTCATGATGAGATGGAATGCCTTATCACTCTGCTGAAACAGCACAAGGGATATTTTTATTGGGAGTACATAGATATGAAGGGTATCCCTTATAATCTATTTATCCATCACATTTACATCAAAAGAGACTCCCAACCTGTGTGCCAACGACAATGAAGGATGAACCCTAACTTGAGGGATATAGTGAAAGAAGAGATCCAAAAACTCTTGGAAGTGGGATTTATATACCCAATCTCAGACATCGAGTGGGTTTCTCCACTTGTGATAGTGCCAAAAAGTAATGGGAAATGGAGAGTCTATGTAGACTATAGGGATTTGAACAAAGCAATGTAGAAATACCATTTTCTCCTACCTTTTATTGATCACGTACTTGATACCTTGTCTAGGAATAATTTTTTTCCTTTCTGGATGGATTCAGCAGTTACAATCAAATCTAGATTGCTCCTAGGGTCCAAGACAATACCACTTTCACCTTTCCCTGTAGTACCTTTTCATTTAGGGTACTTCCCTTTGGTTTGTGTAATGCACCTGCCACCTTTCAGAGAATTGTTATTGGGATCTTTTCTGAGATGGTTAACAACAGCATGGAAATTTTTATGGACAATTTTACTCCATACGGTAGTAGCTTTGAGGAACCACTAAAAATTTTAGAAAAGGTTTTAGTACACTGTGAACAAACCCAGCTATCTTTAAGCACTGAAAAGTGCCATATGATGATGAGTGAGGGTGTAGTTCTGTGGCACTTCATCTCTGCTGATGGTATCTAGGTAGACCCATCCAAAATCAAGGTAATTGAAAACATACCCACTCCTAAAACACAAAAAGAGGTACATAGCTTCTTAGGGCATGTTGTTTACTACAAAATATTTATAGAAATTTTTTCCAAGCTAGACTCTCCTTTATTCACTCTGTTGATGAAGGATGTACATTTTGATTGGAATGATGCATTCCAAACAGCGTTCATCGAATTTAAGAAAAGGATATCCACAGCCCCTATCTTATGAGGGCCCAATTGGGCTCTGCCTTTTCACATTTCCTCATATGCTTCTGATACTTCCATTGGACAAGTATCAGGACAGCAGGAAGGTCATGCCCCATATGCAATTTATTATATTAGTAAAAACTTGGCCCCTGTTGAACTCGACTACACTGTAACAGAAAAGGAATTCCTTGCCATTTCCTATGCCATCAACAAATTTAGACATTATATCACTGGATACTCCACTTTTGTGCACATTGACCATTCAGCCATTAACTACTTAATGAACAAACCTGTCACTAATGCTAGAGTAACTAGATGGTTTTTACTGTTACAAGAATTTGATATTACAATCATTGACAGACCTAGGAGGGAAAACATTGTTTCTATTTTTTTTATCTAGACTTACTAACAAGGATGACAGTTTATCAATCAAAGATTCCTTCCCTGATGAACATTTGTTTGCAATTTCAGCTCATTCCCCTTGGTACGCAGATGTTGCTAACTATTTGGCTGCATGAAATCTTCCAACACATTTGTCAAAGAGAGAAAAAAATATATATAATAGAGCTCCAGGTACTCCTGGATAGATGGGCATCTTTTCTACACATGTCCTGATCTTGAAATCAAAATATGTGTAAGGGAAGATAAAATATTTAGTATCTTAAAGGCTTTCCACAATGAGCCCTGTGGGGGACATTTTGCTGACGAACAAATAGGTCATAAGGTATTACGAATGGGATATTTTTTGGCCAATAGTTTTCAATGATGCAAAGAAATATGTCCATTCTTGTGATAGTTACCAAAGAATGGGCCAGCCAAACATACTAGATGAGATGCCTCTTCAACCACAGCTGGTGGTTGAACCTTTCGATAGATGGGCCCTGGATTTTGTAGGGCCTATCAACCCTCCCTCGAAGAAGAAAGTTTATATTCTAGTTTGCACCGATTATATGACCAAATGGGTGGAGGATGTATCTTTGGTCAAGGCTAGTGACCAAGTTTTAATGGATTTCTTATATAGAGAGATCTTCACCCATTTTGGATTACCCAAGGAGATAGTTACAGATGGAGGACCGCAGTTTGTGTCCTACAAATTGGAAGCTTTGTTACAGAAATATCACATTCAACATGGGATAACCTCACCATATCATCCATAGGACAATGGAAAATTGGAAAGTAATTGAGACTATCCTTACAAAAATAGTCAGAAGCCATCGCGAAGACTGGGATGACAGGATTCCAGAGGCATTATGGGAATACCGCACCACATGGCTCAACACTATGGGATTCTCCCTATACGAATTGGTGTACAGTAAGAACGTTGTATTTCCTATTGAAATTGAAATTAAAACCCTAAAGACAGCCATAGAAGAAAACTTAGAATTGACAGAATCTCAGAGGAATAGATTGGATCAGTTAAATGGATTTTATGAGAAGCGCACAATTGTTGTGCATCAAACAACGTTAGTTCAACATTAGCATTCCAAGTGGCATGATCGGTTCACAAAGAAGAAAGTATTATATCAAGAAGACTGGCCATTATTGTATGATTCAATATTTAAGAGGGATTTTAAATGTAGATTGTGTACAAGATGGTTGGGACCCTACCAAATAGACAAGGTGTTTGATAATGGCACAGTCCTCCTAGTTACCATTGATGAAAATTAGATGCCATTATTCGCTAATGGTCACAGGCACGACTGTATCATAAGATGATTTCAAAGGATACATTTAGTTTGCATGTTGTAGTTGATCTAGATTATCAGTTAACGCAAGGGCAGTAATTTTTTTCTGCTCCTGTGGATTCTTAAATAACACTGCAATTTCCACACAGGAATCTGTACATAAATAAATTGTTGTTTTGTTTTGTTTTTATTTTGTTTTCTTTTATGCTTTGATCGGTTTTCTTTTGAAGAATGTGTATAGGAATATACTTGAGGAGCAGCCGTCACGACTAGGCCAAATGATTGCAGGCACCTTAACTTATTTTCTTGTTATGAATAACTCCCTGAAGAAGATGAACGGCTCAGTAGCAGCAACTAAGCAGCTGAAGATTTTCCTTTTTTTCCATTTTTCACAGTTGTGACTCTGCTAGATTTACCCTATTTTCCAGCTGTAACTCTGCCAAAATCTGCTTATTTTTCCATTTTCACAGATGTGACTCCACCAGATTTGTCCCACTTTCCAGCTGTGACTTCGCCAAATTATGCTTATTTTTCCATTTTTCGCAGTTGTGACTCCGCCAGATTTATCCCACTTTCCAGTTACGACTCCACCAAATTATGCATATTTTTGCAGTTGTGACTCTGCCATGAGTGTCTTTTGTATGAAATTATTATTATTATTTTAAGCAGATGAAAGATGAATAAGTAGAGAGGTAATTTTGTTGTCGATATTGCAAAATACATGGTTGTATTCCAAAAAAAATGCTTATCTTTGGGATAAGTCCATGTCAAATTTACCCTTGGTAGAGAGGCTAGCATTTTTACAACTAGTTTGATTACATTTTAGTATGGGATGTTCCAAGAAGTCGAGGTCGAAGTGTACTTATTGATATTTTTGTATTTATTTTTGTTTACTTGTGTTTCCTTTTGTTCCAAGCTTCTGCTCCAAGATACAAGTTGAAGAATTCTGGCTATATTCTACCTACATATATTCGACGTTAATACAATTCAATAATTTTGGCTATATTCCATGTTAATACAAGCCTTGTCACCTCGTTGCTTCCTGTTATACCACACTCCTATGGGTTATATTATTGTACTTTCTACTATAATTTTCAGCCTTTGATGTGTTTTAGTCCCTAGTAAATACCAAATTGCAGTTTTGGTGGTACTTTTAGTGTTTTGTTGATCCTAAGTAGGTAGGTTAAATCAAAGTGCAATTAAAATTTCCAGTGATGAAGTATAGAACCAACGGACCAAACACATAAAAGTCCATATGCACTACATTCGGGAACTAGTGCATAGTAAGACCATCTTTCTACAATATTTCCCTACAAAGGAGAAGGTTGCAAACATATTCACAAAATATTTCATTGAAATGAGATTTGTCTATTCCAGATCTCTTCTTGGGGTGAAGGTTTGATTCAATGTTTTGATTCCTAGTCCACTGTTCATTTTGAGGGGCGATTTTTACCATGAGGTTTCCCCATTTCCTTGCTTTATTGAGCCGTTACTTTTTTGCATTAGATTGTATGGGTGACCTTTGGTCTCAATTTCCAAGGACCAGATTATCCAAGTTTGGATTAAGGGGGGGTGTTGGGATTATTGTAATCCTCCCTTGTACACCTAAGTAGGTAGGTTAAATCATATTGCTAGGATTGTTTCCATGTCATAACAATTTCAAAATACACCCCTATTTTCAACATGTATGGATATATTTTGCATTTCCTAAGTTGATAGTATTGGAAATACAAGCATGTACATGATCTTAATATGATATTAAAAAAACATTGCATGTAAGTTTGGTTGCCTTAGATATTCTCCGAGAGATTGTGCCTTCAAATGGAAAATAAACTTCATAGAATTACAGATAGAAAAAGAGCAAGTTAATTAGTCTACTTCATGAATTCCTAATTTCTCAAAACCTCAACAATTGGATAAAATATCTGAGTGGGAACAGCTTTAGACACAAGAGTCTACATTATCAATCTAAGTCACATGAGAAATCCAAAACTTAAAGTGCGTATGGATCATCTCTAGAAGGCACACCAAAACATATGGAAATTTTTCAGTCACACCAGTAGAATACTACAATAGATACTATGCTGACATCAAAAAAGATCATGTGAATATTTTGGAAATGGTATATCAAGAATCTAGACAACAACTAGATACGTTCTAGAACATTTCAATACAAGGTGGAGAACCATTGAAGGTGAAGCATACAACCTTTATGCATGAAGTAATAGATACAAAACCTATCATTTGTTAGAATGTGCCTTAACATATCAAAAGAGGACTAAAAACCTCAGAGACTGATTATGCTGAAGATAAGGAGGTGGCTTCTACTCTAGACACTAATTTAAAATTTGAACAGTGGGCATCAAACATATATTTGTTGTTAATAGTATTTAAAATAACTTAAAAGACAACCTAAAAAAAACATCCAATGTAATGTCCCCTCCCTAATGGCACCATGACCGAACCACTAACCCATTCAATTCCCATGGGTTAGAGTGGGGATTAATTCATTTGGGAATTAATTGGCGTACATTAATTATGCATAATTAAATTAATTCATGGAGAAGTGATGTAAGTCCTAAATTTAAATATTTAATTATTAATTAATTGTTTGATGAGTTGGAAATGACTAGCTGGATCAAGTGGGCCCATAGGAGGATGGGTGGCCCCTTATGAGTTGTCAGCCTCAAAGGAATCTAGAAAAAAGAGTTGAAAGGCAGGAAAGCAGCTAAAAAGTTGGAAGGTCGCTGAAAAGCAGAAAATACAGTAGTTCTCATAATTGATTAAAGAAAAAACAAAGAGAGGATTAATAACTCTCAAGAAAGCAAGTAGAAATCGCAAGAAAGTTATAGGTCATAATTTTAGCCAGTGAGAGCGCAACTCTTGACACAAGTGGGTCCACATGCAAGGTAACTCATTAAGGGAATTTTGAGGTCTAAAATGAGCCTTCTAAAAGATATAATAAAATATTTAGAGTTTGTCATTTTGTGAGAGAAAGTATATTTACAAGTCACCTATTGTATTGCAATCCATGTAATTGTGGTTAAGTTAAAGTGAAAAAATGTGTAACAATAAATTAAGTAAAAAAATATCTTTGATATACATCAATATACTAAAATAAGTTACTTATAAAAAAATAAAACAAAAACATTTTAATTTTGAATTATACACTTAAATTAAACTTTTGTAACTAAATTATAAATTATATAAAATAATTCACATTAATAATTATTTATTTTAAAATATATTAACTTGTTGAATAATAATTTATAATCCATATTTATAAATTAAATCTAACATATTATATTATATTTATGTTAATATATTTTAAAATATGTTAACTTATTTAATAAATATTTCTAATCCATATTTATAAATTAAAGCTAACATCAAATATATTATATTATATTTATGTTAATATATTTTAAAATATATTAACTTATTTAATAAAAATCTCTAATCTAAATTTATAAATTAAATCTAACATCAAATATATTATATTGATTATAATATATAATAAATTTAAAATACCATGCTTACGTATAATACATTTATTATAATATAATATAATACATTTTATAATAAATTTTAATAACTTATAATATTATTTATTATAATATAATATAACACCCATTAAGTTATAATTAGTTTTTTATAAGTTATAACCATAACACACTATAATAATTTATACGTTATAATCAAAAAATGGTTATATATAACCCTACAATAAACTGAATATATTATAAATATTCACTACATAATAAATTATAACTTCTTCATTCGTTATATCCATAACTTTGGCTGAGACATGGAGCTATGTGGGCATATTCCTCTAATGGTGGTCATCGTGGTCATCATCATGTAGACTATACGAAATTTGGGTGGGATTGAAACAGAGTAAGCTATCTACCCGACTATTTGCATCAAGGTCCACTTGACTTCGTTCGTTAATATATTACTCCATTATCTTTCTGTGGTAGTGAGACCAAGAACAACAGATTCTGCTTCTTTTCTTCCATTTCATTTCAAATCAATTCTACAACAAACAATTATTACATTCGGGTATAATGCAATAATGAATAATACTAATTTACCAAATCAAATTGAATCTACAGACTGAACCGATCTAAACCTAATCTGAAATTGTGTTCTAAAAACTTGTAATTTGAGATTCAATTGTTATATATGTGATAACACCAATGTTTTGTGTGTATTCCATAAAACAAACAAAGGAGTTGATTAATTGTTACAAGGAAGTTGGTAAAACTTTCCAAGTTTTAGATCTTTTCAATTATTTTTATGGAGTTGATAATATTATACACTTCTAAACATACATTTGCAATTTTCATAAAAATTCCAAGCAAACTTACAATTTTAAACTTGCACTTAAAAAACAAGAATTTTCATGGCTAAATTTATGGATGGATGAATTCGAAAGCGTAGTTGGTGTGAAAATAGGTGTTGGAATCGGTTGTTCTTGATCTCGGGAAAATGTAACCGAGTAGGCTATCACCTGACGAGGTCAGGTGAGCCCCGATGCAAATGGTCAGATAGATAGCTTATAGATTGAAACTCCTACTCCAGACTTTGAACACACCTATGCATAATTATATGAAATCCATGGAAACTATATCAACCAAAACGACAAACGACCATCATCATTTCTAACAACTCTCCTAACAAACATACAAAAGTACAAGAAATAATAAGGTACTTGCCATCAACAAAATGTATATCCAAAAATGCTGGATTGAATGGACATCTATTAGCTTTTCACCCATAAATGAATATAAGACAGAGGGACTCTTTTCTATACCATCCCCGCAAACTAAAGAATGGAGGGCAGCACTTACCATATATTTAAATCCCTAGCTATAGTCACCTGAGTTGTGATTTTCATACCATTGTTGGATAAAAAAGGAAAGACTGTTTAAGGTGGAGGGAATAGGTGTTTTACATTAATAAATTAATTATTGTGGGGTCACAATATAACAAGGGGACACCCTCGTCGCGATGAAATGATGCTAAGGAATATACTCTATACTAATAGTGGTTTGGTTATAGAAGCAAATTAGTATTCATATGAGGGATAACACTTACAGTTGCATGAACTTGTAAGCACCCTTCAATTCGTTGATATGTTTGTTGGAATGAATGTCAAATTCCTCGAGATGTTGTCGGAATGATGGTAAAAAGCATGGTAGGGACAGAGAGAGGTGATAGCATTTTTTTCAAAACAAGGATTGATCTAGGGGCGATGGTGCATAGGGTTTTGTTACCAGTCTGTTTGGTTTTCTTTGCGGTTTTTGCTATCCTCTGCTTTGGTTTCCTACGTATTCATTGTTGTTTCCAGCCCTTATCTCTCCTCCCTGTGTTTTCCTGAATGAGTGTTTTGCTCGTCACTTTTTTCCTGCTTCTTATGGGTTTGCTGGGTGGCGAGGTCTATTTCTTGGCTATTTTGGACAGCTACAGAGTCTTTTTTTTAGTGTCTGCTTGCATTTTGTGCTACCCATAACCCTTTTTCTGGCTCCTTGTAGTTTAACGAGTTGCTTCTACTTCTCCTCTTCTCCTTCTTTGCCGGAATTCAGCCACTAGAGTCCCTCCTCCTGCGCGGAGGACTAGTACTAACCAGTGTGATAAAAAAGTGGGAAATTAGCTTGGGTTCTTGTTGGATTCCGCGGGGTGGAGTGTTGTCTCTGGCCGTGTCTTTTTTCACCTGCATCAGGGTGGTGGGTTTTTTATATCATTGCTATGTCGTATTTTTTTCGGTCGTCACGCTATGATATACCCGTGACTTCAAGGGTTGACTTACCCGTTGTTTTCTCTTGGATACATCATCTGGTCTATGCCCCTAACATAGGGCTTCATGTAACCCATCTATTTCTCCCATATTGAGCTTGGGTTTGACCCGTTTCTTCCAGGTTCTTGGTACTTTTGTCTGGTTTTTGGTTTCTTGTTTTCGCACCTGACAATTTTGTTTTGGTTTTTCTACCTTATCCATTATTTGGGCTCTGCATGCTCTGTCTTGGGCTTCCAAAGGCTATCTCATTCACCTCTTCGGGTTAACAAACCCTAGGGTTTGGTCGAGGCCTTTGACTTCTAGCATCTTTTGTGGATAGTCATTTTCCCCTACATATGTCGAGCATCAAACATGGGGTTCCTCTCCCTGTCATGGTTGACCCTCAGCATGACCGTCTGCGTTCCCGGTTCAGGCGAAAAGCCAAAGCTCTTAAGCTGCTCAAGGGTAAACTCAGATTTGTTGTGGGCCGCGATATATATATGGAACGTGTGGAGGTGCTCTACTCTCGGGCTCTTGTGGGAAAACTAGAGTATTGTAAAATGGGGAAGAAGGATTGGATTGCCTAGGCTATTGATAACTCGAAGCCGATTCTTTCTTATGTCCCCACCATCAGCTTGCTCGCCAGGGGCTGGATTGTTTTTGTTTTTCTGGAGGATGCACATGCAATGACTGTGTTGAACTTGCTTTGACGAATTGGGGAAGGATCTTTAGTACTAAATCGATGGCATCCTCATTTTGATCCATTATGGGAGCGTATTAAGAAAAGACACTTATGGGTTATGTTTCCCTCTCTCTCGTTCTCTCTGTGGATTCGTAGCTTGCTGGAAGGTATCGCAAATACCATTGTTCGATTTGTAGCAGTGGAAGATGATTTCATGCTTACCTATGACAAATGTATGGCTAAAATTCTGGTGGAAATGGATATTTCTGAGGGTCTCCTGACTGAAGTGGAGATACTATGCCAAGATCACTTGTTCTTGCAACGATTGGATTACCTCAACATACCTTTCAGATGCAGTCGTTGTAGAGAGGTGGGACACTTAAGGAGTTAATGTCTGCTTCTATGCAAGGGTATGGACAACCCGTGCTCCATTCTCTCGTCACTAATGTGACAACCCCCCTCCTCTTGCTTGAGGACTTCTTTAAAAATTCCTGCCCCTGTGCAACATTCTCCTCTGGATAAAGGTATTTATCTAAATTATTGTTCTCTCTCGCTTCAGATTAGGATTTGCTCCTTTTGGACTCTTTAGAGCATGGTGCTACACTTTCTCCCGCTCTTGTGCCCACTCTTGCAACTCAATTGCAGGAGTCCACCCCTACTTGTACTTTGGTTTCTCCTATCCATCATCCCTCCTCACCACCTTCTCATGTTGCAGCCCCTCTTACCTCTTCTAATCCGCCCCCCCTTTTTTTGAATTCAGACTTTCCTCCTCTGGTCGACTCGGGACCCCCAGTCAGCTCCCCTTCCCCTCATAGCCCTGTACACTCTCCCTCCTTTGCTAATCCTTCCCTTCAAAAAACTTTGGAGATCTTCTATGTGAAAACTCCTCTCTCTCCTTTTGTCCTTCTGTTGGACTCCATTCGCTTTGAAAACGTCACCATCAGAAAAAATAAAAAATCTCCACATTTGGCTCTGGACCTACCCTCTGGCCCCTCTACGTATACTCCTCTTTCTACCTGGCTAAAAAATGCGGCCAGGCATCTCCCTGTGTCTCCCCCTTGGGCCCTTAGAGCACTATCTCCTGATGCAAGTGTTTCTTGATGAAAATTCTCACTTTGAACATTCGGGGCCTAGGAGGCTTGGCTAAACAAAGGAGCCTCAAACATCTTTTTGTCTCTGTTGTGCCGGATATCATTCTCTTCCGGGAAACTATGAACAGTACCTATCTGGCTTTGCTTGCTTTCTCGAAACTCTGCCCTAGTTGGGAATTTTGTGTTGTTTTTTCAAATGGACTTTTTGGAGGTCATCTCTTGGGCTAGAACCCCCTCAAATTTAAATGCAAAGCCTATCAAACCTTGGCAGGAATTCTCCTTGAAGCCCATTTCAGAGGTTCACCATTATCTCTCTCTATTTTAAATTGTTATGGGCCTTACTGGCATCGTGAAGCTTTCTGGGATGAGGCTGTGAGGGGTGGCCTTCTTTCCCTTCCTAATCTTATTCTGGATGGGGATTTAAACCTCACTATGAATGCTTCCAAGGTCTGGGGTAAAAAATCCCTACTTGATCCTCTTGGCTCTTACTTCACTCAACTCTTCGAATCCTTTAACCTGGTGGATATTGCACCCTTTTGTGCTGGGCCTACCTGGCACAATGGTCGGTCAAGAGAGGAAGGCATTAGCAAAAGATTGGATTGGTTTTTACTATCCTCGACTCTTACTGATTCCCTCCCCAGACATAGAGTCTGGTCTTTACCTTCTATGATCTCAGATCACTACCCTGTCATCCTAGAATGGATGGATGATCCTACCACTTCTTATGCCCCTTTCAATTTTAATCATACCTGTCTATTGGATGAAATTTTTGTCACCTTTGTAAGAAATGAATGGCCTCTACTGGCACAAGGGGTCCACTTGCCTTCCTCAGAGGGTCTCTCATTGAAGCTTTGCTTGTTAAAAAAAAAGGTCAGGAGATGGACTTATGAGAAGTCTCTGGAAAAGAAAGACAAGATTCGGCATCTTGAAGAAGATATTCAAAATCTCTTGGGGCCATCAATGTTTGGTTTACTCAATCCATGTGAAAACCTCAGGCTCTCGGTCATGAAATTGGAGTTGAAGAAATTACTAGACCATGAGCTTCATTCTACTAAGTTACAAAGCAGACTTACTTGGGAATCTCTAGGGAATGCAAACACAAAATTCTTCCACTCAGTTGCTTCAGCTCGTAAAAATCATAATGCAATCTGGGGTCTTCAGGATGAAAGGGGGATTCTGATTGAGGAAGACAAAAAGATTAAAGATTTGGGGGTCAGGTTCTTCATGAAGATCTTTAAAGACGATGGTGAGACAAATATTGAAGCTTAGCTAAAGGTGATCTGATTATTCCCTTCCTTCCTACATCACCATGAAGACTTGTTGAGTTTAACAAGTCAAATTACTATGGAAGAAGTTGAACAGGCTTTGAAGTCTTTTAAAAAGGATAAATCATCAGGCCTTGATGGCTAGCCTGTGGAATTTTTCTTGGATTTCATGGACTTTCTTGGGACTGATCTTCTGGATATGGTTGAATCGTCCAAACTGGAGGGCAGAGTCTTACCCTATTTAAACTCTACCTTTCTTGCTCTTATCTCTAAAAAGGAGAAACCCCTTTCCTTTGCGGACTTTAGACCTATTTCACTCTGTAACCTTGTTTATAAACTGATCTCCAAAATTGTTGCTCTCCACTTGAATCCCTTTCTTGAAAAGTTTATCTCCCCTCAATAATTTGGCTTCCTAAAAAATAGACAAATTACTGAGCCTGTTGCCATCACTCAGGAGTTATTACACTCTGTCAAGACTAGAAATACTTGTGCTATTATTCTTAAGCTAGATCTGTCAAAATCTTTTGACAGAGTGAACTATTCTTATATTATACTGATCCTTCTGCAAATTGGTGTCCCTTTGATAGGAGTCAACTAGATCATGGGCTGTTTATATTCTGCTAATTTTGTTCTGCTTGTTAATGGAAGCCCTTCCTTTTTCTTCTCAGCTACTAGGGGTATACGTCACGGTTTCCCTTTGTCCCCTCTTCTGTTTATTCTAGTCATTGAAGGGCTCAGCCTATTAGTAAGGGATGCTTGAAACAATGGAAAGATAAGAGGCATTAGCACGTCTTCCCATATCTTCTTCACTCACTTGCTTTTTGTCGACAATGTGATTCCTTTTGGTTCAGGCACCTTTGAGGAATGGGTTGCTTTCAAAGTCATACTGGACATCTTTTGTGATGCTTTGGGCATGAGGATTAATATGGACAAATCCTATTTCTTATTCAACAATGTGGAAGAGGGGATACTGAACAGAATCTCTATCTCCCTCTTAGTAAATTATGACCATATCACCCTGGGTTTCAAATATCTTGGTTTTTTCATCAAGCCCCTTGGCTACAGCGTAAAATACTGGCAATGGCTTATTACAAATTTAGAAAGAATAATTCAACATTGGACTTTCCGTCTGCTCTCTCTGGGGGGCAAACTTATCTTAATAAAATTTGTTCTCTCTTGCTTACCGGTGTATTGGATGGCTCTGATTCCCATCCCCATTTCTGTCCTGGATAAGCTCAGGTCTATGATTTTCACTTTCTTATGGGGATCCTTAGTAGACAAAAATCATTTCCATTTAATGGATTGGCAGACCCTTTCTAAGCCTACTTCATTGGGAGGTTGGGGCATTAAGCATCTGGGTTGGTTCAGCCTCTCCCTTCGTATGAAAAGTTTCTGGCTGGAACTCACAGGCAATGGGATTTGGCACAAGTTACTATCTGTGAAATATCTCAAAGGACTCTCAGTGGCTTCTTGGCTTCGTAGTAAAAATTTCACAATAATAAATGCTTTTGTGATTTGGAAAGGATTTATGCAAACTCTACCCTGGATTGGATGTGGTCTTGCCTGGCAAGTCGGGAATGGTGAAGATATTTGGGTTGGCATTGATCCAATTATGGGTACTGAAAATATTGTGGTCCTCCATCAGGATCTTTGTGATTATTTAGAGGATTACTGCATTGTTGCTCTGGCTCAAGCTCGTAATTTCTCACTTGGGACCAAAATCTATTGGTATACATCTGAAGATTTGGATCTAGGAGGCGATTGGAGGCTCTTGTGGAACAAATTTATATCAAGGCTTGAATTTGGTAGAGTTAGACTGTCTCCACAAAGAGACTCACTTATTTGGTCATTTTTGAAGTATGCCAGTGATATTTCTGTAGCAAAGGGATACGAACTCATTATTTATCGTTGTCATACACCTTCCCTGGATATTTCAATGGTTCTAGATTTACTTTGGACTTTTAATATCCCTGCCAAAATACGATGTTTCATCTGGCTTGTGGTCATGAATTGAGTTCTAACTTGGGACAATTTACAAAAAAGAGGCTGGCAAGCTCCCGATATTTGTATACTCTGCAGGATGAATGAAGATTCATCCCACCATATGTTCTTAGAATGCATAGTTTATAAAAGGGTCTTCTCTATTCTTCTTGAGTAGTCAGGTCTTCCTTTTTTTTTTAAACTGCTTAGTAAGGACATTTCTGGAACAATGGTACAAAATCATTTCAATCCACTCAACCAGCAGCTATCTACCTCTCTTCATCTTCTAGAGCTTGTGGAAAATGAGAAACAACTGTCTATTTGATAATAAACTATTTTCTATGACAGACATCCTTCATCAGGTAAAAACTCTTTGTTTAATGTATCCAGCTCCGAAGCAAAAGCAAAAGACCGGAATTATTGGTCCCATTCCTCAGCTAGCATATCCATGTGGTTTCTTTGATGGGGCAGCTGCCAACAATCATGGAGGAGTAGGCTTTGTTCTACACCTAAGTGACATACATTTCCTTGTTTTCTCTCTAGCTTGTGGCATTAGCACTAATACTAGAGCTGAGCTCCTTGCTCTTTGGGCTCTTCTTGTTGTGTCTAAGCTTTTGGGGATCCCTCTGCAATCTATATATGGTGACTCTCTTGTAATTATAAATTGGGCTAACATGATTTCTTCCTTGGACTCACCCAACCTGAGACATTGGTGCAAGGATATCAGATCTCTCATTCATCTCTTTTCTCCTTTGACTCTCACTCATATTTATCGTGAGCACAATCAGCAGGTTGATTGTCTCTCCAATAAATATCTTGTGTTGGATCCTGGCATTGGGTTCTATTCTGAATATATGAATGGCATGATCATGGATCATGGAAATTTTTTAATTTTTTAAAAGTCTTGTGCCGGGACTTAGACCCTTTTCATTTTTGGCACGGTTTATATTTTTCTTGTCTAGCAGGACCCTGAGCCGACTGGGGGGAGACTATTAGCCTATTGATATTGCTCTCTGATTTATAGGAGTGTTTGTCATAGTCCTCTGTTTCCACGCTCAGACTTGTACTGATCTGTCTTCTGGTTATTTTTCGTTGTGTTTTTGTATCTTTGTGGTCTCCCACATCTTGTTTTATTGTATTTGGAGGTGTTCTGGGCTCCTTATATATTTCATCCTCTTTAGAAGATCTGTTAGTGCATAGGATGATCCCCATTGTCTTATTCATAGCTTGGAAACTTTTATGCAAGGATGTCATGTATACAATTCCCTTTGATTCTCAATGAATAACAAGGACTGGAATTTTTTCTGCTGAAAAAAAAAACACTTACAGTTGCAGAGTTAATTCAGACACATTACAGAGTAGCGTTAAATGTGCAAATACTTAAGCAAATGAAGTTTCAAATATTCTAACTTAATTTGTGTGAGTGCAATCTAAAAAAGAAACCATTTAATTGGTAAATCAATCACAGTGAATAGGGATGATCATTGCCTTGCTCCCAAAAAATAGGTTGACTAGGGCGTGCGTTTACTTGATAAAATTTGATAACTGGCACGTATTCCAGATTTACATGGTCCACTTTTTCACCTAATCTTTTTGCCACATGATCCCTCTAAGTTTTCATGTGGTGTTTATTATTATTGTTGAGGAGGCATGATGATTTGGCTCCAAAAGGATCTTTCTTTGTAATGTGCCAAACAGCACAGCCTAGCACTTGTTTCTTTCCATAGAGTTGTTGCATTGCTTCCAGAAGGGATTAAAAGTCCTGTGAAAAAACTAGCTTAAATATGTTGGGTACTAGTATGACTTGTCTTTAAGAGTGTTGTCCCGAGTGACTCATAATAACCAATAGATTCTAGGAGGAAGCCTACTGTGTTTTGTGTACTTTTAACTGTTGCCTCACGAAAGTAAGTTATTTCATTTTCCGTCTGCTTGCTTAGAAACTAGGACCTGTCGTATGGGATCATCTAGGTTATAAGATAATGTTGTACAGTTGTGTTGGGATCATGGCGTAGGAAGAACTGCCCCATAGATTAAAAAAAGCAGGTAGACTCATTTCAGATGGTAATGGATTCTAGGGTTGTGGCTTTGACCTCATTCATGTGTATTACATGTTTAAGCAAGTAAGCCTACTTTCTGACTTCATGTGGGTTGTACAGGTTGTATCATTGAGAACCGGTTTAATTGAATTAGTAACTAAATCCTTAAGTTAATAGAGAGATCTTCTGGGGGTGTAACCATCTAAATTAGTATTTCCTTCTTCAGCTTCAGGCCTTTCCTTCATGTGCATGGTATGAAGCCTTGGGTCTTAACAACCCCTTTTCTATACTGGCTGACTCGATGACATTAACTGCTTATCATTTGATGGGGCATTCAAAACTACTATACTTAAATCCTCTTTTTTTCTAGGCATGATTTCTATTGTGGGGTTGTGATGTGGTTGAATCTCCCGGGCATCCTACCGGATACAATGGATTCACTTTTACAGCTGGTCTTGCTGGGAAGAAACCTATTTGCTTTGACTGATGTGCATGGACCCTCTTTTGTGAACAACCATTGACTGAATGGGTTACCAACCAAAGTTAGTGTAATTATTCCCTTACTAGGCACTAGCTTCATTCATCACTGAGCAGGATGTGTACTCTAGGTTCTTAGAGGTTGTCCCTGGTAACACATTGAACTCGAATAAGGAGGAGGTTTCTAGGGGTTTTGTTGCCCCTTATCATTGGCAGTTGCTAGATTTTTTGTCTGGTCAGGTCGACCTAGCTATGGTCCTGGATTCAAACTGAGATGCTCTCTATTCGGTACCAACCAGGTCAACAAAGTGGAAAGTTCTCTTTTTTTTTTAATTCCATAGCTAGGTTATTTTTATCGGTTTTTCTCCGTTGGGATCAGATCAGAGTCCTCGTTGTCGGTCAGTCAAGCTTGTCATGGGTTTATCACCTATCTCATCAGTCATGCAAGAAGTTACAGATACTTCTCCTCCTTGTGACATGTCAAATATGGAGATGGGACATGTCTCCACCAAGTCCAGACAAAAGGGGCCTGCATTTCTGGTTGAAAACCATTGTGGCAAAGATGAAGGTGAGGTTTTGGTCTGCGAGGAAGCGATAAAGACTCACAGAAAACCGAGGCAGCTTCGTTTTAAAAAGGTTCAGCATGGCAAACCGATGTGTGTCCTGGGAAGGGATGTAACAATGGACCTGGTTTTGGCCCTTACCTTACGCTCACTGCTGGGTAAAATGGAGTTTGTGAATATTTCCATAACTGAGCTTTTGGAATGGATTTGTGAGTAGTGGAAACCCTTTATTCAAAACATTCTGAGGGTTTTAGCTTTGGTAAACGAAAGGTTCATCTTTCATTTCCTATCGGAAGATGATAGGATGGTGGTGGAGGAGTGTTTCTAGGTGTATGATAAGGGATCTTTAGTTCTCTCCAGGTGAAGTGTAGACTTCAATCCACGGATAGTTAAACTCACAAAAAGACATATATGGGTGTTCTTACCTGGTTTTCCTCTATTCTACTGGAACATTAAAGGTTTTAGAGTGATTGCTAACTCTATCTAAAAATTCATCCATATTGAGGGTTGTCATTTATTTGTTTTTAATAGAAAAGCACCATAGGTCATGGTTGAAATGGAAATTAAAGATGGGCTCTTGGAGGCGCTAGAAGTGGTGTGGGAAGCGGGCACTTTTGTGCAAAAACTAGATTACTGGCGGGTTCCATTTCGTTGTCACCGCTGTCGTAGAACGGGTCACTCCAAAGCTTTATGTTATTCTAATCGGTTTGGACCAACAGAAATTCTGAAACATTGTGATTATGAACCCGAGTTAGCTAATGGTCTCAACTTTCCTCTTTCGTTAGACCATTCGTCGGTCATATCTTTCCTTGGTAAGTTCGATAATATTGTTCCTACTCTTTTGAAGTTTTTTACTATTGATGAGGTTTTAGGTTTTCTCTCGACTGAGGATAATACTTTTTTCCTGAGGAAGTGTCGAATTCTTCTAGTTTCTTGGTAATTCCCTCAAAGTTCATGGTTGAAGTGGATATTCGTCGAGAGAAAAGGGCCATTCACGGTTCGAGTAATCCACACGATTTTAGTACTTATACCCCTCAGGAGGGTCCTATCTTCAACTCCTCATATTTTCATCCATTATCTAGGGTTTCTACTTACCTTCCTCCCATTCAGATTACTTCTTCCCTTGTTTCATACTTCTCTCATCCTCCCTTGATAGGATCCAAGACCGATGTCCTACCTCTGGAAACTTACACGGCGATTCCTAAGGGCCTGGATACGATTGCTATCTCCTCCATTAGGAGGCCTGATTTTTCTATCTAAAAACCTAAAAAGAAGGGTAAGGTTAAATCCATTGAAGATTTGATAGTTAAGGGGGAGGGGTTAGGTCCTTTGTGTCAAAACCATAAGGTCTCATCTCTGTTTGATAAAGGCCTCCCTTGGGATTTGGGTTCATCCTTTGAAGTTTGTAGCCAGGCTCTTAGAGATTCAACAGCCCTGTAGATTGTTCTGAAATGATCATTGTCTCATTAAATGTTAGAGGGCTAGGTAGCGGTCCCAAAAGAGATGTTTTGAAAGAGTTTTTAGATAAAATGAAACCCCCAGTTTTACTTTTGCAAGAGATAATGACTAATGCAGGTTAGACTTGTAACTACTTTCTTAAATTGATACTGTCTTGGCATGTTTTAGCTTGGGACGCTAATCGGTTATCTAGTGGGACATTGGTGGCTTGGAACCCCCAAGTAGAATACCTTAGGGATTTTATTACAGATATTGGTATTATGGTGGAAGGACACATCCTTGGTTTTCCAAAGGTCCTCGTGATCCTTAACATCTATGCTCCTTATAGCAAAAGACAAGAGTTTTGGGATAATATCTTTATGTCTGGTTTGTTAGAGGATAGATCCCTTATTGTGGCTAGTGATTTCAACCTCATGCTATTGATGGATGAAGTATGGGGTGTTGTAAAAACTGAGGACCCGATATCGGATTATTTTAGATCAAAAATTGAAGAGTTGAAGCTGGTGTACATTGTTCTTAATGTTTTGTGTCCTACTTGGTCAAACGGAAAGTGCGGGGATGCAGTTCGAGAAAAAATATTGGATAGGTTTTTTCTTGTTGAGGATCTATGTGATGATTTCGGAAAGTTAAGATCTTGGTCCCACTCTTTGGGGATATCCGATCATAAGGTTGTCATTCTACAAATTGATTTTAGTAAAAGTTTGGCTAAATATCCATTCAAGTTTAACTTGATTTGGCTTGAGGATTTTTGTTATTTTGCCAGAGATCATTGGAAAAACTTATCCCATATCCACTACTTTTCAGTGATTTATGGCTTGTTTGACAAGTTGAAAAAAATGAGATATGAAGTCCAGGATTGGGAGAAATTAAAAAAAGGGGAAGTTGTTAAGGAGCTAGAGGAGATTGATAATGAAATTCAAACTATCACAAATACATTGGACTGTCTTTTCTTCTATTTTGATAGAAAAAAGAGAATTCAAGCTTTGGAATCAAACAGAGGAAAACTTTTAAGACAAAAGGAAGAGACCTTATGTCAGAAAAGCCAAGAAATCTGGCTTAAGGCAGGTGACAATAATTCAAAGATTTTCCACAATTATATGAACCACAAAAGATTGGCTAACACTGTTTGGGATATTTGTTCTGATAATGGGGACAATATAGACGATCAAAAATATCAGAAATGTAGTTGTTGACCATTATAAATATTTGTTCTCCCAGCCTCAGGGGCTCAATCTGATCAACCAGTTGAAAACTATTCAAAATTTACCCCATTTTTTTTAGGCTGGTGACTGCCTTACTATCGGTCGATCGATGACTATGCTTGAGGTTAAAAATACATTGAATATGTTTATGAGGGACAACAGTCCAGGCACTAATGGCTAGACGGTGGAATTTTATTGGCATTTCTTTGACCTATTTGGACAAGAGATCACAGAGGCAATGGAAGAAACCCGAAGACAAAGGAAAATTAGTGAGGTACTGAACTCTATTTACCTTACTCTAATTCCCAAGAAGGACCATCCCGACTCCTTTAATGATTTTCATCCTATTTCACTTTGTAATTTACTGTACAAAATAATCTCTAGGATTGTTGTTGAAAGATTGAAGCCATGTCTGAGGAATTTTATTTCTAAAGAACAGTTCGCTTTCTTGTTGGATAGACAAATTACATATGCAGTAAGGGTTATTCAAGAATGCTTACACTCGACCAAAGTTCAAAAAAAGATTGCATTTTTTCTTAAACTAGATTTGATGAAGGCATACGGCGGAGTGGATTAATTCTTGTTCAAATTGGATTATCTCCTAACATTGTTGAGTGGATTATGAGTTGTGTTTATTCATCTAGATTTGTTGTGCTCATCAATGGTGTGCCTTTTCCAACATTCAAAGGTTATAGGGGTATCCGAAAAGGTTGCCCGCTTTCGCCATATTTGTTTATATTAGCAATCGAAGGTCTCAACCTTCTCATTCACCAGGAAAAGATTCAGAAGAATTTTTCTCATCTTAAGGTTTCTAGGGGGTTATCTATCACCCACCATTGGAAGAATGGAAACACTTACAGATGCTTCTTTTGAGTTTTTGTAAAGAATCTGGTTTAGAGGTAAGTGAAAGTAAGTCCTTTCTCTTACATGCCTGCAAGGATAAGCTTTTGAAAGAATATTCGTTCAACCTTTTTCCTTATAAATATGGTTTTTTAGAGGAGGGCTTCAAATATCTGGGTTTCCTCTTAAAACCCAATGGCTACAGATCCAAAGATTGGGAATGGCTTTTTAAGAGCATTAACTGCAAAATAAATAATTGGTCTTATCGTTGCCTCTCTCTAGGTGGCAGACTTATCTTGGTCTCTTCGGTGCTTCAAGGAATTCCAATTTACTTGATGTATTTATCCTCTATCCCCTCTTCAATTGTGTCCAGAATCAGAGCAAAGATATTCCATTTTTTGTGCGCACGTAGATTGGAGGTTGGAAAATATCACTTTGCATCTTGGGAAAGTTTATCTCTACCTCGTGATATTGGATCCTGGGGGATTAAGCATCTTGATTTTTTCAAAATTTCATTATGTGAAAAGTATTTAGGGAGATGTTTATTCAGTACAGAACTCATAAACTCAAAATATTTTAAAGCTCGGGACCCTATTTATTGGCTAAGAGATTGCAAAGAGTTTAAGCCTGCCTGTTTGACCATCTAGAATAGTTTGGTTAAAAGTCTCCCCTTTATTTCTAACGATTTGAGTTGGTAGGTTGGAAGGGGATTCCAAATCTATTTGGAGATTGATCCTATATGCAGTATGGGTGATAAGTGTCTGCTATCCCATAAGTTAGTGTTGGAGCTTCATAGGAAAAATATCCATGTGTTGAAAGGCATCCATCTAGCTTTTGGAAATAATATTTGGGAGGATTCTAAGATATTGGGGGTGGTGGGTAGTTTGGTTGAGGAATGGGACCAATTCATTTCTAATATTTACCAAGGGAATATCACTCTTAGTTCAAACTCTGACAAGGTGGTTTGTGTATTTAATTCCATGGAAGGACAGGTTACTACAAGACTATCCTATCGCTCTATTATCTTGACTAGCAGTAATTTTGAGACTGATTGGTGGATGCTTTGGTTATGGAAAGGGTATGTCCCTCTAAAAGTTAAATTATTTTCCTGGCTTTGTTTAAAAAACAAGATTTTGACATGGTATGTCTTACAAAGTAGGGGGTTCATTGGCCCGGCAAGATGTTCTTTGTGCCACTAGAAGGCTGAAACTATCTCACATATGTTTGGAGACTTTGTTTATTTCCTGGATATTTGGATTTTATTAATGAAATTCTTTATGATGGATCATAGCTGGGATGGTACTTCGGTTAAGGACAATCTGCTGAATTGGTATAATAGAAAATCTCAATTCTACTATCTCCCGGTTTTTGCGATGTGGGGGGTTTGGAAAGCAAGGAATGCTTCCTTTTTTTCAAATTTTCTGCAGAAGACTAAGGTTATTTATATCAAGATTTTATCAACTTTCTTTGAATGGAGTAAAGTGAAAACTTGTTAAATACGAAATATTTGCTCCTTTCCATCTCTTTTGCAGGAGCACCATGTTGGTTTCTTTGATGGGGTGATAGTGAATAGTACTTGTGGAGTTGGGTTAGTTATTAAGATTGGCAAATAAAAAGCCATCAAGGGCTGGTTAAAGGCTGGATTTGGAACAAAAACTTGTGTTGAAGCGGTGGGAAGCGGTGGGCTTATGGATCTTACTCAGTTGTGCTAAATTTTGGGGTATAAAAGACCTACAAGTATTAGGTGACTCTCAAGTTATCATAAATTGGTATTTGGGGGAAGCTCAAGTGAAGTCATTGGAGCTCCATCACTTGTTAGACGATACCAAAAGCTTGATGAAAGATTTCGCATTCTTATCTTTCAATCATGTCTACAGAGAACTGAACATTGAAGCTGACACCCTCTCTATGCGGGTTTTGGGCACGATGGATGGTAGATTATATTTCTCCCTTTTTCTGCAGGCTCATGCTATCAAACCGGCCACTTGGTTCTGTTTGATATTTGATTTCATAATTGGAGAAGTTGCAAAAAAAGTAATTTTTTTGAAATAGATATGTGTATGATTTTGTGTATGCTCTTGGAAAATGATAAACAGTTGGATCAAAGTCGAAGATTATGGGAAGGGTGTCCTGCTAGTTTATTCCCAGTACAAACTTAGTCTATAAAGATCACTTTTTTTATTTATGATATTATTGTGAATCAAAAACGACTTTTCTTTAATATGAAGTTGTTTTCTTTACTAAGAAAATAGATAAATAATAAAAACAAAAATGTATGTTAACTTTTTCATTCATTATATCCATAACATATAGGTTAACTTTGTCATACATTAAAATTAAGAAAGGAATGGAAAATTAAAATTAAGAAGGGAATGGCAATTCATGTTATAACCTCATGGCCCGTAAGGGTGTAGGCTGACTAGCAAGTGCCGTGTAAATGAAGGAATGTTGTAAAGGAGGTCTCAAGTTCAAATCTCACCCCGACTTATCCGTACCCCATGCTTGTGGGCTGTGTGGACGCACCTAGGGGTACAGTGGCAGTCGACGGGAATGAACCCCATGTCACGCGAGTACCAGTACCTAAAAAAAAAAATTTATAACCTCATGAATATGTCATAAATATTCACGATAGAAAAAACTTATGCAAGTATGGGGAGCATATTATAGTTAAGAAAGTTTCTAAAAGTATGTATTTATGATATTTTTAGATTTAAGTTTAATTTTCAATTGTTTATATATTTTTATATATAAATGTGAAAGTATTTTAATAATAAATATATTATATTCAAAAGTAATTTATGAGTATTTTTTTATTATGAGTGTTATTAACTATTTTGTATAATAGTTGAAATTCCTATTGAATCATCAGTTATTGAGCATGATGAATGCTCATCTTTAGAGTTCAGAAGTTCAGTATGCTCCAGAGTTAGCCAGTTTTTTGGTGAACTTTTTATTTTTTTTAAATACATGTTCATAACCCCTTGGGGAAATTGTAAAAAATGTCCCAGCATTGCTTTTTTTTATAAAAGGTTTGGCTTCCAGGACTTAAGCATCAAGCCGACTAGCCCAGAGTGTTTTTTCCCTTGGTTATTATTGGTTGTTGAACAAACGACTAATAATTTCTAAGTTTTTCACTCGCACCTCCAAAGTTGGGGTAGTTATCTTGGTGTTTCGACCTTAGGAGGTTATTAGAGCCTTTGTGTCAGTTTTTTTCAGCATGCTAGGAATTCCAATTGAGTCATATGAACATGTACTAGGTCCCCCTAAAGTTTCGTTTGATTTCGAGAAAAAAAATCATTTTTAAGCCATTTTTAATGGTTTAATTGGAAAAAATATAAATGTAAAAAAAAGTGTGATCTGGAGTTTTTTTTCGGCATGGTTGGGCTCATTTTTAAGCCCAGAGCAGCATATTTATCCTAGGAGCCACTTTCACCATCATTCGAACAGTCGGAGCATCCCAAAAGTCATCATTCGGCTAGCAGAGCATCAAAGTAGCATTTAAATGCTAAGCTTGGATAAAATTGCACTAAGTCCAAAAATAAAAATAAAGTCAAATTTGAATATTTTAATGGTAAAGGGTGACTTGGCATGTGGGCCATATGAATTATGACCCTCTTCAAGGTGACATGGCATATGTAACTTTGGATAAAAAGAAGCTAGAATTTAATTGCATGAAATGGATGACATGATGGTGAAGTATGAAGATAAGACTCACACTAGCTATGGAAAGGATGGTGGGGAGTGGGGTGGACCTATGTCCACATTAAATTAATATTTTAAACCTTGGTATGTGGAGGCTACAAGAGGTTTTAATGCATGCAAGTAAATTGTTGAAGGAATGGATGACTTGAATGAATGGATTAGCACTAGCATGAGTGGTGGGTGGTATTAAGAGTGGTTGATCCGGTGGATTATTCATCTTCAAAAATTACACTGATCCAATATGGTACAATGGTTATTAATATATGGTTCAAAGAACATAACATATGTTTTTAACTCATATGCTAAACATTATATGCAACCATCCCTTAACATTTGTGGCAAAGCCCGTGCAGTTATAGCATGGGCCACGCAACGCAGTTATAGCGTGGGCCGCACAGCGCAGTTATAGCATGGGCCGCGCAGCGCAATTTTTGCATGAGTCATGCAGTTATCGCATGGGCCGTGCAGTTGTAGCATGCTTTCGCAGTTAGTTGGAAACTCTTTGGGGTCTTGCGCACCATCAATTGGAACATCGAATGGTTCGTGAAAATCCCACATGGTCAAGTGTGTACCCTCTAGCAGTCTTGTGCACAGTTGCTGCGACATATATATATCGTTTGCTGCAACATGTATATATCGTTTGCTGCCACATGTATACATCTTTTTCTACGACATACATATATCGCGGATGCTGCGACATTTGTATGCCACGACCACTAATCAGTTATATAGCGAAGTTCTCATATGAAATAGTTATATGATGCGACATCTGCAGAGTTAGTGGTGACATCAAATGTTTACGTTACATGTGGCATAGCCCAGTTGCAAGGTGCGGTAACATTCACTTAACAGTTGTGAATTGGTTGCGCGGTTAGTTATAGCAATCCAATGTAACATTTGGCGGTTTGCATTTGGTGTGTGGTTTAGTTGTAACATTTGTTGTAACATAATGTGACGCTATGGTATGGTGCAACATATGTGTGTGGCAGTCATTGCAACGTGTTGTGAATCAAGATATGTGCGTGGAGTTGGTCGCAATGTTTGTAACGTTCCATATTGTTCCATTTTTTTTGGCACGGCTCTGAGTTAGCAGATATTCATATGATTTGGAATATAGCATATGAACAGCCTTTTGCAATGTTTCAGGGATATGGAACGTTGTGGTAACATAACGCTTGTGCAGCGATTTGGCGGGATTGCATGGTTCAGTTTTAGCATATGGTTGTAACGATAATAAAGAAGATAATAGCTGTGATGAAAAAATGGAGTCGAACTCGTTACTTATCGGCCCACTGAACCCTTAAATAGACGATTTTGGCCACATTGGCGAAGGGTGGAGAGATTCAGATTGTTTAGAGCACAGTGCATCGTTTTTCTGTTAGGAGAATCTTGGAGAGTTTGCTGTGAAGTGTCCAGATGTTGTTGTTGTGGAAGTCAACATTCTATGTTATACTTTAGCTTTCTTTTCCTTTTGAAGGCTAATTGTAATTTCCAGAAGAGAGGTCTTGAAGACTTTGTACAGCATTCTGTTTACAGTTGCTGAAGTTGATTCCAGAACCATTTTTGTACCATTTTAAAGAGATTAATTGGATCGGTACCCATTGGAGAGGGACCCGAAGATGTAGCCCAGTGAAGGGGGTGAACTCCATTATCAACTTCTGTTTGTGACTCTCTAATTCTGTGTTTCTTTTTATATCTATTTATCAGTTTTGCTTTTCATTTATGTTCTAAGCATTTAATTTATGTTAATGATGTTCATGAATTAAGCAAACTGACAAAACGCATTCTTTAAAAACTTTTAATGCACTCAAGTTGAGATCCGATGGATTAGTGGCCCCCATCCACACTCTTAGTGTATAAAATTAAAACCATATTGTATTCCATGCATGTAAAGTGTTCAAAGTAAAGGATGAGGGAGCGGTGACGTCAAAGTCCATTAAGTCAAGCCTTCATGCCAAGCCTGTTGTACGGCTCATGTGGGAGAAAACTCACGCTAGCATGGATGGTTGAGAAGCATTACTGGCTTGGCTCCCTTCAAATCATTATTTATTAACTACTTCAACTAAGACTCGATCTCTCTCAAAGGACTCACGCACGATATCATGGAGACGTCGAATTGTTTTTGGTGGGGGTCTGATTGAGTGTGTTGGTGGTTTAACTCAATTCCTCTCTAGTTCCTCTACACTTCAGCTCTGGTTCAACTCTGGTTCATCTCAGTTCAAGCTCACTTAACTAAGCTTGATCTCTGGTTCATTAAAAGCCCCCTAGAGCTTGGTATTTTGTATAAATAGAGGCTCTTGGAGCTCTATTCAGATGGAGAGTTTGGCATAGAAACTCTGGTGGAATTTGCAAGCTTCTTTTTGTTAATAAAATATTGAGACTTTGGAGGTCATTTGATGGGATTTTGGCATTGTGTCTTCATCCTATGTGAAGTAATATCTCTTTCACCCTACCTTTGTCTTGTAATTTTATTATTATGTTTATTGAAGACTAACAATCTCGTACTTAGGCTTCTAATCAATTTGCATTGAGTGTTTGTGTCTTTAGGGATTGCATCTAGTAGGAGCTCTTGGCATTTAATACCTTCACCATACAAATGTTCCATTATTAATATATTTTGTTTGCAGGGTTGCAAGCGATTCCAGATCTTTCTTTCCTTCTCCAACGGACTTCTAAAAAACTCTTTTCGGTTACTTGTTACTAGTCCTGTCGATCTCTAAGCTATGGAAGATCCAATTGATACCTTCCTCCAAGCCTAGAATCTCCCACCAAGCTTGTCATCTTACTTTTCTAGATTGTCTTGGTCTCCTGCTTTTGTCTTCCTTCCTTGCTCTCATCTTCTTCCCCTTCTGTTAGTCTTCTCATCTCACCCTTCCTCATTCGTCCTAGATCCCCTTTCTCTCTTCTTTCTTCTCATTTTTCTCTTTTGTCTTCCTCCTTGCCTCTCATCTTACCTTTCTTTCTTCCTTATTCCTTGTCTTCCCTTTGTTTTCTTTTTCCTTCATTGTCCTCTCCTCCTCTCGTCCATCTTCTCTCTTCTGCTTCCATTTTGTTCGCTCCCCCTTCTTTTGGTTAGTTTAGGGCTTTCATTTTTCTTTGTTAGTTTAGTTTGTTAGTATTGTTAGTGTAGCTTTGCATTAGATCTCATTTCTATAGTTTTAGATCCATAAAGTTTGTAGATCTTAATCTTAGATTGGTTTCAAGTTTGATTTATTTAGCTAATGACTAATGGGTGCATGAGTTGTTTGGATTTTTGTTTGTTGTAGGTATTGAGAGGAGAATAAAGTGCAAAGGTGAACCAAAGAGAGACTTGAACCTAAAACACTTGGAGATTACCCAAAGAAGAAGAGAAACACATCAAGAAACCATAAGGAATATCCAAAACCCAATGAAGATGGTGCTAAACAAGAAGGTATAAAGCTTCTCACTCTCCTTTTTGTAAAAGAAGTCACAAGACTTCTTGTTCCAAGTTTCTACTTAATTTTAGTTCCCAAAAGATTGAAAATCCTCAATATTGTACTTGATTAATAAAAAGGCTAAGTGGGATAAGGCCTCCCACACTTTGTGTTTTCCTTCCCCATTTGGGGAAGAGTCTTGGGTTGTCTTTTTGTTTGGTTATTAGCATGCTTAGAGTAGTTTCATTTTATGCTTAGAACACTAGTTGCTAGTTCATTTTATTTTTTCTAAGTTAGTTTCTTTCAAGTCATTGTTTATTAATCTATTTTGAGCTATCACTTGGTTTCCACATGTACAATCTTTTTGTCTCTTAAAAAGAAACCAAAGTCTCTTGAACTTTCCATAACCCAAGTCAAGACAACTCTTCGTCGGAGAGCATAGTTACATTGCATTTTCCTTGCATTAGGCATATAGATTAACCAAAGTCTCTTGAACTTCTGTCATAAGACAAAGTCAAGAGCACTCTTTGTTGGAGAGGTTCATCTGTGTGCTCATAATTAATAAAATATTTTCAATACACATTCCCCATAAAATTTACTTTGTTTCTTTGCATCACTTAGTATGCTCTACCGACCTTAAAAAAGGTGGATTCGTACTCAGAATGGTAATCGAAAATTGTTAATCTTACAAGTGATAACCATAATAAAATCTTCACCCCCATAAACCAACGAACCGACGTTGTTTTGAGAGATACTCAGGTAGTGGGGAAATTCCTACTGGTGGCGTCGAAAATCATCGTTGTCATAGAGTTCTAGCTTGCTGGTTAAATCCTTCGGACACCTAGCCTAGAATATTGAACAGTCTGTCAGGTCACCAAGGGGAGCCACTGAAGGTATAGTTTTCCGGTTGGACTCATACCTTGTTTTTTTTTTCCTTAATAATCAAGATCACTAAAAATTTATAAAATTTACAAAGAACACTTACAAAATGATCTCACAAACACACTGAACACTTGTATCTTTGCATCCCAAGCACTACAATCTTGACTTTGTTACCCATCGGATAAGGCACTGGTCTTGTGCTAATTTCATTTATATATATGAAGTGCATATTTTATTTCATTATGGATGCCTTTGCTTAAATCAGTCAGTTGTGTTTTCCTTAAATTATTGCAAGTATACCTTTGTGCTATTTAAATTTTAGATCTGTGATCTTTTCACCATAAAAAACTCCTAAACAACACCCATTCACATCACCATACACCAAAAACACTTAAAATACATTAAGTCGTAGAAAATATTTGTTATGGACTACCCCCTTGGCTTCGTTAGGAGTTTTCCTAAATGGAGGAGTTGGGATCCAGGTGACAGTACCTGGCCCATTGCTTGCCCCCAAGGCCACACCTCTCCCACTTTCATAAGTGAGGAGACAGGTTTCAGAAGATTCCTACTGCTGGTGTGCATTTGGCGGACAACATTTTTAGGCGTCGTTACCGGGGACAGACTAGCAGTTTCAGCTTCGACACTTCAGCCATCATATGAGATGTTAGAGGGGGATTGTCCTTTGGAAATCAACTTTAGACCTTCAATTCTTGATAATATTGAACATTGGCAGGTTTTCCAAGATGATGAACAAATACTGAAATTTATTAATCATATTGATAATTTTTCCAATTATAAAGCCAATGAACATGAGGAAGCTAAAGAGTATCGAGACGAGGGTAACCGCTTCAATCCTGTGACACGTGGCTTTGTTTCCCTAGAGAACATATTTGACAGACATGATAGAAGAAAGAGTAGTGTTGAACAAATGAATTTGGGTGAGTACATAGAAATCAACATTGGAACAGAAATAGAACCAAGAATAATAAAAATTGGAAAAGGTACTTCTGAAATAGAAAAGAACGGCCTTATAAACTTGGTAAAAGAATATAGGGATGTTTTTTCCTTCACTTATGACGAACTCAAAGCATATAGGGAAGATGTCTTTCAACACACCATTCCCTTGAAACCAGAATGTCAAAAAGGAAAGCCTTTCAGAAAAAATCTCAGGCAAATAAACCCTAAGTTAGCACCCATGGTAAAGAAGGAGCTAGAGAAGATGTTAGCAGCTGGAATAATAGCTCCTACAAGACACTCAACATGGTGCTCTAACTTGGTGGTAGCTAGAAATAAAAATGGGAGTTTAAGGATATGTATAGATTTCAGAAATCTAAACATAGCATGTCAAAAAGACAATTACCCCCTCCCCAACATGGAGACCCTCCTCCAACGGGTCACTGGATCGAGCATGATGTCAATGCTTGATGGTTTTTCAGGATATAACCAAGTTGTTATCCAAGAAGAGGATAGACACAAAACCACTTTCACAACTCCTTGGGGCAAATTTGAATATCTGAGAATGCCCTTTGGTCTTTAAATGTCAGAGCTACCTTCCAAAGGGCCATGGATTATACCTTCAAGGAGTTGATTGGAAAAATCATTGAGATCTACCAGGATGATCTCATTATTTTTTCGAAAGATAGATCCATCCATGTAGGTCATCTCAGGAAGGTATTTGAAAGATGTAGGAAATATGGCATTTCCTTGAATTCGACTAAGTCAGTCTTGGGTATTGAAGAAGGAAAGTTTTTAGGTCACATTATCAACAAAGACGAGGTCAAAATTGACCTTGAGAGGATAAAATCTATACAAAATATTCCCCTTCTCAGAAATGTTAAGGGTCTCCAATCATTCAATGTTCATATTAATTTCATAAGGATATTCATCCCTAACTTATTTGAACACATGAAACCTATGCAAGAACTCCTAAAAAAATGCTAAATTCATGTGGACAGATGAAGGAAGTAATGCTTTTGACACTATTAAAGATGCCATCACTGCGTCTCTTGTCTTAGTCAGCCTAGATTACATGAAAGATTTCATGATATTTTATTTTGCTTCAGAAGACACTATTGTTGGTGTGTTGCTACAGAAGAACTTCGAAGGGTTCGAGAAACCTATAGCTTTCATGAGTAGAGCCTTACAAAGCTCTGAATTGAAATATACCATCATGGAAAAGCAAGATTATGCATTGGTCATATATTTAAAGCATTTCAGAACTTATATTGGATACTCTAAAGTCATTGGATATGTTTCCCATGCTGTAGTAAAAGACATCCCGTCTCAACAACATTGCTTAGGAATAAGGGGCACATGGGTGTCCAAAATTCAAGAATATGACCTTGAATTAAATTCTACCAATTTAATCAAAGGACAGGGTCTTACTAAAAATCTCACTCAAAAGAATGAAGAAGCCATTGAAATGATTGCCGAAAACAATATTCCTCAACCGGCCATGACCCCTACACTTCAAGAGCTTGACAACCATTGGTATTCCGACATCATTTTCTTCCTGCTCCATTTCACTTGCCCTGATCACCTCAAAGGTCACAAATGAAGGGCTTTAAGATTGAAAAGCGCCAGGTATTTCCTTACCCACGAGGGTCTGGGTTGGAGGAACACAGATGGCATTATACTTAGGTGTGTTAATGAGCAAGATTCCAAGAAAATCTTAACTGAGTTCCACTCAGGGTTTTGTGGAGGCCATTATGCAGCAAATAAAACTGCCCACAAAATCCTAAGATTTGGTTACTATTGGCCCACGATATTTGCAGATGTTCATAAATATGTCAAGTGTTTCCAAGAGTGCCAGTTGTTCACTGGGAAGTAGAAGTTGGTTGCACTCCCCCTCACGCCTGTTGTGGTCCTTGCCTACTTTCAGCAATGGAGACTTGATTTCATTGGTAAATTTAAGGATAACTCTAGCAATGGATTTTGTTGAATTCTTACGGCAACTAATTATTTCACTAAGTGGGTAGAAGCCATACCTACTAAGAATGCCACTGAGAATGTTGTTATGGATTTCATTGAAGAAATAATTATCCCTAGATTCGGAATCCCCTTAAAAATAACAACTAATAATGCCCGAGCCTTCAGTTCAGGAAAAGCCAATAAATTTTGTTTTAAGTATGGCGTTATCCTATCCCACTCATCAGATTATTACCCATAGGAAAATGGAGCTGCTGAGTCCACTAATAAGAACCTAATGACCATTCTCAAGAAAATTGTGGGGGATAATAAGAAAGCTTGGGATAGTAAGATTAAGAATGATGTGTGGGAAAATAGGATTACTAAGAAGAACTCAACTGGAAAATAACCTTTTGAGTTAGTATATGGACTCACAGCCACCTTTCCGGTCAGTGTGCAAATTCCAATCTTCAGAATTTTGAGTGAGTATGGCATGGAAAGATTGGAAATGGAACAAAGGATCCATCAGATCATAGAGTTGGATGAAGCTAGAAGAGTTACCCTTGATCAGTCACTCAGAAATCAAGAGAGTATGAAGGGCACCTTTGATAATTCATCTAAGCCAAGATCCTTCCAAGTGGGAGATATTGTTCTCTTATGGGATAAGAGAAGGGAGGAGCCTGGGAAGCATGGGAAGTTTGACAGCCTTTGGAAAGGCCCATTTATCATCCACGCTATTGTTGGCACCAACTCTTTTATGCTTAACACCATGGATGGAGAGACATTAAGCCTGCCCATGAATGGGCAACACCTGAAGCTTTTTTATCGAAACAACCTGCAAGATGACCAAGGGGTCATCCCAGGGCTTCTCTAAACCCATCCTTGTTGTATTTTTATGTACTTTATTTCTGTACCGTATTTGATGTATCATATCCATGTAGAGTATGGTGTATCATAGCTTTTGTATATTAGCATTTTATCATATTTCATTTTTATGCTGAAAAATGAAATATTTTATTGCATACACTTTGATTTGAACAAAAGAAAAAATATTTTTTGGTACTTCATCATGGCATATTTTTTATCATGAATATGTAGCCTTACACACTTTTGTTTACATTCAGGTACCAAAGATGCTTGGATTCTCGGGCACTCTCTTTAATCAATAAATAAAGCAAGTACCCGTCCCACAATTGGAGACAGATGTTACCAATTATTTTGTACAATAGTTGAACTTCCTATTGAGCCGCCAATTATAGAGCATGATGAATGCTCATCTCCAGAGTTCAGAAGTTTAGTGTGCTCTAGAGTTAGCCAGTTTTTGGCTGAACTTTTTATTTTTTGTAAATACATGTTCATACCCCCTTAGGGAAATTGTAAAAAATGTCCTAGCATTTATTTTTTTTATAAAAGGCTTAGCTTCCAGGACTTAAGCATCAAGCCGACTAGCCCAGAGTGTTTTTTCCCTTGGTTATTACTGGTTGTTGACCAAACGACTAATAATTTATGAGTTTTTCACTCGCACCTCCAAATCTAGGGTAGTTGTCTTAGTGTTTCGACCTTAGGAGGTTATTAGAGACTTCGTGTTAGTGTTTTTAAACATGATAGGCATTCTGATTGAGTCATATGAACATGTACTAGGTCCCCCTAGAGTTTCGTTTGATTCCGAGAAAAAATAGTTTTTTCATTTTTTAAGTCATTTTTTAATGGTTTAATTGGAAAAATTCAAAATGTAAAAAAAAGTGTGATCCAAAGTCCGTTTAAGCATGGTTGGGCTCATTTTCAAGCCCGAAGCAACATCTTTACTCTAGGGGCCACTTTCACCATCAGTCAGGCAGTCGGAGCATCCCAAAAGTCATCATTCAACTAGAAGAGCATCAAAGTAGTATTTAAATGCTAAGCTTAGATAAAATTGCACTAAGTCCAAAAATAAAATTAAAAAAACTCAAATATAAAGTCAAATTTGAATATTTTGATGGTAAAGGGTGACTTGGCATGTGGGCCATGTGAGTTACGACTCTCTTCATATTGACATAGCATATATAACTTTGGATAAAAAGAAGCTATGATTTAAGTGCATGAAATGGATGACATGACGGTGAAGTATGAAGTGAAGACTCACTCTAACTATGGAAAGGATGGTGGGGAGTGGGGTGGACCGCTCTCCACATTAAATTAACATTTTAAACCTTGGTATGTGGAGGCTACGAGAGGTTTTAATGCATGCAAGTGAATTGTTGAAGGAATGGATGACATGAATGAATGGATCAGTGCTAACATGAGTGGTGAGTGGTATTAAGAGTGGTCCCCCCATCCACACTCTCAGTATATAAAATTAAAACCATATTGTATTCCATGCATGCAAAGTGTTCAAAGTAAAGGATGAGGGTGTGGTGACGTCAAAGTCAATTAAATCAAACCTTCATGCCAAGCCTATCGTACGGCTCACGTGGGAGAAAACTCACGCTAGCATGGATGGTTGAGAAGCATTAATGGCTTGGCTCCCTTCAAATTGCGAGTTATCAATTACTTCAACTAAGACTCGATCTCTCTCGAAGGAATCACGACTGAGATCAAGGAGATGACGAATTGTTTTTGGTGGGGTTTTGATTGAGTGTGTTGGTGGTTTAACTCGGTTCCTCTCTAGTTCCTCTTCACTTCAGCTCTGATTCAACTCAGTTCAAGCTCACTTAACTAAGATTTATCTTCGGTTCATTAAAATCCCCCTAGGGCTTGGTATTTTGTATAAATAGAGGCTCTTGGAGCTCTATTCAGATGGAGAGTTTGGCATAGAAACTCTGGTGGAATTTGTAAGCTTCTTTTTGTTAATAAAATATTGAGACTTTGGAGGTCATTTTATGGGATTTTGGCATTGTGTCTTCATCCTATGTGAAGTAATATCTCTTTCACCCTACCCTTGTATTGCATTTTCATTATTATGTTTATTGAAGACTAACAATCTAGTACTTAGGCTTCTAATCAATTTGCATTGAATGTTTGTGTCTTCATGGATTGCATCTAGTAGGAGCTCTCGGCATCTAATACCTTCACCATAAAAATATTCCATTATTAATATATTTTGTTTGCAAGGTTGCAAGCGGTTCCGGATCTTTCTTGCCTTCTCCAACAGACTTCTAAAAAACTCTTTTCGGTTACTTATTACTAGTCCTTTGTTGAAATATTGTAACTTCGAAGAATATTCTATATGTATTTCTTTGTGGTCCCTGATGGTCCTACCAGGAGAACCACTTGTATTACTTTGTACCCCGATGCTCCTAATCGAAAGAACTAATAAGAGTCATGAGGCAGTCCCCTCTAATTGTAAAGGTGGGTCATTAGCACCCCAGTGTGGTTACTTGAGCCTACATGTGTAACTCGAGCCTACATGATCAACTCGAGCCTACATGACAGATGAGTTAAATTAATTGAACGGATGAATATAAATAGAGGTGTAGTGCTCCTCATTTGGAACACACACTCTCACTTGTGTAGCGCATTAGTGGAGAAGAGAAGTAGATGGAGAAGGAGGAGGATCAGGCTTTGATCTCCTTGCTGGTTTTATCTTTTATCTTTTATCTTTTTTGGGCATCTATATTGAGGAATCTTTTGCTGGGTTTTTCCCTTTAGGGTTTTCCCAGGATAAATCTTTGTGTTCCTTTTGTATGGTTGTGCTTGTCTATCTTTCAGTGATCCTATTTATATGCTTTTGTTATGAAAATGAAATGAAGTACTGATGTCTTAGCTAAGCATATGAAAAGTTAACATGGTATCAGAGCCACCCTGAAAAGAAGACATTGTGTAGCTACAGAATCTATGGCTTCTTACTTTTTGGTTCTCTCTCCACAATCGATCAACAAAAGAAGGCTAGGCTGACTTTCCATTGAAGGGCGCATCTTTCTGTCGAAGCGGAATTCAATTCCGAGCATTTTCAGTTTTCAGTGTGGGAAATTAGGGCTTCTTACAGAAGAAGAATTTTTGAGTGATCCCAACATAGGATTCCTCTCCTAATAAAAATCAAATTTTAGAGACCTGGATCAAGATTTTTGGTTGGGTGAAAATCTGGGAAAGTCAAACCCTAGTTTGACCAAGAGCTAGAAAAACCCTAAATACTAAAAATGCTAAGTTTTAGTATATTCACTATATACGAATATTGGTGAAGGTTCAGGAGCTGAAAATTTCCGAAAATGAAGACATAATCCTAATGAACACTTTGTCCAAAATTCAGCCTCAGATTCGCTATTTTCTAAGAGATATGATCCCTCCAAGTAAGGGTTCTAGCCTCTTCTAGAATTCCCTAAACAAGACACCTAGGGAAAATTGATATAGCTTGGGATACATAGGTTCAAATGGAATTCCTGAAGATTTCCCAAAAATAGCATGAACTGTACTTTCTGTGGTCTAAATTTCAGAACCTGAAGATGAACCAGTGACACGTGGCATGTCGTACAACTTCATTGTTCTGAACAATCCTTTAACAGGTCACCTTAAGAAAATGATCATAAATCCCAACTGATGAAACCAATTCTGATTAAACCTATGGTGTTGGATCAGGTACATGTGCGGTTACCTTAGTGGGAAATTGCAAACACAAAGGAGCAATAACTTCGGAGATATCATAGAAACAGTAATATGCATTTCTACAAAAGAAATTGAAAAACTAGGGCTTCTTGTTCCGGGAGCTTCCCTCCATTGTTTTTAGAAAAGGAGTACATTGGACAACTCCATTCGAAGAGATATATCTTTTTATCCAATCAAATCTGAAAGATTCCAATTTTTGAAAATTAGGGTTTCTCTGACAAACCCTAGATCAGCTAGCTCTGGAAGCAGGACGGACACCTCAAATCGGTAAGATCTAATATTTTGCTATTTGCATTTGAGATTCTCATTTCAAAGTGATCTATCACATAAGATTGGTGAAGTTGAAAACTTCCAAGCATGAAATTATTTGATCCCTCTAAAGAAAATGAATTGGACACCTACATGAGTAGAGAGGTTCCAGTTCTAGAGGGAGATGAGCCTCAAAGCCTTACACAAGAAGAACTTGATCAAGGCCAAGAAGATCACTGTTGATTCAATCACGGATCAACTTGTACCACAAGTGTCTTCCCTAAAGACACCGAATATGTTTGATTCCTTGATCAAGCTATTTGAAGATAAGAAGATGGATTTGAGAAAACAGTTGAAGAATGTGAAGATCTAGAATGCATAACATATTGAAACAGTAGAAGAAGAAGCAGAGAATGTAGAAGTGGTGATAGCCACCTTGAATGGCCTCCCATGATCATGGGATTCATTCATGCGAGGAATGTGTGCCAGAAGGAAGTGATTACTTTCAGCGGACTTTGGGAAGAAGAAGAAGCTTGTCTCATAAGAAGAGAAGAAGAAATATGGGAGCAAATTGAAAATCAAGCTCTCAACATTCAAAGAAGATCCCTCAAGCGATGAGGAATATGAAGAACTCAATTCTTGACGAACCTCTTATCCATCTTATCATTTGGATAAGAAATGATGATTTCATGAATGAAGAAGATGATGAAGGAGAATGATCAAGAAGGAGTCTACCCACAAAACAAACAAAATATAAGTATTCAAGTGTCATTTAATGATATTGTTTTGTTATGCATATTCAGTTGATGTGTTATGCATTATAGATTGTTTGCATTAATGACTATATACTACTAATATGCATGTGATCGGTAAGTAGCTCATGGTGCTATACATCTCTCCATTGCTACTTATCTAGAATGAAACCTCTTTACATGACATATTGGATTAATGCACAATATCAATGATGTCATCTAGAAAGTTTCTGTGAGATATGGATGAATGTTGTATTGGCTAAACAGTTGCATGATGCATAAGAATTTGTCGTTATGAATATGTTTTATGAAATAGTTCTAACCATGCAATTGGTGCATTTGAATTGTAGGAAAGGTCCTGAACAAATTCCTACAAGAAAACAAGGATGAGACTTGTTCCAAAGAACAAGTGATGACAATTCAATAAACATGAATCTGAAGCTCCCAGGGTCAGAGACACCATGATGAAAGAAAGAGCTTCAGAGAGCGGTAGATCCACCTCGAAGGATGAATACCACCATGGGTATAAGAGATAACTCAAGATGAAGAAAAGAATGCTATGATCAAAGAATAACAGTTGATCATGGGGAATGATGTATACAATATGATTTCGAGACATAAAGGGAAGTACGTAGTATCTTCCATATGGATCTACAAGAATAAGTGTACAAAGCAAAGGTTCATGATTTGCCTCAAAAAGAATAGACTATGACATGATATACTCTATTGACAAGTATATATCAAGCATAGAACCACCTGTACAGAATGAAGAGGGAAGATGATACTCCACTTCAAGGGGAGTGACTACAGAAGATATCTAAGTTTGACATGGTACGACATGATGGACAGCTTCCTGCTGGATCAAGACTTTACCAAGAGTAAAGAGGGTTCCAACCTTCAAGGTTGAATGCAAAAGACTAGGATATGTTGATGACCCGACAAGACGAACTCATGGAAGGTGTTATGATGAAAGAATACTAGAATGATGTTTGGATTACAGTTTCCAAACCAGAAGGAAAGAGTATAGTATCCTCCAAATGGATATGCAAAATAAAGCATGCAGCTGACAGAAGTATTGAGAAGTATAAAGCAATATTTGTGGCCAGAGGTGTCTCTCTGAAAGAGGGAATTGATTATGAAGAGACATTTGCCCCAGTAGCATGGTATACTTCAATTAGAGCTACCATGGCACTTGCATCCATGATGAAATGGGACTTACACCAGATGGATGTGAAAACAGCTTTTCTAAATGGTGTGATCAAAGAAGAAGTATACATAGAACAGCCACAAGGATTTGAATTTGAAGATAGACATACTCATGTATGCAAGTTGAAGAAGGCATTATATGGTCTCAAACAAGCTCCTCAAGCTTGGTATGAAAGAATAGATGGTTTCTTGTCGAGCATGGGCTTTACCAAAAGTAAAGCTAATCCTAACCTTTATCTCAAGGTTGTAGAAGATGAACTCTTCATCTTGTTATTATATGTGGATGACTTATCCTTGACAGGAAATGAGAAACAGGTCATGGAAAGAAAGAAGAAACTAGTCGAAGAATTTGAGATGAAAGACCTTGGGTTAATGCATTATTTCCTAGGTCTAGAAGTATGAAAAAGTTCAGAAGAAATCTTTCTCAACCAGGGAAGGTATGCAATAGAGATATTGAAGAGATTCAATATGTTGGAATGCAAAGTCATGGCCACACCCATGGACTCCAACCTGAAGCTGTTAGCTGACTCATCAGAGTTAGTGGATATGACTCATTACAAATAGATCATTGGGTCATTGATGTACTTATCAAATACCAGACCAGACATTTGTTTTGTTGTGAACACCTTAAGTCAATATCTTGTTCAACCAAGATGGGTTCACATGGTAACTGCAAAACATGTGATGAGATATCTGAAAGGGACTATATACTTTGGTTTATATTATGATGGTAGCCATGAGTATAGATTGTATGGCTACACAGATGCAGATTAGGCTGGAAGTATCTCAGATAGGGAAATCACATTAGGTAGATGCTTTTGTTTGGGGGTCTGCTATGAGTTCATGGTTTAGTAGGAAACAGTCCAGTGTTTCTCGTAGCATGGCTGAAGCAGAATACATAGCAGATTGCTCTGCTAAGTTGTGAAGCCATATGGCTTCGGAAGCTGATATCAAGTCTCTTTGAACTGAAGATGGATACTACATTGATTCTATGTGATAACAAGAGTTGTGATAACAGAGAACCCCGTGTTCCATCGTAACACATAGAAATCTAGTATTTCTACATTCAAGATAAAGATGCAGATGATGATGTTTCAGTATTTACATACTGTAGATACAGATGATGGTGATTCAGTATTTCTATACTGAATATATAGATGATGATGATTTCAGTATTCCCATACTGAAGATATAGATGATTTTTCATCATTTACATACTGTAGATGCAGATGATGGTGACCTGATGATGCTTTCAGTACTCACATACTGGAGATACAGATGGTGATAGTTCAATATTCACATGCTGAAGATGTAGATGAAGATGGTTTAGATGATGATTCCCTAACAAAGCCTCTATCTCAGGTAAAGTTCGAACACTTTCGAGACAAGCTTGGTATGGTTCAAAAATACCTTCCCCGAAAGGGGGAGTAGTGATGTTGCAGTGGGATTGTATCATCCCTAGACACTTGCCCTAAAGTGATCTGGAGACCTCTGTCTTCGAGAATGAAGAGGGATTGTATCATCCTGGGACATATGTCCAGAAGTGATCTGGAGACCTCGGTCTTCGAGAATGAAGTGGGATTGTATCATCCCTGGGCACTTGCCCTAAAGTGATCCGGAGACCTCGGTCTTCAAGAATGAAGAGGGATTGTATCATCCTGGGACATATGTCTAGAACGGATCCAGTGTAACTTCGGTCATCGAGAATGTGGCAGGATTGTATCATCCTTAAACTTCGGTTCAGAACAGATTCGGTGTAACTTCGGTCATCGAGAATGTGGTAGGATTGTATCATCCTTGGACTTCGTTCAGAACGGATCCGGTGAACTTCCGTCATCGAGAAGGTGGTAGGATTGTATCATCCTTGAACTTCGGTTCAGAACAGATTCAGTGACTTCGGTACTCGAGAACGTGTGTTGATCCCGTAATTCCTAGAGGAAGGATTGTCTGAGTTCCACATCTGTGTTGATCCCGTAATTCCGAAAGGAAGGATCGTTAGTAACTCCATAAAGACCTAAATCCCGTAATTCCGAAAGGAAGGATCATTGAATTGATCTCGTAATTCCAATAAGAAGGATTGTCTGAGTTCCACAGATGTGTTGATCTCGTAATTCCAATAGGAAGGATTGTTTGAGTTCCACATCTGTGTTGATCCCATAATTCCGAAAGGAAGGATCGTTAGTAACTCCGTAAAGACCTAAATCCCGTAATTTCGAAAGGAAGGATCATTGAATTGATCCTGTAATTCCAATAGGAAGGATTGTTTGAGTTCCACAGATGTGTTGATCCTGTAATTCCAATAGGAAGGATTGTCTGAGTTCCACAAATGTGTTGATCCCATAATTTCGAAAGTAAGGATCGTTAGTAACTCCGTAAAGACCTAAATCCCGTAATTCCGAAAGGAAGGATCATTGGTAACTTCATAAAGACCAAAATCCTGTAATTCTGAAAGGAAGGATCATGTTGATTTTTTGATGATGTTGATGTTTTTATGATGATGATGATGTTTCTGATCGAAAGATCAGATTTTGTTGATGATGATGATGTTCTCTGATCGAAAGATCAGAAGTTGCTGATGATGATGATGTTCTCTGATTGAAAGATCAGAATATGATGATGATGTTGTTACTAATGATGATGATGTTATCTGATCAAAAGATCAGAAGTTGCTGATGATGATGATGTTATCTGATTGAAATATTAGAATATGATGATGATGATGTTTTATGATCAGAAGATCAGAAGTTGCTTATGATTATGATGTTGCTGATGATGATGATGTTTTCTCATCGAAAGATCAGAATGCGATGATGATGATAATGTTTTTGATCGAAAGATCAGAATGTGATGATGATGAGATCCTAATGATGATGTCGTATTATCAAAGTATGATGTTGATGACATATTGATCGAAAGATCAGAGTATGATGATGATGTTGTTGCTGATCGAAAGGCCAAAGTGCTGAAGAATATGTTGCTGATCTAAAGGTCAAAGTGTTGAAGATGATGTTGCTAATCGAAAGGTCAAAGTGTTGAAGATGATGTTGTTGATTGAAAGGTCAAAGTGCTGAAGATATTGCTGATCGAAAGGTCAAAGTGATGAAGATATTGCTGTTGATTGAAGAGTCAAGATGCTGCTGATCGAAGCGGTCAAAGTACTGATGATGCTGAAGACTAAAGATTGAAGATGAAGGCTACATGATGTTGAAAATATTTCAATGATTTATAGATGTATCACCCTAATGATGTTGATGATGTCCTCTATCTCTCTCCTATTATTGTTGTTGTTGATGTTGTTATAGAATACCCTTCTCGTTAAGGGGGAGTGTTGAAATATTGTAACTTCAAAGAATATTCTATATGTATTTCTTTGTGGTCCCCGATGGTCCTACCAGGAGAACCACTTGTATTAATTTGTACCCTGATGCTCCTAATCGAAAGAACTAATAAGAGTCATGAGGCAGTCCCCTCTAATTGTAAAGGTGGGTCATTAGCACCCCAGTGTGGTTACTTGATCCTACATGTGTAACTCAAGCCTACATGATTAACTCGATCCTACATGATAGATGAGTTAACTTAAGTGAACGGATGAATATAAATAGAGGTGTAGTGCTCCTCATTTGGAACACACACTCTCACTTGTGTAGCGCATTAGTGGAGAAGAGAAGTAGCTGGAGAAGGAGGAGGATCAGGCTTTGATCTCCTTGCTGGTTTTATCGTTTATCTTTTATCTTTTTGGGGCATCTATATTGAGGAAGCTTTTGCTGGGTTTTTCCCTTTAGGGTTTTCCCAGGATAAATATTTGTGTTCCTTTTGTATGGTTGTGCTTGTCTATCTTTCAATGATCCTATTTATATGCTTTTGTTATAAAAATGAAATGAAGTACTGATGTCTTAGCTAAGCATATGAAAAGTTAACATCCTTCCCATATCGAAGCTGTGGAAGATCCAAGTCATACCTTTCTCCAAGCCTATAATCTCCCACCAAGCTTGCCATATTGCGTTTCTCGCTTTTCTTGGTCTCCTACTTTTTCCTTCCTTCATTGCTCTCATCTTCTTCCCCTTCTGCTAGTCTTCTCATCTCACCCTTCCTCATTCGCCCTAGATCCCCTTTCTCTCCTCTTTCTTCTCATTTTTCTCCTTTTGTCTTCCTCCTTGCCTCTCATCTTAACTTTCTTTCTTCCTTCTTCCTTGCCTTCCCTTCTTTTTCTCTTTGCTTCATTGTCCTCTCCTCCTCTTGTCCATCTTCTCTCATCTGCTTCCTTTTTGTTTGCTCCCCCTTCTTTTGGTTAATTTAGAGCTTGCATTTTTCTTTGTTAGTTTAGTTTGTTAGTATTGTTAGAGTAGCTTTGCATTAGATCGCCTTTCTATAGTTTTAGATCCATAAATTTTGTAGATCTTAATCTTAGATTAGTTTGAAGTTTGATTTAATTTGCTAATGACTAATGGGTGCATGAGTTGTTTGCATTTTTCTTTGTTGTAGGTATTGAGAGGAGAGTAAAGTGCAAAGGTGAAGCAAAGAGAGACTTGAACCTAAAACACTTGTATATTACCCAAAGAAGAAGATAAACACATCAAGAAAACATCAGGAAGATCCAAAACCCAATGAAGATGGTGCTAAACAAGAAGATCTAAAGCTTCTCGCTCTCCTTTTTGTAAAAGAAGTCACAAGACTTCTTGTTCCAAGTTTTTGCTTACTTTCTGTTCCCAAAAGGTTGAAAATCCTAAATATTGTACTTGATTAATAAAAAAGCTAAGTGGGATAAGGCCTCCCACACTTTGTGTTTTCCTTCCCCCATTTGGGTAAGAGCCTTGGGTTGTCCTTTTGTTCGGTTATTAGCATGCTTAAAGTAGTTTCATTTTATGCTTAGAACACTAGTTGTTAGTTCAGTTTATTTTTGCTAAGTTAGTTTCTTTCAAGTCATTGTTTATTAATATTTTTTGAGCTATCACTTGGTTTCCACATTTACAATCTACTTGTCTCTTAAAAAGAAACCAAAGTCTCTTGAACTTGCCATAACCCAAGTCAAGAGCACTCATTGTAGGAGAGCATAGTTACATTGCATTTTCCTTGCTTTAGGCATATAGATTAGGCAGTCTCTTGAATTTCTGTCATAAGACAAAGTCAAGAGCACTCTATGTTGGAGAGGTTCATCTGTGTGCTCATAATTAATAAAATATTTCCAATAGACATTCCCCATCAAATTCACTTCGTTGCTTTCCATCACTTAGTATGCTATGCCGACCTTAAAAGAGTTGGATTCGTACTCAGAACAATGATCGAAAATTGTTAATCTTACAAGTGATAACCATAATAAAATCTTCACCCCCATAAACTAATGAACCGACGTTGTTTCGAGAGATACTCAGGTAGTGGGGAAATTCCTACTAGTGGCGTCGAAAATCACTATTGTCATAGAGTTCTAGCTTGCTGGTTAAATCCTTCAGACACCTAGCCTAGAATACTGGACGGTCCTTCAGGTCACCAAGGGGATCCACTAAAGGTATACTTTTCCGGTTGGACTTGTCCCTTCCTTTTTTTGCCTTAATAATCAAGATCACTAAAAATTTATAAAATTTACAAAGAACACTTGCAAAATGATCTCAGAAACACACTGAACGCTTGTATCTTTGCATACCAATTAGCACTACAATCTTGACTCTGTTACCCATCGGATAAGGCACTAGTCTTGCGCTCATTTCATATATATATGAAGTGCATATCTTATTTCATTATGGATGCCTTTGCTTAAATTAGTCAGTTGTGTTGTCCTTAAATTATTGCAAGTATACCTTTGTGCTATTTAAATTTTAGATATGTGATCTTTTCACCATAATAAACTCCTAAACAACACCCATCCACATCACCATACACCAAAAACACTTAAAATACATTGAGCCATAGAAACTCTTTGTTAGGGACTACCCCCTTGGATTCGTTAGGAGTTTTCCTAAACAGAGGAGCTGGGATTCAAGTGACAGTACCTGGCTCATTGCTTACCCTCAAGGCCACACCTATCCCACTTTCATAAGTGAAGAGACAGCTTTTAGAATATTTCTACTACTAGTGTGCATTCGACGAACAACAATGAGTATGGTTAATTATAAATTTTTATCCATCATTTAGAACTTGACTAATGAGAAACTTTAACTCAGGCAATATCACCACAACCATAAGAGATTTGTCATTCTCTAGAATTTTATTAGTTCTTCTAAAGTTGATTTTGATGGTACACTTTTTGTTTTGAAACTCATTTTTTACTTCAAAATTCCCTTAATCTGCCAAAGGATGAACAAATTAATCAATGGCTCGAATTCCTAGAAAGAGGGATCCAGAAGGACGAAAAATCCATCAGAAACTAATAAAATAGGCTTGAGCGCACCCATTTCCATCTTTTGGCCATTTTTTTCATTTGTCTTTAAGAGCTTTGATTTTTTCTTTGCTTGGATGATGTGCCCCTTGCAAGCATTGGGATATGTGCCCCTTTGCAACCAGTGATCAAGTTAAGAGATTGTGAGGTCCTTCAATTGGAGATTGAGGAAAGAACACACAATTATTTTCATGGAATTTGAATGCAGCCTTAAAAAAATATTTGCATGTATTATCATAGTTTATGGTGTGTTGAAATCGAGTTCCAATAGAAGCAGAGTTCTTTGTGGTGTGTTTGCAGTGCTAGTTAAAGTTCGGTGTGTGCTGAGCTAAGGAGGGTGCACCCGTGGTTCATGGTAGTTGTTATTGGTTATCCACTTGATCATACTTTTTCAATATCAAGTGTAGGGTGTGCTCTAGGTGGTTGATCCCAAGTTTGGGTTGATTTACAGCTTAGGAGTCTAAGTATTGTGAAGAAGACATCATCTCCTAGAGTAGTTTGTTTATCATCTCTTTATGTAAATATCCCAAGTTCTATGGCCACTATTATATCATATTTTCTTATGATTGACAACTACTTGAGAATCCATGAATGTTCATCATATGTCATTCCTTTCATAATAAAACCTTAGTGTGATTTTCCAGGAGTTTTGTGCCTAATTGTTATTGTTAAATCTCCTTGTACAAATTTGCAAATACAATCTAGTTTATGGGCTATCAATATTCCATAAGTATTCTCTAAAGTCAGTCTATGAGCTATCTATCTTAGTTTGGGTGTGTTAGGGTTGGAATCCAGAGTCTTAGAGGAAATTCTAATTTGTTTGGTTGTGTTTGAATGTTGGGATTATTATTAATCCTCCCTTTGACCACATAGTCTATTTGTCCATTTTCCTATCTTATGAGGTCTTCATCACTCCACCATGCATGGGGGACACACCTAGGGGACATATGCCACTTACTACACATGATTACATGACTTTAGATGCCCTAGCGACCAATCCCTATAATTTAGGAACTCATTCTGAGTGCCACAGGTAGTGTCCAGCAGTTGACCCTAGTCAGTGTTTAATTATGTTCAGTTATGCTCTGATTCTCATTTGTTAGATCACTCTCGGTCATCCTTGCGCTAGTTTGCATAATTTAAGGGAGGTAGGGAACATTTGCTCACCCACCCTCATTAGATAATCATTAGAGGAAATTTCAACTCAAAATGGGCCTCCTAAGGAAAATAATAAAATAATAGTTAAAATAATAAATTAATATTTATTAATTTTGGAGGAAGAAAAGAAAAAAATTGTTTTTTGTTCGTATTTTCAATTTATCGCCCTGTGTTTTTACTCAAATTTCAATCAAGAGAGCTTGTTGGATGCAGAATTAAATTCCGCATCCATCAAGTACCCACTCTACATACTTTTGACCGACCCCGCAAACACAAAAATAAGAAATACCAGAAAAAACATGATGATGACATCATCATCACGTTTTTTTAGCTATTTCTTGTTTCTGGGGTAGCTGGGTCCATCAAAAGTATGCAGAGAGCTCTCCCAATCAAAATTTGAGTAAAAACATAGAGAGCTATGTCAAAAATACAAACAAAAAAGTAGCTTTTTTTATGATACCTATCCCTAAATTTATATTAAAAAATTGTTTAAAACCAATACGATATTTCAAATTTAAAGCAATTTCATTGGATAACACATGATGACATGGAATTTGAATTAGGGTTGAAAGGCCCATTTTGAGTTGAAATTTCCTCTAATGTGGTTGTAAACTGTTTTAGTGATCTTGAGTTTCATTAGTGAGATCTAGTAGTGATTTTTCCACACTGAGTTAGCTCCTGAGTCAATCCAAGTGGATAGATCTAAATCATATCTTAGGTATTTGAATTCTCCTATATGTATTACTATTGTATTACTTAATTATATATTGATTAATGGATTATGATTAGTATTCCAATTATTGGTCTCGTGAGTGTTTTATTTGTCATGAATTATTGTTCTAAGTTACTCAATTCGTTTCTCTCTTTTACAAACTCTTTCTCCATTTGAAATCTGCAGGCTTGATGATCATGTGCTTCATTGAATTTAACATGGTATCAAAGCTAACAGCAAACCTCAAAATATTCCATTGATGCACCGGAAGGTGCTAGGTTCCACATAAATCTTGGAATTATTGGCTTTCTCCCTCTGGATCATGTCCAGAAATGTCTATCCGGGTGTGATGCACCCAAAGAATGTGCACATGTCGAAGCAGATACTATTTGGTCTAAATTGATTCGAATTAAGTTGTTTTGCAGTGATTTTGCGAGTACATTCAAAGGATTGTTGATCAATATAGTTTTGAAATAGAGAATTCGACAGCTCTGACTCCCTTAATCCTTACACCCTTCAATTACCTTGATTGGAGAGCAGATACACAGATTTCCTTGTGCAACAAGGTTTTGTATTGGATCATCATGGGCAGAGAGGTCGAACCCCAGTAGTATATTGAAAAATCGAAGCATCTGAATAAGTTTGATAAAGCTTTTCGCTTCATGTGCATCCACATCTCCAGGGGGTTGTTGTTCCATCTTTATGGACTCAAGACTCCAAAAGAAGTATGGGATAAACTCAAATCCTTGTAGGGAAAACATGGTGAGGTAAGGAGCCATATCTTGGAGAAGGATCTGATAGCACTGCAACCCAGTAACTCCGTAACTATAGAGAATTTTTTCTCAAAATTCAAATCGTTGGTCATGCAATGTAAGCAATGTGCGATTGAGAAGAAGGGTAGCAATTAGTTCTCTCCATACTGAGCAAACTAGGCCCATAATTCTCAGTGTTTGTATTTACCTTTCACTCTAGGAGACTGACTAGTCCTAATTGGTTAATGTCATCCCTTGATTCCTTCATAGAGTCTCTAATACAAGAACAAGACAAGTTGATACATATGGGAGCTCTTAGAGCCTCTCCAAATCAGGCTCTCTTAGCTGGTGATACCAGGAATGCACAAGCAAGAAGGAAGCAGAAAGGTAAAGAAAATAAGAACACTAAATTTGAACCTAAAGATGAGTTTGATCCATCAGATGAATCCTCGGGATCTAGGGAGGACAAACATCAAAGGTCTGACAAGGACAAGTTCTCCCACTGTAAGAAAGCAAACCATAAAGAAAAATATTGTATGAAGAAGGCCATATATCAGATGACAAAAATCCTTGAGCATCACACTATTTCCCTCCCAAAAGGCACAAAGAAGGTTGACTTTGGAGAGAAGACTAAAGATCATGATGAGAGATGCCATGCACTGAAGGCTAGTTGTTCAAAATCACATGCCTTCCTCATTGATTCAGGATCCTCCAATCATATGGTTCCATCCAGAGAATCATTCTCTTCATTACAAATTACTGATGGTCCGAGTATTCACATGGGTGATGACACTCAAATTAGAGCCAAAGGAAAGAGTTCAATCGAGTTGAAGCATGGAGTGTTCAAATATGTACTCTATGTTCCCTCCTTAGCTAAAAATTTGTTATTTGTAAACCAGATGACACATATTGGCCCACCAAAGAGAGTAGTATTTGGTCCTAACTCAATGGAGAACTCATATATCTCAACTGGGAAGGTTATAGAAAAAGGTGTTTCAAACCATGCCTCTAAGGCATATGAATTCTCAGACTTTCTGCATACTCAGATCCATTCCAATCTCAGCTACCATTTGAAATGGAAGATAAAACTATTCTACCTTTTACATATGATAATGTTTCCATTAGTGTTTCAGATTCAGAATCCGAATCCGAAGCAGAGGACCTAGTTGAATTAGTTTATGAAATTGAAGATGAAGTTCACAGTGATACAGATCCAAATCCAGTCCCTACTCCCAATCCTTGGCCTAAATGGGATCAAAAAGTTATTGAGGCAGTTGGGAACATGAATGGAGAGCCATATGACATGAGGAGAACAAGACCCCAGTTTCAAAAAGAGATCCTTGTGTTATGTCAAGCAAATTTACTTCCTTCAAAGAGGTGCAACAAGCCCCCATTGAGATGTTACATGATGGTAAGGTCTAATCAACAATTCTGCTCACTAAAGAACAAATTGGATCATATCACTCTTCCTCCAAAAAGAAGAGACAAATGCAACATTCCTTCTCTTAACTGCCATTGGATTGGAAGAAGATGGAGAGGTTCACATGCAGAGTCATAGGAAACTAGTGCACGTAAGGACCATCACATTGCATCACTGCTCCACGGAGATGCAGGTTGCAAAAATATTTTCACAAGTTTTTACTCGAGAAGAAATTTTTTATCTTAATATGAAAGCTTGTTCCATATTTTCCTGCTTGGTTTCGAGGGGGGCGGCGCCGAGTTCCCATGAGGCTTTCCCCATTTCCTCAATTTTGTTAACCATTTATTATTTTTTGCATTTAGATTGTATGTGTGACTTTTGGTCTTAGTTGCAAGGGCCCAAGTTATCCAAAGTTGGGATTAAGGGTGGGTGTTGGGATTATTATTAATCCCCCCTTTGACCAAATAGTCTACTTGTCCATTTTCCTAGCTTAGGAGATCTTCATCACTCCACTAGTGCATGGGAGACACACCTATGGGACATCTTCCACTTACTGCCCCTGATTGCATGACTTTAGGTGCCCCAGAGACCAATCCCTATAATTTAGGAACCCACTGAGTACCACTAGTAGTGTTCAGCAGTTGACCCTAGTCAGTGTTCAGTTATGTTCAGTTATGCTCTGATTTTCATCTATTAGATTACTCTCAATCATCCTAGCACCATTTTGCATGGTTTAAGGGAGGTAGGTTGTATTTTCTCACCTACCATCATCGATTAACTAGTTGTGAACTATTTTAGTGATCCGAAGTTGCATTAGTGAGCTCTGGTGTTGATTTTCTCACACTAAGTTAGCTCCTAAGTCAGTCTAGGTTGGTAGATTCAAACCTATCGTAGGTATTCGAATTCTCCTATATGTATTACCATTGTATTACTTAGTTATATAATGATTAATGGAATATTATTATTCCAATTATTGGTCTCATGAGTTTTTTATCTGTCATGAATTATTGATCTGAGTTACTCAATTCTTCTCTCTTCTACATTATCATTCTCCATTTTATGCAAGCTTGATGATCTTATGCTTCATTGAAATTAACATGGTATCAGAGCTGGTATCAAAGCCAATAGAAAACCTTGGAAGCTTCCATTGATAGACCAGAAGCAGTTGGGTTCCACATAAATCTTGGAATTTTTTTCTTTCTCCCTCTAGATTTTGTTCGAAGAAGTCTATCCAGGTGTGATGCACCCAGAGAATGTGCACATGTCGAAGAAGAGAGTGTTTGGTATTAACTTATTCAATTTAAGTTGTTTTGTAGTGTTTTGTAGGTACATTCAAAGAATTTATGAAGAATTATTGATCAATATAGTTGTAAAATGGAGAATTCATTAGCTCTCGCTCCCATAATCCTTACACCCTTCAATTACCTTGATTGGAGGGAAGATATGTAAATTGTCTTGTGCAATAAGGGTCTATACAGGATCACCATGGGTAGAGAGGCCGATCCCCGACAGTTTATTGAAAAATCAAAGCATATGAATAAGCTTGATGAAGCCTTTGGCTTCATATGCATCCACATCTCCAGCGAGTTATTGTTCCATCTTGATGGACTCAAGACTCCAAAATAAGTATGGGATAAGATTGAATCCTTGTTTAGGAAACAGGATGAGCTAAGGGGCAATATCTTGGAGAATGAGCTGATAGGACTACGACTCAGTAACTTCGAAACTATACAATTGTTTTTCTCAAAATTTAAATCATTGGTCATGCAATACAAGCAATGCAGGATTGAGAAGAAGGATGAGCAATTGGTGCTCTCCATGTTGAGCAAACTTCGCCTAGAATTCTCACTATTTGTATCTACCTTTCACCCTGGGAGACTGACTTCTCCTAATCGGTGAATGCCTTCACAGAGTCTCTAATCCAAGAACAAGAAAAGCTGATACAGATGGGAGCCGCTCGGAGCCTCTCCAAATCAAGCTCTCTTAGCTGGTGAAACAAGGAATGCACAAGCAAGAAGGAAGAAGAAAGGTAAAGAAAATAAGAACACCAAATTTGAACCTAAATATGAGTTTGATCCATCAGATGAAGCCTCAAGCTCTAAGAAGGACAACCATCAAAGATCTGACAAGGGCTAGTGCTCCTATTGTAAGAAAGGAAACCATACAGAGAAATATTGTATGAAGAAGACCATAGATTGGATGAGAAAATTCCTTGAGCAACACAATATTTCCCTCCCTAAAGGCGCAAGGAAAGCTGACTCTGGAGACAAGACTAAAGATCATAATGAGAGATGTCATGCACTGAAGGCTAGTTGTTCAAAATCACATGTCTTCCTCGTTGATTCGGGATCCTCCAATCATATGGTTGCATCCATAGAATCATTATCTTCATTACAACTTACTGATGGTTCGAGTATTCACGTGGGTGATGACACTCAAATTCAAGCTGAAGGAAATGGTTCAATATAGTTAAAGCATGAAGTGTTCAGAGATGTACTCTATGTTCCCTCCTTAGCTGCAAATTATGTATACCAGAGGACACATACTGGCCCACCAAAGAAAGTAGTATTTTGCCCTAACTCAGTGGATATCTCAGATATCTCAACTGGCAAGGCTATAGTGAAGGGTGTTACAAACCATGCCTCCAAGGCATACGAATTCTCACACTTTCTTCCATACTCAGATCCAGTGCAATCTCAACTGCCATTTGAAAGGGAAGGTAAAACCATTCTACCTTTTATATATGATAATATTTCCATTAGTGTTTCAGATTCAGAATCCGAAGCAAAGGGCCCAATTGAATCAGTTTATGAAATTGAATATGAAGTTTACAGTGATCCAGATCCAAATCCAGTCCCTACTCCCAATCCTATGCCTAAATGGTCTCAAAAGGTTATTGATGCAGTTGGGAACGTGACTGGAGAGCCAACTGACATGAGGAGAACAAGATCTCAATTTCAAAAAGAGAGCTTTGTGCTATGTCAAGCAAATTCACTTCCTTCAGAGAGGTGCAACAAGCTCCCAGACAGATGCTACATAATGGCAAGGTCCAATCAACCATTATGCTCACTGAAGAACAAATTGGATCATATCACTCTTCCTTCATAAAGAAGAGACGAAGGAAACATTCCTTCTCCTATTTTTCATCGAATTGGAAGAAGATAGAGATGTTCACATGCATAGTTCTAGGAAACTATTGCACACAAGGACCATCACACTACAAAACTGCTCCACAGAGATGCAGGTTGCATAAATATTTTCACAAGTTTTTACTTGAGAAAATTTTTTCTCTTAGTATGAAAGATTATTCTAGATTTTCCTGTTTGTTTTTTAGGGGACCTTTTTACCATGAGGTTTACCCCATTTCCTCAGTTTTTGTTACGTCCTAGTTTTAGCTACAACAGATTCAGGCTTGCAAATGGTGTTTGGGGATGTAGCAAGGGCATCTGGTTAGGGCCACCCTATACCCTAGTTCTTCCCAACTATACCAAGGTCCAATAATGTTTACATTTATTCCTTGATCCTTCAAAGAAGCATTCAAGCAACCCAAGGGTCACTCACAGGTAGCTTGGATAATACCCCAAATATAAAGGTATTCTTGGTGATTCATGCAGAAGCATCTAGATGAATGTCAAGTTAATGCGCTCAATAAGACAATTAATGAGGTGAACACAAGGAATGAGAAACAAGTTCGGAGGCACACAAAAGAAACAATAGGTGCAGAACATTATGTGTGCAGGAAAACAAGTTGTTGTGCATGCTGAGAAAAATGGAAGTCAAGTGCAAAACATTAAAGAGTTGTTAGTGTGGCAATGAAGCTGAGCCAAGAAATCATGAATATGAACTATTGTAGCCAAGCAATTGAAGTTGTTGTAAGACAAGAGGTCAACTACTATACCTTTTGGAAATAGAGGGTCTCACTACTGTAATCAACTCCACTTTCTTCACTAACTAGATTTAACTTGCATAATGATTCTATTGCACATGGCAAATTGCAAGAGATCCTTGGATGGCTTGTTGTGATACATATTTTTCCAATTCACATGGTTGTTTTGGAATCCATATGTGATCCGGTGGATTATTCATCTTCAAAAATTTAACTGATCCAATATGGTACTATGGTATTTAATCTATGGTTCAAAGAACATAACATATGTTTTAACTCACAGAATTAGCTGCGACAGACTTTTCACACTGCTGTGACAGACTTAGATGTGACACAGATTTATCTACGACAGAATTTTCGCACTGCTGTGACAGACTTAGTTGTGACACAGATTTAGCTATGACAAACTTAGCTGTGACACAGATTTATCTGCGACAGACTTTTCACACTGCTCTGACAGACTTAGCTGTGACACAGATTTAGTTGTGACAGACTTAGTTGCGACACAGATTTAGCTACGACAGACTTTTCACACTGCTGTGACAGACTTGGCTGTGACACAGATTTAGTTGTGACAGACTTAGCTGTGACACGGATTTAGCTGCGACAGACTTTTCACACTGCTGTGACAGACTTGCTGCAACATCGCGAAGTTAGTGGTGACATCAAACGGTGTGATGATATGGTATGGTGCAACATATGTGTGTAACGGTCATTGCAACGTGTTGTGAATCAACATGTGCATAGAGTTAGTTGCCACGTTTCGGGAATATGGAACGTCATGGTAACATAATGCTTGTGCAGTGACTTGGCCAAATTGCATGGTTCAGCGTATGGTTGTAACAATAATAATAATTAAAAAAAAATAACAGCTGAGATGATGGAATCGAAACGATTACTTATCCCTCCCGCTGAACTCTTAAATAGAGGAGGCTGGCCACCGAGAAGGGGGCGGATTGTTTTGGAGCGCAGAGTATCGTTTCTCTGTTATGAGAAGCTTAGAGATCATTTTTGCTACGAAGTGTCCAGATGCTGTGCTGTAGAAGTCGACATTCTCTGTTATGTTTTAGCTTTCTTTATCTTTGAATGCTGATTGTAATTTCGAGAGAAAGGTCTTAAAGAGTTTGTACAGTATTTTGTTTACAGTTGCTGAAGTTGTTTCCAGAACCATTTTGTACCATTTTAAAAAAGATTAATTAGATCGGTACCCATTGGAGAGGGACCCGGAGACGTAGCCCAGTGGAGGGGGTGAACTCCGTTATCAACTTCTGTTTGTGATGCTCTGATTCTGTGCTTTTTTATATTGGTTTATCAGTTCGTTTTCCATCTATTTTCAGTATTAAATTTCTATTAATGTTGTTCCATTAATTAACCTGCTGAACGCATTCTTTTAACACAAACTTTTAATGCACACAAGTTGAGGTCCGACAGATCATGTTATGGTATCAGAGCTGGTTGACTGCTTGTGCAAGTTTGTGAATGCTTACCAGGTCCAGGTTAAAGCGTGGTGAAGGAGAATTAGTTGAAGAAGATCCTAAGATTGGCTCAAGGAAAACATTCTCAAGAACCATGTCTCTTCTACGAGGGGAAGAAGAAGGACATACAGAACGGGAAAAACCTGTTATTTCTGAATCTGAGTTTTTAGAGGCTTTTATGAGCATGAAAGCCATGATGAAAATTCTACTCAATGAGTGAGAAGAAAGAAGAAGAATTTTCATTCAAAGATGCAGAAGTGAAGAAGGAAGAAAAGGGTAAAGGAGTAGGAGGTGATGGTGATCCTCTTGATACTACTCAAACTTTCTCTTCTTCTCATGCTTCTCATTCACATAATGCTAATGCAAATTCTAATATGCCTTATTTCAAATTGGATGTTAAGTTTGAGTTACCAATTTATAATGGAGATTTAGATGCTAAAAAGTTAGACAATTGGATCAAGCAACTTGAAGTATATTGCAGGGTGCAGGGCATTAATGATGACCCTTCCAGGATTCAATTGGCCACTTTGTTTGAGAATGAGTGGAATGGCTCTTACTTGGTGGAAAAGCAAGATTCAGCAAGATCTTCGAAAGAATGGTAAAATTATTTCAGTTTGGAATGAATTCATTGAAGTATTAAGGAAGCAATTTTATCCTTTAGGCCATATCCAACAATTAACCATGGGTTGGCAAATGTTTAGACAAGCTAAAGGACAAAGCATTCAAGATTATACTCATGAATTCAGAAAGAGGGCTATTGCATTGAATGTTGCATTAGATACATAGGAAACTCTTCTTAAGTACATTGGTGGCATGCATTCTTATTTGAGACATACTTTGTTGATGTTTAACCCCAGTAATTTGGATGATGTATGTGTTCAAGCTACCCATTTAGAAGCCAGGGGTAAGCATGCTAATGATACTTTTGTGAAGAAATCTTTTAAAATTGACAGCAAATCGAAAGGTCAAGACAAGGGGAAAAAGAAGACGGCTACTGTTAAGAAAGAGGGTGAAAAGCCTACATGTTCGCATTGTCAGAAGGGGCATGATGTATCTAAGTGTTGGAAACTTCATCCAGAGTTAAGGCCAAAGAAGTACGGAGGAAACAAAGATAAAGGCAAAGCAAAAGCTACTGCAGCAGTTATTCAGGACTTGGGATCCGTCTCAGGTGATGAAACAAAGGTTACAGCTGTCGGAATCCAGGATAAGAATAAAAGTATCTCACTTCCCATTGATGCAAAATCAAGTTCTAGTGCAAGTACAAATCTGCCATCTACTTCTAAGCAAAATGATAAAGATAGAAGTGCACTGTTTCATGTTCGTGTCATTGCAAATCACACAAAGATTGATACATTGTTTGATAGTGGTTCACAAGTAAATCTGATATCAGAAGAAGTGGTTAAGAAATTGCATTTAGTTACTGTGCCTCATGAAAAGCCCTATCCTCTTGGTTGGGTTACTAACGATACACAGTGACAAGTTTCAAAGAAATGTGTATTGAAGTTTGCAATTACTGAAAAGTTCATAGATGAGGTAGAACTAGATGTAGTGCCACTTGACATTTGTGGAATTGTACTTGGGAGTCCATATTTATATGACCGGAAAGCAGTGTTTTATAGAAAGGAGAATAAGTATCATCTTTTTAAAGATGGTGTAGAGTATATTGTACGAGCACATAAGACAAGAACAAACTTAGCAATAGTTTCTGCAGGACAAATGAAGAGGTTGGTAAATGCTAGTAAGAATTTTGTGTTAATGATGGTTAAGGTAAAAAATGATGAGATCTCTAAACCTTTTGAAGGATGTGACCCTAAACAGAAATCTGAACTGATTGAAATTATTTCTGAGTATGATGATTTGTTTCAAGATCCGAAGGGGTTACCACCGAGGAGAGAGATTCAGCATGAGATACATTTGCAGCAGGATGTGCCACTCCCGAACATAGCCATGTACTGGATGTCTGTAATGCAGAATGAGGAAATCAAGAAGCAGGTTCAGGAGCTGATTGAGAAGGGGGTCATCCGGCCCAGCACTTCTCCTTGCGGTTCTCCCATAGTCTTGGTTCCAAAGAAGGATGGGTCGTGGAGGATGTGTATCGACTACAGGGCCCTTAACAAAATCACCATTAAAAACAGGTGTCCTCTTCCTCGCATTGATGATTTGCTTGATCAGTTGAAACATGCAATTTATTTTACAAAATTGGATCTGCGTAGTGGGTATCATCAAATCCGTGTTGCTAAAAATGATGCCTGGAAAATAGCGTTTAAAACAAAACAGGGTTTGTATGAATGGCTTGTAATGCCTTTTGGGCTATGTAACGCTCCTGCTACTTTCATGCGGGTCATGAATGATGTCTTTCGACCATTCATTGATTATTTTGTAATTGTATATTTGGATGATATCCTTGTGTTTAGCAAAACCTGGGAAGAGCATATTGTACACGTGAAGAAAGTTTTAGATGTACTGAAGAAGGAGAAGTTTTATGTAAAAATGTCTAAATGTGAGTTTGCCAAAACTTCTTTAGTATATTTGGGCCATATTATTGGTGGAGGCCACCTGCGAGTGGACCCAGCCAAGGTTGATGTCATTGTAAACTGGCCATGGCCTACACCGTTACTAAAATCAGAAGTTTTCTGGGTGCGGTTCAGTATTGGAGAAAATTCATTTCTGGGTTTTCTTCCATTGCTGCTCCATTACATGCGTTGACAAGCATTAAAGAAATTTTCCAGTGGGGAGGCAAGCATCAGAGAGCCTTCGACACTTTGAAAGAAAGGATCAGCACAGCCCCAGTTCTAACGTTGCCAGATTTGCAACAGCCATTTGAGATCGAAACCGATGCCAGCGAGTTTGCCATGGGAGCCGTTTTGATGCAAGGGAGGAAGCCAGTCTGTTACCATTCAGAAACATTCTCTATTGCGATACGTAACTATCCGACTTATGACAAAGAGTTGTATGCTTTGGTACAGAGTGTGAAGAAGTGGAAACATTATATCATGGGAAAAGAAACAGTCATCCATACTGATCATCAGCCACTTCAATATTTACAATCTCAAACTAAAATACAACAAAGTAGGCATTTAAAATAGATGGTATTCTTACAACAATTTCATCTCGTAATTAAATACAAGAAGGGAATTCATAATAAGGTAGCAGACATGTTATCAAGGCCACCTATGAATGCTTCAATCATTCTTCAAAACAGTTCATTAACACATGAAAGTTATATTGAACAGTATGCAGAAGATAAAGATTTTAAGAAAGTATATGCATCACTAACACATGGTAAACAGGAAGAAAACTATTTTGTGCATAATCAACTCTTGTATCATCTTGGTAAACTCTGTATTCCAGAGAAAGAAAGAGTGCATGTGATCCGAGAGGCACATAGTTCATTGATTGCAGGACATTTTGGAGTAAGTAAAACATTGTCTGTATTGCAGAATCACTGTTATTGGCCTCAAATGCAAGAAACATTAGCTAAATACATAAGAGGTTGTGTTATGTGTGCAACGAGTAAGCCTAGCAATAGGAAATTGGGTTTGTACACACCTCTTCCAGTTTCTTCTCGTCCTTGGGAAAGCATTTCTATGGACTTTGTAGGAAGACTACCTATGTCTAGAAAAGGGCATGATTATCTATATGTTGTTGTGGATAGATTCAGCAAAATGTGTATCTTAATGCCATGTAACAAGCAGATCACTGCTGAACAAACAGTTCATCTATTCTTTCAGAATGTTTGGGTACATTTTGGGCTACCCATGTCTATTGTATCTGATCGGGATTCCCGGTTCTTGGGAGTCTTCTGGTCGACTTTATGGGAGCTTATGGACACTAAATTGAAGAAAAGTACAGCTTTTCATCCACAGACCAATGGGCAAACAGAGGTAATGAATAGAACAGCGGTTCAGCTACTCAGAGGATATTGTAGTAAACATCCTAAACTTTTTGATGAGCAGTTGCAGTATATACAGCTTGCCTACAATCATGCAGTTCATTCTTCCACGAACAGATCTCCTTTTGAAACTTGTTTTGGTTATCTGCCAAAAACACCGATGGACTTCTCTTTTGGCAAAGATGCAATGGATGGACATCATGATGTAGATAAAGCACTAAGGTTCATTCAGAGAATCCAAGCAGTGCAGCAGGCAGTTCAAGAACAGTTGGAGAAGAGCCAGGCAAAGTACAAAGCCAGGCATGACAAGCATCAAGTTGATCATCAATTTCAGGTTGGTGACAGAGTTTGGTTACATATCACCAAAGAGAGAATGAAAGGTGAAGGTAAAAAGTTTAGGCCTATCAGGCATGGTCCTTTTGAGATCTTGGAAAAGATCGGTACTAATGCTTTTCGCTTGAATTTACCTCCATACATGCAAATTTATTCAGTTGTCAATGTTGAGAATCTTAAATTGTATGAGCCTCCTATGATCATGGATGAGGAAACTAACATACAGATTCCTTCAGTTGATGATATGGCACCTAAATATATGAATAAGTTGCAGGATGATGTTATTCTTGACAGAAATGTAAGGACTTCACGAAGGGGGAATGCTGAGTACCTTTGAGTGGGGCTTAAAGGCATGCATCCTAGCAAAGCAAAATGGATGGAGATTGGAAAAGTGAGAGAGTTATACCCTCACTTACTTGCCGAATGATTCAGGCTTTTGGTGGTCCAAAAGCTCTCCAATGGGGAGGAATGATCCGGTGGATTATTCATCTTCAAAAATTTAATTGATCCAATATGGTACAATGGTATTTAATCTATGGTTCAAAGAACATAACATATGTTTTAACTCACAGAATTCGCTGCGATAGACTTTTCACATTGCTGTGACAGACTTAGCTGTGACACAGATTTAGCTGTGACAGACTTAGCTGTGACACAGATTTATCTGCGACAGACTTTTCACACTGATGTGACAGACTTAACTGTGACACAGATTTAGCTATGACAAACTTAGCTATGACACAGATTTAGCTACGACAGACTTTTCACACTGTTGTGACAAACTTAGCTGTGACACAGATTTAATTGTGACAGACTTAGCTGTGACACAGATTTAGCTGCAACAGACTTTTCACACTGCTGTGACAGACTTGCTGCGACATCGCGAAGTTAGTGGTGACATCAAACGGTTACATTACGTGTGATGCTATGGTATGGTGCAACATATGTGTGTAACGGTCATTGCAACGTGTTGTGAATCAACATGTGCTTGGAGTTAGTTGCCACGTTTCGGGAATATGGAACGTCGTGGTAACATAATGCTTGTGCAGTGACTTGGCCGAATTGCATGGTTCAACGTATGGTTGTAACAATAATAATAATAAAACAAAAAAAAAGATAACAGCTGAGATGATGGAATCGAAACGATGACTTATCCCTCTCGCTTAACTCTTAAATAGAGGAGGCTGGCCACCGAGAAGGGGGTGGATTGCTTTGGAGCGCAGAGTATCGTTTCTCTGTTATGAGAAGCTTAGAGATCATTTTTGCTGCGAAGTGTCCAGATGCTGTGCTGTAGAAGTCGACATTCTCTGTTATATTTTAGCTTTCTTTATCTTTGAATGCTGATTGTAATTTCGAGAGAAAGGTCTTAAAGATTTTGTACAGCATTCTGTTTACAGTTGCTGAAGTTGTTTCCAGAACCATTTTGTACCATTTTAAAAAAGATTAATTGGATCGGTACCCATTAGAGAGGGACCCGGAGACGTAGCCCAATGGAGGGGGTGAACTCCGTTATCAACTTATGTTTGTGACACTCTGATTCTGTGCTTCTTTATATTGGTTTATCAGTTCGTTTTCCATCTGTTTTCAGTATTTAATTTCTGTTAATGCTGTTCCATTAATTAACCTGCTGAACGCATTCTTTTAACACAAACTTTTAATGCACACAAGTTGAGGTCCGACAGATCAATATGATGCATCACATATTCCATCGAGGCATCCAACCAAGTAATCTGAAGCTAAATTGGTTCCTTGAGGGTGTGCAACATTTGTGTGGTGTGGTGTATGAAACTTGAAGGATACCCACGTGGGATATGAGCATTTCTTTTAACAAAAAGTTGAAGCAGTAAGTGAGAGGCATGGCTCATGGGAGCTATTTCAACTCAAGGCAATCCCTAAGTAGTTTGAAGATGTTTTGTTGCCTTGGTGATGGGCACCGATGCATCTGTTTATTCCTCTAGTGCTTTGTCTTCTTCACCAAGACCTACCCAAATGCCCAAAACAGAGAAAATCTTATCTAACACAACTCCCAGCAATACCACCCTTCATAACATTGTTTTTGTAATAACGTCTTCTACCAAAAAATGGAACCAGAGAAAATAGTACCTTGATCAACGGTGGAAACCTAATGTTTCAAGGGGATTTGTGTAGTTGGAGCAAAAAATGGTTGAGCCCCAGTCGACTTCTATGCCCTTGTTGAAGGTCTTAGAGGATACTTCTAGGTTTAGGTATACTTTTAAGAAGGGGATGCATTCAACAATTATGATTTCAAAGATTGTTTCGAAGACATTCAGACTCAATCTCTCAAATGTCCATTGGTTTTTCAAGGGAGATGATGATACCATTTTTTTCCCAAAAATCTATTGCAAGTGCTATCCAAGTATGACCGTAGTCAATAATACTACATTGGAACCAATTCAAAGAATTTCAAGAAAAATATTTTGCATTCTTATGGCATGGCTTTTGGAGGCAGGTTCTTTGCTATTAGCTACCCACTTGCTAACACCTTGCTAAGGCTCTGAAAAAGATGCAGGACAACTGCTTGGATTGATATTCGCTTGGATCTTACGAGAGGCATATCAAATGACTTTAGTAACAAATATAGACCTACTAAACTGTGTTACAAACCACTCATTTTCATTGACATTAAGAATAAGGCTAGGATTGGCAAACCAAAGAGTGAGAACGAGCATGGATTCCTCTACATAAGCCCAAGTGTTCGTAGGCCCTAGGGTTTGAGCATGTGGCTTTGACACCAAATGTAATGCCAAACCCTATTTAAACTAAGTTACTAACTTTAGCCAAGGATACCTCAAAATAAAATTTAATACAAGTAAATCATTTGATTTAAAAAGTCTAATATATAGAGCAATAACAACATCATAGAGATTGCATTCCTTTACATATAAACATGAATCCAAGTATTGGTGATCGAATTAACAAATGACTAGAAGTAAGGCATACATGTCTGAAAATAAGAAAAAAAAATGGACTTAGAAACATGTGCAATGATCCCGTACCAACAACAACGACGACTACGATGACAACATAATGTAAGTGACAACTCTCCACCCAACCTATCAGTCAAACTATGCCAGACCTCATCCCAACACCTCCTTACCATAGTAGAAAAATCTCCACACCCTCCTTCAACCCCCAAATCTCATGCAATAAACTAGCTCGACAAAGCACCCCTATGGCTCCCCAAGGAAGAGAAGAAAAAAAACTTGTGAAATCCTCACTTCACCTTTACAAATTCCATTTTCTTTGTTAAAAAATAAGGTTTATTTGCATGGATGACAAGTGTCATCCATGTACTAATCCCCTTTTTAGTTTAATAAATCTCATTTTAATCTTAAATATACATTTAATTATTTCTCTATTTTATTTATATTAGATTATAATGCACCTTAGTCATGCTCTAATAGTTATAACTTGTTTAACTAGGTGGAGTATTACATTGAACTCTTAATAGTTGGAATCATAATGCATGAATTCTTGATTGATAGAAAAATCTCGAAGTTGGGTTTCAAACAAGTAAATTCCTTTATTTATCTAGGTGAGAGTAAACACAGAAAACTTCAAGACTATGAAGGCTATATTGCATCCTGCATATCAAATATACTTCAAAAAAAAATGAACATTTGAAACATATACATCGCTATCAATAATGCTAATGCTCCCTTGAAAGCTCTTAAACCATCTTTTTCCCTTACAAAACAATACATATCAATCAGAAAAACATTATTGCATCCTGCATAATAATAAATGGATTTTGTGAACTTTGAAACATATACATCCACTATGAATGATGCTCCACAGAAAGCTCTTAGCCATTTTCCCATTTATAAAAAAACATAACAAAAAAACAAACATTACAAGGGTGATGCTTTGTAAGGCTTGTCAAGTGAAGATATTCAGTGACATCATTTAGACACTCAAGTAATCACCTCGAAAATGGTGTTCAATTAAAAGGCTTTTTTATTGTATCCATCTTAAAACCAGTGCATTGCGTTTTAAAGCAGTTTTCACCGAATTAAGGAAAGAGAAAATATATTATTTGATTAAGTTGCTATACTTAACAGATCAGCAAACGGTTAATACACTTGTGTCCTAATCTGAAAACCAAAAATCTTGTACAGCGCTTCTGTAACTTGAATGTGTCCAACTACCCAAATTCAGATAATGTCACTAGTATAGTAAGAAAACAATGCAAGTCCATCTGCCCTCCGTATTTATCTGCAATGCAATATAATCAAAACAAAACATTCATCAGTGCTCATCTTCAAACTGCTCTTTTCGATTACACTACTTCAAAAATACTCAAAACATGATTAGAGCATGTGTGCATTAAGATTTAGAAGAATGATATAAATATAATACTTTTTATTATGCAACTAGGGTGAACATTTTAATATATAATTATTGAGCACCATAGACTCTAAGATCAGCCAGACAACGAGGGGAGAGACCCCGCAGATTTGAGCGGACAGTACCCCAGAAAATTTAAAAATTTAACATTTTATATCCAATTTGAAATGCTAAAAAAACTGCTCACCTTTGCTAAACATACGCCAACTGTAATTGGAAAACATTGAACAATCATGTTGGTTGTTCTTTCTATTTCTCTCAGTGCAAAATGATGCAAATGACGAGTTTAGGCTTGAAATCCCTTTTTATGCTGTTATGTAACTTACGAGGGAAGTGGGACACATCATAAATGAAAATAATTTTGTAAAAATGACAAAAAAAGGTGTTTCAATAGACATTTTTTTAAATCTGTTTCAGGGACATCCAGACATTCACTGGAAGGGTTCGTGGGATGCTGAGATTTCGATGGGATGCCCAAACACTGCTGACGTAACTCTCATTCATACACTGCTGACGTAACTCTCATTCATACACTGCTGCCAAGTAACTCTCACTCAGACCATTGTAAAACAACTACAGAAGTTATCAAAGTTTCCAAGAGTAATATACAAAGACATCAGGCCAATTAATGTTTTACTAATGAAATTTGGATGTCATCCCCAAAGGCAAACTACAAGGTTCTGTTGAAAGGGGAAAAGCTACAAAGCACATGATTTTTATGAGCTTTGCAAATGTCAAAAAGCTTTTACAAAAATCTGGGCAAGCAATCTGGTCGTGTTTTACAAAGGCAGTTGTAGAGTTGAGTTTTAAATTTGGAAACAAAGTGGTCCAAGGGCTGATGTACCCAATCAGTTTGACAGCAAGTATCATAATTCTCTCTCGAGAACTTAAAAGCAACCAAACCTTAACAACAATGACAAGTAAAAGGAAGACTTAGGCATCTTGTAGATGATCAATATTTGACCCATTCTTATGGTCATCTTTCACATTGCAACAGGCAGGTATTTACAGTGTGCTGATCAGAAAAATCCTAATAGCCAGAGAAATAAAAAGCAAAAGCGATTACCATCACAGAGTGAACAAATAGGAATTCCCTATCCCTGAGGTGCTCAATGGAGCTTTACAATTAATGCAAACTTAAGTTAGAAATCAGAACCTTGCTTCTCTACAGTTCCAACACTCTGAACTCACCGATAGGGGAGAAAGGCATTTCACGCAAAGAACTATTTAATTGAATTCTTTGAATGTCTTTCAGACAAGATGCACAGCAGCAATTCTGGGCTAGCCTTTTACATAACCGTTTACTCTAGCAATTCCCAATTTCTCTTTTAGATGGGGAAATTATTTCTCGGATGTAACTCAAAAGAGGCATTTAGCTTGCTTAGGTAATGTCTCTATCTAACTAGCCATATTCGTTGAACTGTCTGTTTACTTCTATTCATATTTGGATATACAAAAGTAGGCTTCTATTCAAAACAACTACAGAAGTTATCAAAGTTTCCAAGAGTAATATACAAAGACATCAGGCCAATTAAGGTTTTACTAATGAAATTTGGATGTCATCCCCAAAGGCAAACTACAAGGTTCTGTTGAAAGGGGAAAAGCTACAAAGCACATGATTTTTATGAGCTTTGCAAATGTCAAAAAGCTTTTACAAAAATCTGGGCAAGCATTCTGGTTATGTTTTACAAAGGCAGTCCTAACTGTAGAGTTGAGTTTTAAATTTGGAAACAAAGTGGTCCAAGGGCTGATGTACCCAATCAGTTTGACAGAATGTATCATAATTCTCAATCGAGAACTTAAAAGCAACCAAACCTTAACAACAATGACAACTAAAAGGAAGACTTAGGCATCTTGTACATGATCAATATTTGACCCATTCTTATGGTCATCTTTCACATTGCAAACAGGCAGGTATTTACAGTGTGCTGGTCAGAAAAATCCTAATAGCCAGAGAAAGAAAAAGCAAAAGCGATTACCATCACAGGGTGAGCAAATAGGAACTCCCTATCCCTCAGGTGCTCAATGGAGCTTTACAATTAATGCAAACTTAAGTTAGAAATCAGAACCTTACTTCTCTACAGTTCCAACACTCTGAACTCACCGATAGGGGAGAAAGGCATTTCACACGAAGAACTATTTAATTGAATTCTTTGAATGTCTTTCAGACAAGATGTACAGCAGCAATTCTGGGCTAGCCTTTTACATAACCATCTACTCTAGCAATTCTCAATTTCTCTTTTAGATGGGGAAATTATTTCTCGGATGTAACCCGAAAGAGGCATTTAGCTTGATAAGGTAATGTCTCTATAATTATATAACTAGCCATATTCGTTGAACTGTCTGTTTACTTCTATTCATATTTGGATATCCAAAAGTAGGCTTCTATTCAAAACAACTACAGAAGTCTTCCAAGACTAATATACAAAGACATCAGGCCAATTAAGGTTTTACTAATGAAATTTGGATGTCATCCCCAAAGGCAAACTACAAGGTTCTGTTGAAAGGGGAAAAGCTACAAAGCATATGATTTTTATGAGCTTTGCAAATGTCAAAAAGCTTTTACAAAACTGTGGGCAAGCAATCTGGTTATGTTTTACAAAGGCAGTCCTAACTGTAGAGTTGAGTTTTAAATTTGGAAACAAAGTGGTCCAAGGGCTGATGTACCCAATCAGTTTGACAGCAAGTATCATAATTCTCTCTCGAGAACTTAAAAGCAACCAAACCTTAACACCAATGACAAGTAAAAGGAAGACTTAGGCATCTTGTACATGATCAATATTTGACCCATTCTTATGGTCATCTTTCACATTGCAACAGGCAGGTATTTACAGTGTGCTGATCAGAAAAATCCTAATAGCCAGATAAAGAAAAAGCAAAAGTGATTACTATCACAGAGTGAACAAATAGGAACTCCCTATCCCTGAGGTGCTCAATGGAACTTTACAATTAATGCAAACTTAAGTTAGAAATCAGAACCTTGCTTCTCTACAGTTCCAACACTCTGAACTCACCGATAGGGGAGAAAGGCATTTCACATGAAGAACTATTTAATTGAATTCTTTGAATGTCTTTCAGACAAGATGTACAGCAGCAATTCTGGGCTAGCCTTTTACATAACCGTTTACTCTAGCAATTCCCAATTTCTCTTTTAGATGGGGAAATTATTTCTCGGATGTAACCCGAAAGAGGCATTCAGCTTGCTAAGGTAATGTCTCTATCTAACTAGCCATATTCGTTGAACTGTCTGTTTACTTCTATTCAAATTTGGATATCCAAAAATAGGCTTTTACAACATCATGGATGCCCAATTGAGCTGGCAAATCAAGTCTAGAAGCATTAACTGCGACAGCCTGTTTAATGGTATAAGGACCATAATGCAGAGCCTTGTAAACTCCAACCACCTACATAATGGTACATGGCTTTATCCCCAGACTTTATCCCCAATTTTATAGCAACGTGGAAATTGATGCCCAGCTTTGGATTTGACAAGAATGGCTTTTGACTTCGATATGTTTATTTTGACTGCTCAAAACTCAAAGCAGTCAAAGAAGAAACTCGTGGTGTAAGTTGTTGGAAACCTTAACAGACCTCAAAGGAAGAGTGGCTAATAGATGCATGAGGAACCCTGTCTTATATGTGCTAGATTATAAGAAGATACATATCCCACTGTTTTTTGACAGATGAATCATAAAAGCATGTACATGAGCACTGTTAAAAATTTATGTTTGGAGTCTGCTTGCAAATTAAAACAAGTAGAACAAAATCAGAGGACAAAAGGCATAAAATTTTACCATATTTAATTTAACTTGGCCTTACAAAAAGTTGTAAACGACAGGCAACTAGATCTCCTCCTTGCTTATGAACAGCACTGAAAGTGAATTGCAAAGCATCCGTCCAGGAAGAACAAGCAAAGGCATTATGCATGTAACATAAAGCATTTACTGAAGTCGCTGGAAGCCTTTTCAGTTGTTGAATTTGTAACAAAACTGATTACAGTTTTCAGTAAGCTCATTAAGAGGATGAGCAATATGAGAAAAATTCAAAAATGCAAATTCCTCTTAAAAGTAGCAATGAAATTAGCAGATTTAAACAAGAAAAAAAACTAAATAATCAAATCCCAAAAGCTCACAATATAAGGATACTGTCAACTATTGGACTTGGCCAAAATTTTGGTCAATGCTTTTAAGCACAGAGGGAGGAGTACGATGAATTATTTTAAGGTGACATCAAGCTGGACGACCGCTTAGGGCCACAACATAGAAGCCTTGTGATGAATATTCCAATGCTCATTTGGCCCCATTAACAGTAGAACAATTCAACAAACTAGATTCCGCCCACTGTTCCAGTATGAACATACTTAGCTACAAACTTCAGAGTTCTTAAACTGAACTTCGTACTTGTCAGCGCATTTCAAGGCTACCGGGAGCAAAATGATAGAAATTGGAAAGTATAGTCAATTCTAAAAAAATCCTCGCCAATGATTACTCTTTTTAGCCCTTTAAATTTACCTATGTTTGCACCTCTGCTGAGAGTGTAGAGGATTTCACAGAAAATGTTGGCATTAATTCCTTGGGGAGATGATTGAGGAAATTGTGGTACAAAATCTGAACACATGGAAGTCTGCAATTTTAATGTTGTCTTGAAAACTATATTTATGACCAAAATCACTCAGAATAAAGTCATGGAGAGTGTAAGAGGGATTACAACGATAGATGGGAAAATGCAGGGCAAATTTAGCTCTGATAAACAGGACGGGCTCAAAAATAAACAGGGCATCATGGTAAATACAGGTAACAAGACAATCATGGTACATGTTGGCAACCTACAAGAATTATGGGGAGGATTTCTATCTGTCAAGCTTAAATATGAAATGCAGAAGTGGATCTAATCCACTGAAGCTCTTACATCTGCATTATTATGTTCTTCTGCATAAGGCATCAGGTTCAACCTCACTCTGGAAAATATCTGACAAGGGGCAATGGTTTTCCCAGTGGCTTTGAGAATGGGTATAGATAAGGACTTCCACTTCCAGGCATAAGAGATCAAGGGATTGAGACTAAAGGTATTTTGTCTTTCTTTTGACCCGTCTCAGTTAGTCCCTCAATGCTTAGAGCATTATATTTCTCCTTCTTGCTGCAGGATTTGGAAATTTTCAAGGCATCCTTTGCATGCTTTCCTATGATATCTAAGCCCTAGGGTTGTCACTTGAGTATTATCTAAGCCCTAGGATTGTCACTTGAGTATTATCTAAGTGCAGTACCCTCCCAAGAAGGCCACCGTGAGATTATTGTTAGGCTGGTATCTTTTGTTAAAATTCTTCCATTCTCATAACAAGTGAGTTGCAAACATGGAGAGGAGAGTCGTTGAGGTAGGAAGAGGTAGGTGGATGAATCCTGCAATCACCACACCAACACCAGACTTTAGGAAAAGAAAAAAAAGTTTAGGAAGTGGGTTGTAGAAGGGCATGGCCTATGAACTTCCAAGCAAAGAAAATTATTTGGGTGGCAAAAAGTTGGCATCAAGATGAGGATTGACGAGTCGATGACAAAGAATGTGGATATTTGTCCTACAGAGGATCCTAGGCTCATTAGGAGGAGAACCTTGTGGAAATTGTGTTGGACATGTGCTATACTCTGTGTAGGTTCCCAGAGCAAAGGGATCGGTTTTTGGTCCATTTTGTGCTTTTCCAACCAATGGTTTTTGGGCCCATTTTAAACTAATTTTGGATAAGGAATCAAGGTTGTAAATTGTAATCTAATCCGAGTTAACAGATTAGGGTTTCGGATGCTCTAGATATCGTACTGTAAATGGTGAAAATAATACAATGAGATAGAGAGAGTATCAAGGGTACTAGGGTAAATCTCAGTTCACAGTGCACATGTGCCATTCTTATTTCTTGTGTTTCAGATTTCTGTTGGTATTGCTTTTCTTGCTCAAGTTTATCAAACTCTTCAAATTTATCACTGAAGACAATTAGACTGAAACCCTTGCGAACCAACCTCTACCCTGACCTGGTGGGCTAGAAAGGGCAATAGTCTATGAAGAACAATTGGACAAGTATGGGTATCAATCCCGCCCTCTTCAATGAGTCAGCAAAGCTCTGGATGTGATGTTGAAACGAGACTAATCTGAACAGTGTCTCAAGTCAGAAGGGTCGAGCCCCAAATTCTACTAGGATGATGTGCCGAGGGACAATCTGCTTGTATCTAATGATACGTCGAAGGAGAAGAATCTGGACTCTCAAATGAGGTCCAATCTGACTTCAGCAAAGAAGGTCCCCAAACCTCTGAGCCAGCTAGAGAAATTTATATATATTGCAAAATTTGAAGTCTTGCACCCTTTGCTATCCTTTCCAATATACATGTCTGCAATTTTTTTAAGATTGTAAGATTTTGAACTTGGAGAGATTGCACTAAAGGACCTAACCACAAGAGAGTTGGCCCTTAGGTTGAACTTAGTACAGTCTAAAGAAAGCTTTGAAATAACATAAAAAAGCCATGGATATCTTAAAATTACAGAGTTCTACAACCCATAGTCCATGTCACTATGGGGTTTATTTTTCCAGGCAAGAAATATTCCTATTTTTTTCCCAAAAGTAGGGAATGGATCACAATTATGTGTTGTGACTGCAATTGGACAGACAACTCTTGGATTCTATTTGTTTAAAGAGTAAAGGTGCTGAAAAACTGCCTCAAAAGATGTGTGCTAGGTGCCATTGGTAAAACATAAAAAAGATAAGCTCCAGCATCCTGTAGTTAGAGGAACACATAAAAGGTCCTATGATTTAAATGCCAACCTAAATGAAATACAACTACAACTTTCCACCTTTAAAAGCCACTTCATCACAAAGATTTAGGCTGCCATTGTGATTATCTAAGAGATGATCTTGTAATTACATTATCAGCATCATTCTTAATGTCAACATTCCAGGAGTGTGCAACTCAAGTGACAATCTTACCATCAATCAGATGGTGCAAATAAAAGGACTCTCACTAAAAATAATCCTTCAAATTTTCTAACAATAAAATATTCAACAATGGAAAGGACAAACAAAAAAAGCCCACACACAAAAGAAGAATTGTATCCAAAAAAATACAAATTGGAAAGAATTATATGGAGAAATGCAAAAAGACTGCAGGGGTCTGATTCTGCGTGACATGTTTTACAACAGAGATATTCATGATTCAACCCATTAGCATTAATAACTACTTACAAAAGACGACAATTTACTAGAACCAATGCAATTACAAGTTCAACGAGAAAAGCAATTTCCATCTGAACCATATAAAGGCCTAAATTTCAGAAGCGAAGACTACAAATTCTCATTTAATCAAGGGCAAGCTATGTTGATAGCAGTTCAAAGTAATATGATTAGTTATGGCCCCCAAGCATTCTTGGCAGAATTCTTGGCGACCAAACAACACTTTATGAACTCAATTATTATGATGTTAGTTTCTACATCTAATTCCCAGCATTCATTTACATTGATCGTAAAAGAAAATACATGAGTAAACTGTTTCATTATTATTGTTAATCATTGCATTATTTTTAATACAATTACAATTTACTTGTCATTGTTTAGATCTATGAGTTCAAATCATGTTGTGTTTTCCCTTTAGTTGTCAACTCCAAGGCTTTGTGTTTTTCTTTGGTTACTTGAGCCTTCTCAATGCAATGGGCAAAATAAGGGAAAACCTCTCTAGGACCTTATTTGGCCAATGACAAGAAAGGAAAATGTGTAGGATTAGACCCTTTCATGCTGTAAGGCATAGCAAAGAGCTTCTCTAAAAGAGTAAGATGGGATGAACAAGGTGAGAAGCAAGTGGTAGACAAAAATGGGTATCCTGTCCAAAAACATGTTAAAAGAGTAAGATGGGATGAATGAGGTGAGAAGCAAGTGGTAGACAAAATGGGTATCCTGTCCAAAGAAATGTTAGAAAAATCTTTAGAATATGGGTAATGTGAGTGCCCAAATAAGTGCATGGCACAAATCTTATTGATTTTATTGTAGGGCCACTCGCATGGACCCTAAAAAGGCACATGTGAGGAGTCATTATACAAGGCTACATTGGACTTCTATCTTCAAATTCAAGATGTTCTAGCTGGCCAATATTATAATTGACTTAAAATATCCACTGAGACATAGCAAATTCATAATAACTGGACCATCGAAAAGGAAATGTTGCGAAATGGAGTACAAGATGAGAATTAGAAATAAGAGGTGGAATAAAAATTGGAAAACTCCAGAATTTTAATCATGCAGGTATCCAAGCAAGATGAGAAAGATAAGGAGTCATCTAACAAACCATTGAAAATAGATGGAGCAAAAGGTAAGGAGAATGAACAAAATAAAAACAGAGTAAAGACATTGGAAAGTAAACCTAATTGAAAAAGATAAATGAAGCAGAAAAGCCCAAGGCAAAAGTTTTGGGAGGTTTTCATCTGTTTATGGAAGTTTTCTTATGTTATGTCGTTAAATTAGCATCTCCTTCTTTTTTATACATCGAGAAAATCATACAGTAAGAATCCAAGGCCAAGGCCTGCAGCTGTGTCTATTCAAAGTCGTGCTACTTGCGGTATGGACTAAACAGGCTTTCAATTAAAATCAGGGAGGAAAACACGTCAACTTCTCGACGTCAATAAATAAAAGAAATTTAATGTTAAAAAATATTCAGTGTTGATGTGAAAGGCAAAGGCATGCATACCACGCTTTACTGAACCTTCATGTCAGGCCTTGGTTCAAAGGCCATAAAACTATCTGATTCAATAGCTAGAGGACAGCGAGGAAGCAGACTCCAAGTCTTATCAGCTACACTGTAAACAACCATCTCCGTCGCTCCCTCACCCGGATTGACAAGAAAGTACGCCCAATCCTTAAGTCCTACACCATCCGTAAGTGGATTGAGGCAGTTGGTAAAACCCTCCTTCTTATACAATGGAGGCATTCTGCCAATCTCCTTCCACCGTGGTGAGGAGGAGTCCACATTCAACTTCTCAAATTCCCATATAATGATCTGCATCGTGTTGCGTTCAATTAGGCAATCCGCAAATAGAATATGCAACCCGCAAACGACCAGGGTGGGGCGGATAAAATGATTACGCATAGTTGGCAAAGGTGCAGAAATGGAAGTCCCATCTGTGATGTCGAAACCCACAATGTCCCAAATCCCAAGACGGTTTGTCAAATAGTAAGCAGAACCACTGCAGAAAACCATCTCACCGTAAGGCATCAATAAATCATCCAAAACCAATCGCGGGTATGGTGCAATCGTCCACGACTTCGTTGTGGAATGGTAGATTTCGACTACCTTTGCATTCTGTCTGTCCAAACCCATCATTATCACTTTGTATGCGTCTGGGCTGTCACGCTCCCCTGCCACGATGCATCTGCTTCTGATTGATCTTATGGATGACATGGGAGGAAGTTTTAAAGAAGTTCTTGTCAAAGGATTCCAGACAGTATTACATCTATTGTCTCCCTGTAAAATCAAACCTGCTGACGAGCCACGAAAGTAGGGAAGTCCATAACTCAAGTAGGAAACTTCATAATCGAAGGACAGTAAGATGGAAGGGTTCTTCTTCCACACTCCTGTGGAAAAACAGTAAGAGAGGCATTTGAATGGCCATGATATCATAACCAGCCATGGCATCCTGTTGGGAGGTTTCTCCGCCCATTTAGTTGCGATGAATTGGGTGGATGAAATTAGGGCATTCCATTGCTTGCAGACACTGCGAAATTTACAAAGACATTCCGCTGGCATCCATGTCAATATTTCCTCTAACAGTTCCTCGGACAATTCACGAGATGTCAATATTTCCTCTAACAGATCCTCGGACAACTCACGAGATGTCAAGCGCTTCTTCTTGCTCTCCATTTCTTTAATTTCCATTAAACCCTGACTGATTTTGTATTTGGTTATAAACATTACCAATCATATATTTATTTATATCCATGAGTAGTCATATCCGACATTGCCGGTCGTCCGATCAGTGCAAATGGGTGGGCAAATAGGTCAAGTCCACATTTAATCAGATATAAGCATTTATTCTCACTTACATGATTGTAATTATAATCGTGATGGGTTAAGTTTGCAATATAGTCATTTTGTTAGTGTTATGGGTTGGGGTTGGGGTTTCTAAAATGTAATCAAACCATTCATTTTGAAGCAGTATAAGCGCTAACCAAAACGCCCCCAACCGTTCATTTTGGAGCACTATAAGCGCTAACCAAAACGCTTCCAACTCGCCGGAATCCTACAGACCATTTTTTATGTAAATCATAATTTTGAGGATTTAAATTGTATTTTTAATTATTTGGGTGGCTTTAAAATCAGCAATTTAGTATAGGACGGTTTGATAGAATTTATAAAATCATAAAATAATGAAATTAACAATTTAACAGTAGAAATTTGATCGATTTTGATAAAAAAATCGGTCAGAAAAGCGGGGTAATTTGGTTAGTGTTTATCCCACGCGGTTCATTTTGGGTATGGTTTTTGAAATGAGAAGTAGTATCGAAAGGTTTTGATGTACAATTTTTTATAAAGTTTTGTAAAAATATTAATAAAATTTTATTCTTAATTTTATATTATTATTATATATTGATCTAACATTAAAATGTAATAAAACATAAATTATTACATGGGAACATTTTTATTTTTTGGATTTTTATTCAAAGTTTTTGTTTAGGTGGTGTATTGAAATAAGTTATATTTCAATTTTTCTTATGACTGTATCTATTAAATGTGGTGTTGTGGTGCTTGAGCAGGGTAGTTGTTGATCAAGGTTAGAGTGCAACAACAAAATCTTTTCATTCCATTATAGAATAGGTTGTTTCAAACACTATATATGTTTTTCATCGTCACATAGATTCTTTTTTTCTCTCGATGCCAAGTTATTCTAAACTTGCCCTTGTCTTATCTTCATACTTGGGTTTGACGTTTTAAATGATGTTCATATTTTGTTTTTTACATTGTTTTAGACACACCCGTTACCACCTCCTTTACTAACTTTTGTTGTAATATCTTACATGTGCCTACAATTGATTGTCGGTGCTTGTCAACTTCTCCTTGGTAGTGCCTCATTTATACAATACATGCTTCATGGTTTAGGCATAAAATTCAAAAGTTTTTCATGTTTTAAGCATAAAATTTATAATTAAAAAAGTAATCATAATTAGGTGCATTTGAAAACCATATGGATGATCTATCCAGATTCAAGGCATTTTTGTATTCAACCAACTAATTTTTCATTTGGCTCGCCTAGGGAAGAACTATGAAAACCATCATTTATTGCCTACTCAGATGTAATATCCCTAAGATAAGTCCCAAACACCTATGATTTTGGTTATTTGTTTTTTTAGTGGCACTAGGTGCTTGGACCATGAACCATGGATATTATGATGTTTATTGTTGAAGTTATGTTATTACTCTATTATTATTATTATTATTATTTTCATTACTTATAACTAAAATAATGGCACAACATAGACAACAACGTTGTTTGGGGGTCTTAGGAATTCACATGTGAAGGAGTTGGGGTTAGGAGTTGTGGCTCCCCCTAAAACTACTCTAGTCTTCCTAACTTTAATATTATCATACCTTGGTGGTCCTAATCTATCTAGTCAACACTTTGCATTTATGGATTTATCTTTACATGTTAGATATTTATTTATAAATATATAATTTTGATCAAATGAATTGATGACTTTACAATTGAAATGACCAAGTATAAATATGGTCTATTGGTAGCGACATGTATCAATATACATGTCACCTAATAATTAGTAATTAATTATCCTAACTAATAAATGCATTATGAATATCACTCATAATAACCAATTAAGTTTATTAGAAGTCATCTGGCCTTGAAAAGATTCGACCACGAATCTTGTGTAAGAGCGCTTAATTTGAACTTCTTAAATGCTTGATTAGTTGTAGCTTCACATGGTTGTTGTACTTGACATAATTCCCTTTGAGAAACGCATAGGTGTGATCGAAGTTGACAAGGGATCTCTTACCACGAATAATGGTACCACAGTTTAATAATTCTTGAAATACTTGGTCACATTTCCATTCAAATTTCTTCATGCATATAATTTTGTAGATAAAACCATAACGACTATAGGAAGTATTCTTCTGAATTTCCAATCTGATATCTTCATGATAAACATGTGTTGACAAGTTCAACTCTGTTATTTTTGCATGCCTTGGTATGGCATTGATTAATATATGGAATATAGACTCTTTAGTGTCAATCGATGGATCTTCAAGTATGGTTGGTTATTCAGTTACATTTGTTATGCTCTTCTTATATGTCGTGGCAACTACTGACAACTTACTTAATTCAATCTGATTGGTTAAAGATTCTTCATTTGCGGCTTCGTCGCATACTTTTCAGGATGAAGTGCCTTTTAATGTATTTATTTCATCCATTGGGGTTTGATTAAAAATCTTTAAATGATTTGTATTCTCATCTTTATCTGATGATCGCGTTTATGGTTGTTCCTTGAGAAACATTTGATCTCGAACATACTGAATTGCAACAACTTGTAAAACGTTATATCTTCGTGTTTCAGAGAATCTTATGAGTTTTCTTCTTCTACGTTGTGATGATTAGGATCATCTTTAGTGCTTCTATTTTCATCATTGTATCCTTCTACAACTTCAATTTTTTCATAATTATCATCAGCACTAATCTCATCTTCATCAATATATGGTGTTTCATTGTTATGATTTATGAGATCGCCATCTTCTTTAGAATTGGCATTGGCATCAAGATTGTCATCAAATGCATCTGTCTTTTTGTCATTCTTATTCTCAAGTAATTTTTCTTCAGGTTCATTTTGATCTTCTATACTTTGGGTTTAATCACTGTCCTCTACATATTTTGTTTCATCGTCTATGTTATTGTCTTTATTATCATGTACTTGGTTTTGGTTTGGGTTATGAGCCAAGATTACAACTTAACTTTGTTTTGGAGCTTCACGAGCCATTTTCATTGATTTTATGGTTATGTAGGTTGGACGATTTATACAACTCATTTCCATTCCTTGTATGAAGCTGCAACAAATTTCAGGAACTTGTGCATGATTCTCATCTTATTTTGAGTCTTGTAATTTCAATGGTGGTTATGGTTAGGCATTGTTTTTTGTGTCTTGTACTTCAAACGATGGTTCTTATTTCTCTTTATGTATGATGCCATGAACCTTCTGTGAGGGGGAATGTACAACATCAATGTATGTGTTTGTGTTCTGGCATAGGTGCATAAGTGATTTTGAGTTGTCATTTATCAATATCAACTAAAGTTTCTTCTTTCTCTTCTGTGCTTGAAAATACATATGGTGTAACTACTTCTTCATCTTTAAACTGACTTGAGGAGTAGGACGCATGAGCCTCAGATTGTTTCTTATCCAAATGCTTCTTATATTCTTCTTATGGCTATTGCATTATCAACATTTTCAATTCTTCATCTAATTCTTTTATGTCTTCATGAAGAATTTGCGTTGCCACGTCAATATCTGATATTTTCGCTTCAAGCTTTGTAGTTTTTATTTCTTTAATCTCCCCTTTTAAATCATTTTTATCTTCTTTAGTTGTTTTATTTCTTTTAAAAAACCCATAAACGCCTACATCGAAGACCATTTTGTCTTATACAAAATCTTCATTTTTTTTTGAATAATAATAATAATAATAATAATTAATAATATAATTTATTACTATTGTTTTATAAACTATATATATAGTTTTTTCTAACAGAAATAGTTAAGATATTTTGTATTAAAAAAAGGATTAAAAAGAGATTACAACACACAGAAGATGGATTGCTCCCATGGGAGGGTAGCATCCAAAACTCCTTGCTCATCTTTCTCGTATTTGCAGCTATCCCGAAAGAACCCTACTCTATGGAAGCTATACCTTCTTACAAATTGACCAAGAAGCAGTAAACAAAAACAAGACATTCTAAAGGCTAGTAAGAAAGATTAAAACTATGCACCCATCTGTCAGTATCCAACCATACTTATAAGTTGCATTCATAATGAAACAAAGAACTACTTTTTGAATGTTTTCTATCTGTAGTCTAATAACTTCTCTCCTCCTCCAAATTTGCCTATCCTTCATCTCACTCAAGTGCCAAAACACATCCTATTGATTTCCAAGTACCATTCCCAAGTGCCAACTCACTTCTTGTTAAAGCCCAAGAGCCAAGATGCCAAGATGCCAAGGATGCCCATTGTTGTTATCACATTCTTTTAACACCTAGTGGGTATTAAAAAAAATTATTTTTAACTTGTTGTCAACACATGGGAAGCCCCATTCTCCACAGGCATTCCAGTTCTCCTTCTCCTACCCCTTTAACCTCAAGTTTGGCCTCTGATTACATGTCCTACCATCGATTACATGCCCTACCTTCAATCTCAAGGAAGACACTTGTCAATTACATGTCCAACCACTGATTTATCTTGATGCATGATGTCAATTTTACCTCTAACCAGGTAGCGAGCCAACCATTCAATATTGCAGTTTACATGTCCAACCACCGATTTATCTTGACGCAAGATGTCAATTTTACCTCCAGCCAGGTAGCGAGCCAACCATTCCGGATTGCAATTATCCTTCGTGTTTGCAGATGAGGTGGTAGTTATTTTTGTAATGGAGTTATGATTTCTTCCTCTATGCATGTGTAGCGGTGGAGACTAGTTTACAAGAGAAACGGTGTTGCTATTGAAACACTTAGAGATTACCTATAGCTGTGAAATGGTGGTGACAAGATTACAAGAGCATATTACCTACGCTCTCATTAGAGTTTCTTTCTAAGAATACCTGTCATTTACTGTGTAATGCATACCTACAAATTATGATTGAGACTGATTCTTTTTTGTGATAAAATCCAGTTCAAGGGATCCAGCTTATTCCTTTCCTTTCTTCATTACATAAAAGCTCTCCATAATCTAATAAAACTCCTCTGATAGCCATTAAGTCAACCTGCTTATTATTTGTTCTCAGAATATGAAAGAACTTTAGAGATTTGAACTCCATTCCTATACAGTTAAGGATGTGGTGCATTTTGATTGTCGGACTCTTGAAATTATTATGCAACATTCTTGCTTCCCTTATGACCATGAGCAAGTTGACATAGACTACTAGCTCCTCCATTCCGCAACTATTTGCAATCTCCGGTCCCCTGATTAAGGCAAGCCACTCAACCCCATTATTGGATTTTTTTCCCAAGCCCTAGGCATAATCCTTCTGCTTGTTCCCTCCAGGGTAAAAAATGACTCCACCTACCCCAGCCAACCCGAATTTCCTTTACAGGCCCCATCAAAGAAAAGGGAGTTACAACCCAGATTTAGTGTCCAATTAGCAATATCTTCTTCGCTCATCCTCAGCTGCCATTTTAAACAATTGGATCTTTTGACTATCGTGTGCCAGTTATTGGTAACAAATTGTAGAAATTCAATTTCCTACGCTCTTTCCCCAATATTCAGAGGCTCCTTATTGATATGATTCATCCCCCTCATAACTAATTCTTCCACCCACAACAATTTTGTAGCAAGCATTACTTTCCTTGGGCTAGAGGCTTGCTCTTCAAACAGTTCTTTGTTTCTGGTTACCCAAATATTCCAGCAGAGGTATTTAGGAAGGGAAACCCAAGCTCTTGTGAGATACGAATTTTGTAGAAGAGAACCATGGTAATAGTCTTTCTAGTAGGAAAAGAGGTCATTCCAATTTGTTGGAAGAATCATGTTTATATGTAGCTCATGTACAACTAGAGACCAAACTTGTTTGGAAAACTTACATTCCAGAAAAATATGGTCAAGGGTCTCTTCTGTCTCTTTACAAAGTACACGGTGCAAAGGCCTTTCAATCCCTCTTTTTTCAAATTCTTAGCGGTCAGTGTTTTGCAGTGTGCTAATATCCAGAAGAAGACATTGATTTTTGGAAGGCCATCATTGCACCAAACTTTGTTCCACTTAATATCAGTTCTGCTGATGTCTTCATTACCAGAGATGATTCGATAACCTTCTTTTATAGTGTAAATCCCCAAATTTTCCCATCCTCTGCTATTTAAAAGCTGGCTGTGAACAGGCACAAAACCATGGAGGATAGAGAAAAGAGCAAAGAGCATTAAAATCAAACGTTAGATGCTCAGGCATGTCCAAGTCTTTCCATCCACCCCATCTTCTGTTGTTTTTCCAAGAAGATAGATCATAAAGGGTAAAAATGTTTAGATGATCTAGCCATTGCTTGAGATCTTAAAAGGCCACCAGATGGTTTACCTGAGAGACCGACCCCAAACTATCCTGCCAAATTCTGATATGTTTACCATTTCCTGGGCTCCAGTGCAGTTGATTTTTGAGGATATGGGTCACCTTCTTGCAAAGACTCTAGATTGGAGACCCCTTCCCTGTCAGTGGGTACTCATCTACACATCTTTTCCTTGCTCGCTTCATATACTTTTTTATAAGAATCTCCTTCCACCAACCCTTCTCACCAGAGACAATTCTCCATAGAATTTTTGCTCCTAGAGCGAGATTCATCCTTGTCGGGTCTCTTATTCCAGTCCCACCACAGTTTTTCGGGCTACATACAACATCCCAGTTTACATGGTGAAATTTTTTGGGCCATTTGACTTGCCCCCTTGCCAAAGGAATTTTCTAATTTCCTTGGTGATTTCCTGCATAATTTTTATTGGAGCTAAAGAGATCGAACATTTATAGATTGGATAGGTAGAGAGGATAGAGTTTATGAGGACGAGCTTACCAGCAGGGTTGAGCCACCTTACTCCCCACAAGGATATGTTTTTCTTGATATTCTCGACAATGCCCTACCAGTTTGTAGAAGTTTTTTTACCTTTGAATATAGGGGTCCCGATATAGCTAAATGAGTTCTAATTTAGCTTTCCTTCGATGCCTAGAATTCTAGAAATCCTTGCCATCGTCTTGGGTGGACAATTCTAGGAATAAACCTTGGATTTTATCAAATTGAACTTTCCATCTAAAGCTTTTAAGAAAGAAGGCAGAGCTTCATTAAATCTCTTAGTGATCACCGTGGAAGCCCCACCAAGCAGAATTGTATCATTTGCGAACTGGACATGCGTTGCAGCTTTGGTCCCCATAACAATATTTAAGCCTCTTAGTTTTATGTTTTCCTGTAATGCTTGGATCTTCCTGCTTAGTGACTCTGCTACTAACAGAAAGAGGAGTGGTGACAATGGACAGCCTTTCCTGAGGCCTTGTGAGGCTTGGAAGAATTCAACCGGTCTTCCATTAATTAACGGAGCAATCCATGAACTGTTAATGCAAGCTTTGATCCATCTAATAAACTATTTCGAGAAGCCAAACCTGAACACAATTTCAAAAAGAAAAAAGTGGTTAACCCTATCAAAGGCATTAGCCATGTCTAGCTTGATAGCCATACATTGTTGTTTTCTTTCCAGGATAGAATGGATGGCTTCTTGGACAATGATGATATTGTCTAGAATTTGCCTCCCATCTACGAATCCCCCTTGAGAATCCGAAATAATATGCTTCATTATATTTTTCATTCTTGTATCCAAAATTTTTGTGAGAATCTTGTAAGAAGTGTTGCAAAGAGAGATTGGTATGAATCTGTCCATAGAGTCAGGATTTTTTTCCTTCGGAATCAAAGGCAGGAAAGATGAGTTGGTTGCCCCACCAATTTTGTCTTTTTTCCTCGTCCAGTTGAGAATCCTTCTTAGATATTCCTTAATGATGTCCCATGTAGCCCGGTAAAAGTTGATTGTGAACCCATCAAGGCCCGACACCCAGTCAAGCTTCAGAGTCCAAATTGCATCACTGATCTCATGCTCCAAAATTGGCTTCATAAGTTCCTCATTCTCATCATTAGAAATTTGAGAAGGGATAACCGATAGAAGCTCAACCTGAGAGATGGGATCCATCTCATCTCTTTCTATATAGATATTTTGGAAATGTCGAACAATATTCCTCTTGATTGCCTCATTCCCTTCAATTTTATTTCCATTGCTATCGTACAGCTCTTTGATAGTATTAAAGCTTAATCTGGCTTTTGATTGCTTATGAAAATAACCTATATTGCTATATCCCCCTTTCAGCCACAGTTTCTTGGATTTCAGCCTCCATTATTCCTCCTTCTTCCTAGCAGCCCTTTACATTCTCATATTCAACTCTTTTTCCTAGTTTAGAGCGAGCAGAGTCACTTCTTCGTCTTCCATTCTTCTCTGGAAAGTAGCGATATCATCTTGAATTTGTTCCTTGTGAAATCTAGGTCCTTTAAAAGAAAGTTTAGCCTAGTTATTTAGAGCGAGACGAGTTTCTCTTAAATTTGACTCCCATATATATCTAGGAGAGCCAAATATCTTAGCATTCCAAGCCTCTTGAATGATTTCCATGGCCTTTGGATCCTGCAACCAATGAGGATTAAAACGAAAAGGGATAGGGCCTAGCTTTTTAGAGAGAGTTAGGGACAAGTATATTGGTTTGTGATCGAAAGTTTCTGAAGGAAGGGCTAGAGAGGTCGGGATCAAGTCCCTTTGCAAGAAGGAGGAGCTAAACAAAAACCTATCAAGTCTTGCGGCAATATGTTCAGGGCCCGTTCTTTTTTTTCTTCAGGTGTATTTCCCATTCTTAAGAGGAGGATCCAGAGGATCCAGATCTTCGATCAGATCATCCTTTTTTTCTCCAAAGGGGTTCGTAACGATCGAGCCTCCCCTCTTCTTCATCTAGTATTTGATGGCGTTGAAGTATCCAACAAGAATAACATATTTTCCTTGCAAGTTCTCGCTCAGCGAATTGAGAGTTTCCCAAAAGATCAGCTTATCCTTGTAATGCGTTGGACCATATACATTACAAACAAAAATTGACTCTTGTTTTCTCTGCAATGAAACTTAGTAAGAATCCAATGATTGGTTTCCTTTACTAATTTCATTGCATAGTTTTCTTAATTATAAAAGGTGGTGATTCCTCCAGAAGATCCTTTGGAGCTTATGGCTTTCCCTTGAAAGTTTTTCTAGTGGAGTCGAGATAGGGCCATTCCTTCTTCGACCATTTTGTCTCTTGGATCATCAGAATGTATGGTTTCTCAGATTTGATCATATTTTTAATCGCTTCCACTTTGATTGAGATCCCTAGGCCTCTGAAATTCCAAGAGATAATTATCATTATTTATTTGACATTTGAGGTCCTGCCCGAGACCTGTTATCCGCTCTTGATCCTTCGGCACTTCTGGTGTTTTGTAGAAGCTTAATTTCCTTGATACTCATCTGTATTCCGAGCTCGAGTTCTCTTTCTGCTTCCTGTTCCTTATGGTGCCTGTGCATTTTTCTTCCCCTTATGGATGGTGGTGGAGGTTGATATGGTATTTCTTATGATCCTTGCGAAGAGGAATGGCCTTGGGACTCTACCATTGGATTGGGTTTGCTTTTCTTTACCATTGCTACCAAGATCCACCTGGGGAGGAAGATCCTACAAGAGTTTCTCTGTCCCATCTTCATTGGCATTTGAAATCGCACTTGGTTTCTAATCCTCACCTTCTTCCATTTCTTCGCCCTCCGGAGTGATATTTGCTATGGGGATTTCTCCCTCTTCTATATGAAGAGCCTGGTATTGATTGTTGATGTTCGTTCATTTGGAATTTGCGACATGATACTTAGTTTTTTCTAGTTGTAAATAATTGTTAGCATTGGGAGAGATGTATGGCACCTTCTTCCCTCTTTTCACCTACTGCCATCCTTCTTCTTGGCTTTTCCCGGGATCCTCTGTCGCTTCTTTAGGGAAGCTTTTGAAAAAGTGACCGTATTCATGGCACTTTCTACACTTGAATGGAAGCTGCTCATAATCGACCTTTTGTAGATGTTCCCATCCATCCATGAATAGACTTGTTTCTTCCGGTAAGCCTCTCTCTAAATCGAATTCCACACATATCCTTGCACATGAGAATAATGGCCCCTTTGGCTCTACCTTGTTAATGTATTTACCAAGGGTATTTCCAATGGCTTGAAGGGCCTCATCATTCTTGTAGCATAAAGGAAGATGAGGAAGATGAACCCACACCGACACTACTGAGGGGATGTCCTTTTCTGGATCAAACAATAAAGTCCAACGGTTTAGATACATGCCTCTCAGCCCCATGAAGTAAGGCCCATTTCTAAAGATGTGATTCCTGACATATTTGTTCTCGAACAAGAAAACAAAAAATCCTTTTCCGCAGAAGCAATGCTGCAGGCCTCTGGAGATCAAAGGCATCCAGTTCTTCGAGATCTAGTATTCCATGGTTTTCGGTGAGGGAAAAATCTCAGTGAATTGACCCATTAGACCCTTCTCACTCAAGGCAAAGGCCTTCATTCTTGAAGTAGCTGACATGATCTAAATTCAGGGTGTTGTCGCCTACCTCACAAAGCTTGATGCTTGGATCTCAAAGACTGGAGGAGGCGAGGAGTCAACCAGAGCCCTAAAGGCATCCTCTAAGAGGTGTATTCTCTCCTGTAGAGGGGGATCTAGAGGATCCATGAGTAGAGGATAAGATCATACCTGATCGGATCTAATCTGATAAAGCCACCATCGAGTAGTACCCGCTGGATTAGGATCTACCTTCAAGCCTCCTGCTAATTCCAGTTAGCTACTCGATCCCGATCTGCAACGATCGATCAGGAATATGATCCCAGTCTACAAAATCATAGCCAAGATCTCGTTCCACCGTCGAGGTCAACATGCCTGCAAAAAAAAGTCTCCTCCACATAGACTTATGTTAAAAAACCAGACTATATATAGTTTTTAGGGGATTAAAATATTATAACAACAATTATAATATTATAGTTTTGTTTCTCAGATACAGGTGACACATAGGTCATGTACATGGGACACCTGGCACACATGCCACGTGGTGAAGTCGCAGGTAATGAGGTGAGTGACGATGAGGTTAAATTGAATGTGGAGGAAGGCGGCATGCTTGTCAACCCTGCGAGTAGCTGCGAGGTCATTTCCCATCTGGGTCGTAGCACTGAGGATTTATTTCATGTACCTTCCATTACTGACCTCCATGATGGAAGCACTTCGAATTATGAGACACACTAGCCTCAACCCTATGGGAATTTCCATTCTCTTGTTTCTGCTTTGCGCTCACTATGTTGTAAGCCTGCACACCAATTCGCAGAAGAAAATTCCCAGGCAACGTGGTATCCCGTGCAGAGGTAGTACAGGTAGAGGAGGAGGTTGTGGAAAAACCACCATTGGCAACACTGATGGGTTCATTGAGAAGGTTTCCATGTCATTTAGATGCTTGATCAATGAATGGGATTCCAAGGCGGTCTTGGACCATCTTGCTTCTGGGAAAAGTGGGGGACGAATCAACCATTAATGGATGATGAAGAACATGTTGGGACTGTTACTAGAAGATATGACAATGAAATGGAGCAGATCCAGGAATGTAGCCCAGGGTATGCGCACTTGTATCACCCAGGAAGACACACAGTTAAAGCCCTAGAGGCCAATTTCAACCTAAGACATTACTCGATGTTTCCTAGCACATGAAACGTGGAAGATACCGGGGCTAGGAAATAGGGCGAGAATGGTGGTTTGTCCTCTGCTTCTGCTGTGAATTCTTCCAAACTACTGCATGAGTGTAAGGATTTCATGAGGAATACTACACCTGTAAAGCGTGGTCGTGAGACCATAAGTGGACCATAACCGACGCCATTGTCAATGCGTCGATATAGGAGAGTAATCCTCATAAACCTGTGGAGGAATATGTACCCTGTCCAATTTTAGAAGAGACACCCAAGAACCATGTAGAAGATGCAACACCGTAGATGCCACGTTATCATATTTGGTTCAGTCTGTCATTTCTAGCTTTTTTGGGTTTCTTTGCTTTTAGAATGTGTAGTCTTCATGGCTATCTATAGTTAATTTTTAAGTTGTAATATGTATGTTGAAGTTTCTAGCTACAGAAAGAGAAGAAGTTTGTATTTCTATGAACACCCCAACTCTATTTTTTTGATAGATTAGGCGGGTGGTCTATTAGTCTAAGACCCTTGTAGCAATTTTTTTGTTGATCTATTATCTTCTTTGTTACTATGAATATAAATTTTTTGTGCTCCTTACAAAAAAAAAATATTATAGTTTTGTTGGAAGAAGAGAATTTAGGGTTTAAACAATATTATAATAATATATATTATTATAAGTTATGGTTTTCAAATATATAGTAATAAATATTTTTACTTCGTTATTATTTTCTTTTTAACTTTCTTTTCTTCTTTTTTTCAAACTTTATTTTTATTTCTTCTTCTTCTTCTTCTTCTTTTTACTATACTATTTTTTTTAGCTTTTCTAAATCACATGTAGTTTGCTTTAAAACCACATGTGGTTTTACACTTTTTTTTTGGTTCCTTCTTTTTGTTTATTTTTCTTCTTTGCCTCTTCTCTCTTCTTTCCCACCAGCAGCTTCTTTGACCACAGGTAAACAGTAAAACCGCTCTAATACCACTTGTAATTATTTATCCTTACATGTTGGATATTTATTTATAAATATATATTTTTGATAAAATGAATTGATGACTTTACAATAGAAATGACGAAGTATAAATATGGCCTATTGGTAGCCACATGTATCAATAGACATGTTGCTTAATAATTAGTAATTAATTATCCTAACTAATAAATGCATTATGAATATCACTCGCAAAAACCAATTAAGTTTATTGGATTGCGTGCACACATGCAACCATGCACCATGCACCTAGAACTCCAATGAACTCGAGTAGCCATCAATTAGTTCGATTCAAGCTAGTCAATTGGAGTTGTCATCAGTTAACTAGTGTCCAAGGTCAATAGTCCCCAATTAATGAGATGAATCAAAGTCATCTTCAGTTAATTTGGGCATCTTTGAGTCAATTCAATTTATCCTGAATGCACGGGAGTGATTTAGGGAGAATTGGAGTCGGTCCTTATGAATTCAAGTTACCTACACACATGGGGAGTAATTTATGGGTAACTTAAAGCCAAATATGGGGGGTTTAAGTCAGTGTAGACAAATTCGAGTTAGCCAGTGACTGAGGCTGTATTTATTAATGGTTTAGAGTCAGCCTTAGAGGAATTCAAGTTGCTTTGTTGAGAGCTTGAATGAGTCAGTCGGTGGTTTTTGGAAGCCCCAGTGATTGGGAGTCCTTCCTCATTGGTTTAGAGTCAATCTCTTGGAGGCAATTCGAATTGGCCTAAGGGATTCAAATTACTTCACAGTTCATTCATTCTTTCATTTTGGAGTTTGTTGGAGAGAGGGAATGCTCTATGACTGGAATGTGAATGCCAAAGGAGATCTTGGCATGATACTATGCACACAGTTACACCAATTTTGTATTGCAAGTTATGGAGAGCCTATGATGAGAATTTATCAAGTATTGGAGATACATTCTCTATTGAATTCAAATGCTCTAGTATGGGTTCAAATGATAGAGTAGGGGTTTAAATGGTCGAGAAGTGTTGTGTAGAGTGAAGAGAGTAACATCATCATAACCTTGTCTAGCAGGAGAGGGGATAATCTTGTGTAGAAAGTTCCAATGTTGGGTTTTCCCTGTAGGAGAGGGGGTTAATCCTGAGCAGGTACCCTAGTTTTTGTGCTCGTCTTGTAGGAGAGGGGGATAATCCTAAACAATAGGGTTAATTCTGGTAAGTGGTTCTCTAGAAAAGGGGGGGGTCCTATGAAGGAGACCACGTTGGCCATAAATTTTCTTTCGGTAGAGGGAGATAATCCTGAGAAAGAAAGCGCATTGATCCTAATTTTGTCTTCTGGGAGAGGGGGATAATCTTGAGGAAGAGGGGCTAGTGATCACAGTTTTCCTTAAAGGAGGAGTGTACTCCTGTGTTTTGAATATTATTATCCTTAGGGGTCAAGTTAGAAGAGACCTTCTCATGTGATTTCCAAGACCTCAACTCGGGGGTGACCTATATAGATGGTTTATGCTTGACGGTGTCTAAGGTTGGGAGGAAAGTTGTCATGTTGGTGTTAATTGCTTCCCTACAAAATATAAGTACTTATGCATATTCAATTAATTTTTATATGTTGTTGTTTATGTGTCCATGGAGGCTGCTATATATTTCTGCCATTTTATGATATTAAATTGTATATATGTTCATGTTGAATTACTAACCATTGTTGAGTAATTGGCAACCCAAGAAAGAGATATGTTTTTTTTTTTTTTACGGAAATGGTTAAAATTTGAATCGAGTCTGGCAAATGGGCTTCCAGGGCCTGTACATTTCATTTTCAAAGCTGCTATACTAGACTTCATTTCCGGCTTAACAATCATGGCAGATTTGTGCTGTTGGATGCTGTAGGTATGCTCAATAGAACAGACAGGCCAGTGCCGCTTTAGCCTTTAAAGAAGTGGATGATTTGAAGTTTCTCCATTGACAATAAGTTGGCTCTTACTCAGGGTAGTGCCGCGGTTGGCTTCAACATCTGCTAGATTGTTAAGACTCCTTAGAACGTGATAAGCCTTATGAGTTCTAAAGTGCTTTAGCAGTATAAGGACTTTCCTATGCGTGTGGGCAAGGCTTATATCCGTTGGCATCTTCTTGGTGTGTAATGCCTTGACTATCAGCCTAGAGTCACCAAAAATAGTAAGCTTCTGAATGTTCAACTTTCTTGCTTGATTTAGACCTTGCCACAGCGCAAGATACTCTACTTGGTTGTTGGAGGCATGTCATAGGCCCCAGGCATAGGACAAATGGGGGATGCCGGAAGGCTCGAGAATAATGCCTCCTCCTCCAGCTTGACCGGGATTCCCTTTCGAGGCCCCGTCAAAAAAAAGGCACCATTCATCAAGGGCTGACCTCCACTTAATGAATTCCTGTTCTTCCAACCTGATTTCCCAGTGTGCCTTTTGAGGAGGATTGGTAGATTTATTGCTTTGCTGGTCCGACTTGATCTCCTTAAACCATCGATATTCTTCAGGAGAGAGGGTAGCCGCATTTCTGATTGTAGACTTGGTACTTAAAGCTTTAGAGAGCATGGTCCTAGCCTTAATTGCCACTTGAGTTGGAAGTTTGCCTTTCTCCTTAAAAATTCTGTTATTTCTTTCCAGCCATACTTTCCAGCACAGGAATTTAGGGGTCCACATCCACGCTAGCTTGAGGATATCTTTTTTTCTGAAATTGAAGGGGGCGAGAGAGATCCAGCTACTGATCAGCTCCTTTATTGAGTTGGGTAGACTTACATCGATTGAGCCTAACGTGAACTTCCATACCTCCTTAGTGAACTCGCAGGTAATGAACAGATGTTCGATGGTTTCTTCAGCTTGGTTGCACAGAAGGCAACGTGATGGCCCTTCCCAGCCTTTGCTCTTCAAATTTTCTCATGTCAAAATGCTATTATGAAGGAGAGTCCAGATAAATATGTCAATTTTAGGAACAAAGGCGAATCTCCAGAGTGCTTTCCACAGCCCAGGGTTGGGAGGGACCTAAGGCACCTCCAAAATCGTAGCATAGCCCTCAGCTGTAGTATAATTTCCAGATCGAGTTCCCCAACTGCGTTTGTCTTTGGCTCTGGCACTGATGGGCGATTTTCCTTGCAATAAATTCAACAGATTTGTAGCTTCCTCTTTTAATTCATGAGGGTAATTTCCCAGGTTCCAATTTGCCCAAGATTCTTCCTCATCGCTGTTCCAGGAGGAAATGTCCATCAACGTTCTGCAATTTTTAGCGAGAATCCACTCTTTAATGTTGCCCAGATCGCTGGAGTCGTTGAGAGGCTTATCCCCAAGGATCGAGTCCTCCCATATTCTGATTTTTGCCCCATTGCCAGGAGTCCATGTGAGCTTAGATGTGAAGAAGGGGAGGGCTCTTTTACAGAGCGAAAATATTGGGGAACCTTTCTGCAATTTTGTGGGCCTTTCAAGACATCTCTCCCTGTTTCCTGTAAAATATTTCTTCCGGAGGATTTGCTTGCTCCAGGTTCTTTTCCCTGTGATCATTTTCCAAAGAATTTTTCCTCCCATGGCTAGATTTTGGGTGGCCACGTCTCTTAATTGAAGGCCCCCTTCAATCTTTGGCTTGGTGATCTTGTCCCAGCTCACTAGATGGAGTTTTTTTTCACAATTTCGGCCACCCTCCCACAGGAATTGACGTAGTAGCTCATTGATTCTGTTTGTAATGGTTTTTGGAGCTAGCAGAACCGAGCATTGATAGATTGGAAGGATGGTGAGGACTGAGTTCATCAAAATCACTTTGCCTACTTTGTTGAGCCATGTTGCCCCCCACGCGTGGATCTTGTTTTTTAGTTTGTCCAGCATTGGCAGCTAATGGGCAACTCTAGGAGCAGATTTGAAAATTGGAATGCCCAGGTAAGTAAAGGTGTCCCAAATAGTTATGCCTTCCATTTCAAGAATCCGAGATATCTCCAGCATTTCATGAGGAGAACAGTTCCAGCCATAGACCTTGCTTTTGTGGAATTTTATTTCACTTCCGGAACTATTCCTGTAATAGTCCAGCTCTGTTTTAAATTTCCTAGATGTGTTGAGATTGGTAGCTCCCAATAGAAGCGTATCATCAGCGAACTGGGCGTGGTTTACATCCTTGAACTTTGGGACAATTCTGATGCCTGAAAGAGACCTGTTTTGGAGACTTCTATTCAGCTGGTAGCTTAGGACAGAGGCTTGAATGACAAACAACACTGGGGAGAGAGGGCAGCCTTGCCTTAAACCTCTTGAGGCCTGGAAAAAATCAGTAGGACGTCCATTAACTAGCGGGGCGATCCATGGGGCTGAGATGCAAGCTTTGACCCACATAATGAATTTCTGATTGAAACCAAGTTTCCTCATGGCTGCAAAAAGGAAATCATGCTTGACTCTATCAAAGGCATTGGTCAAGTCTAGCTTTACCACCATACCCTTCTCTTTTTTCTTGTAGCTTGTATGAATGGCTTCTTGCACTAAAATAATGTTATCCAAAATCTGTCTTCCTCTCACAAACCCCCCTTGGTTTTCTGGGATTAGCTTAGGTAGGATTATTTTAAGTTTATTAGCCATTATTTTGGTTATGATTTTATAACCCGTGTTACAAAGGGAGATAGGCCTAAATCTGTTGAAGTTTTTAGCGCCTTTTTCTTTTGGTATGAGAGCCAAAAAGGAGGAATTTGTGCTGCCCCCCAACTTGTTGCAGTTCTGAGCCTTCTTAACCATTCTATACAAGTCCTTCTCTATTATGTCCCAGTAGGAGATGTAGAACCGAGCTGTGAATCCATCCGGCCCTGGAGCTTTGTCTGGGTCCATTTTGTAGAGGGCTTTCTTAATTTCTCGAATACTAATAGGGCTGTTCAGCTGTAGGTTGTCCTCATCATTAATCAAATTTGGAATCTCTGAGAGAGGATAGGAATTCGACTCCACAGGATAGGAATTCAACAACAGAGATCCAATTGGCATGACCGATTCATTAAAAATAAGGTCTTATGTGAGGGAGACTAGGCATTATTATACGATTCCAGATTCAAAAGATATTTCAAGGGAAAATTACGCACAAGATGGCTGGGCCCATACCTAGTAGACAGAGTATTTGATAACGACACAGTTCGCCTGGTAACTATTGATGAAAACTGTTACCATTATTTGCTAATGGTCACAGGCTGCGACTATACCGTAAACCAATTTCAAAGGATGCATTTATCTCGCAAATTGCCGCTAATCCAGATTACCAGCTAGCACAAGGGTAGGAATTTCTCTCTGCCTCTGTCAATATTTAATTAATCACTGTAAATTGCGCACGAATCATTGTACATAAATAATTGCTGTTTTTTTTTCCTCGTTATATTATATTTTCTTTTTGCACTTGATCTTATTTCTTTTTTTCTATTGTTTTTCCAAAATTTGCAGGGAAGCGCCCAAGGATGAGGGTTAGATCAAGCCTGTCGAGCGGAAGTCATTTTTCTGTGCCTTCCCCCACCACGAATTTTTTTTCCCTTTTCCTTAAATAAATTTGTCCCAGCTGCAATACCCATTTTCCGGCAGCTGCAACACCCATTTTTTGGCAGCGGCAACACCCATTTTTCGGCAGCTGCAACACCTTTTTTAGCAGCTGTAACACCTATTTTCTAGTAGCTGCGACAACTATTTTTTGGCAGCCGCGATACCCATTTTCTGGCAGCTGCGACACCCATTTTCTGGCAGCTACGACACCCATTTTTCGGCAGTCGCGACACCCATTTTTCGGCAGCTGCAACACCTTTTTCGGCAGCTGCAACACCCATTTTTCAGCCATTGCAATACCTTTTTCGGCAGCTACGACATCGTTTTTCAATGGTTGTAACACTATTTTCGGCATCCACTGCATCATGAAACTCCGCCTTCTTCCATTCCCACATGCTGTGACCTCGTTTCACTTTTGACCATAAGACCCGTTTCCCGTCACTCCAGCGCAGTCACTTTCCATTCGTTTAACATTTTCCTTCCCTTATTTCGGCAGCTGTGCAATCTTTTTCGGTGGCTGCGACATCTTTTTCGACGACTGCAACATCTCTTTCGGCGGCTGTGACATCTTTTTCGACAGCTGCAACTCTGCTATATTTAGCTGATTTTTCTAGCATTGAAGGCCGCGTCTTTGCTTCAATTTCTTTATGACATGTGGCTGTAATTCCTGTATTATTAGCATATCTTTTTGCACGCCATCAACTCCTCTAGATATGGCTCCGATTCCTCACGCCGACAATCTAACCCATAATGTGATATTTCTCATAATTCCGACCATTTTGACACGATGGTTTTTGCTTCACCGGTGGAAAGAATTATTGCAGTACCTCTGTTATAATGATTATATTTAATGACTGCACAGCGCACAAGTTTGGCTTCTGCAATGTTTGCAACCACACGTTCTATTATTCTCCGATGGACATCCAGCGCGCATTTTCGAAGGTATGGCTTTGATTAACCACTTGATTAAGTATCAATATGATTTAACAATGTCAGTCGTACCTCCCTTTTTATGCCCATTATTGCATCGATTAACTCTCTGCACGTGCGACGTAAAGACTAATTATGCTACCTAATAACTGCCACCTTTCCCAATTCAGAATAAAATTTCAAATAATCCGGTGCGCTGAAACTTTCCAAATTTGCCTAACTCTCCTCTCAACGGTCCATGCATACTCTGTCCTGTAACCTCCATTGTCGGAGTCTATAATATGTTGAGCCACAAACTAATTCCAAAGTCAGAAACATGGGGATTCCAGCTCGTTATGAACCTTCAAACACACGAGAGCTCAGGAGAAACGCTGCAGTCTTCGCTATCTTTCAAGCTACCGGTTGGACGAAAATTTTCAAACATCTGAATGGATTTCACCGTGAAGCAGCCTTACAGTTTGCTCTAAACCTTACAGAAACTCACTCAGAGGTTTGGGGATTGTGCATTGAGGTTTCTGAAGCCATTATAGCTGAGGTCACTGGTATTCCTCAGGTGGGAAGGGCTTGGTTTGGACGTCAAGTCCCCACTATTGCAGCAGTATAGGAATTTCTAATAGAGGGGGAGCAGGTTCAAACGACAAAAAGGGGGATAGTATTGTAGTCATTGCCACAGCCATGGAAACAAGTCGCTGTTTTTCTCAAGAAATATATCACTTGTGAAGGTAGGTACCAAACCGTCTATAATTTTGAACTCCCTTTACTATCTCATCTCTGTCATAGGGTTCTGTTAAATATTCCATATTATTTGCTCAATGATTTGTATCATATGGCGGGGTTTGTTTGAGTTGCCAAACATCCACTCGCCTCACTAACCCACCATGGCCTCATTAAATTAATCATCTTAAGGACCCTTGCTCAACACAATATAACTTGGGAGCAATTTACAGCTCAAGTTCAGGAACCCACTCCTTTTCCCGGTATCCCAATAGAAGAAGAGCAGGTCCATCCACAGTAGGGGGGAAATGAAGCGCAACAGGAGGATCAGAGCCCCTCCAATATAGTTGGGGGGGGAGATGAAACTGGATTAGAGGATCAACCAAGGGCACAAGCAGAACAATTGAGAGAATATGTACATAAAAACCCTATGGAAGAACTAAATAACAGGGTAGCTTTGACAACAGAGGGTGAAATTGGAACAACATTAGATGCTGCGGCAATTGAACCCAAAGATGACAGAGCCAGGGCAATAGAAGAAAATATTGAGTTGGTGACCATTGAATCTTCACCCGAGTAGAGAGGAACTTTGATTGAGGAAGAACAGCCCGAGGAACAAGAAAATGCTGGAACTGGGAACATTCCTTCTACTTCAGCTATGAATCCAGAAACTCCAGCACCACAAAGAAAAAGGAAGAGATCAAATGATGAAATTAAGATATCTCCACCAATAAGAAGGAAAACAACCAAGTCGGTTGCAGCAATAGAAGCAACACAGAAAAGATGGGCAACCTTAGAAGCACAAATTGAGTTCCCCATTCTTGAACCCAAGCCAATTGATGCCCCACAAGGGTCGGTTGAAGAAGAACCCCAAATTGAAGGACTTCTGTTCGAAAATAGGCTGTTAAAAGAGGAAGTCCAAACACTCAGAAGGGAATTGGAAAATTGGAAAGAAACGTGAATAAAACAGGGTGAAAGGAAGCTGCACACATTGGTGGAGGCTGCAGATCAATTAGAGGGACCAAATTCTATCGAGCCTGGCAATGAGGAAGAAAGAGTGGTATGTCCCACCTGTGGAGAAATATTTAAGGAAGCAGGCCACAAGATTGTAATTCGTTCCTTTACAACAAAACAGTTTGCACCTGCAACGGAGGAAGTTGCAGAGAAAGAAGATGCTGTCACACAAGAACCAACATCTTTAAATATTCTTGCTAAAGTTGCCACTAACTCTGGGACAAAGGAACCAAGGGATGAAGTTATTCCTGATTGTGGGGATGAAGATTGCACTATGACCCCGGAGTCCTCCCATGACACATAAATTATAGAAGTAGAACCATGGCGGCAAGGCAATGATGGGATCGAACAGGGTGCTGTCACACAAGAGCCAACATCCTTGAATGTGCTTGTCCAAGTGGCTGACCAGATGGGAGGAGAACCAGGGATGGAGGACACTCTAGAGTTTAATAAATAATTTTGTACTACAACTCCAGAATCATCCCATGACACAGAAATCATAGAAGAGGAGCCACAATAGCAGGGAGATGAAGAAGTGATCCAGGATGTTGTCACACAAGAACCAACATCCTTGAAGGTTGCAGTAGGGACTCTTGAAATGTAACAAGAAATTAACAAGTTCCTGATGTACATTGGAGTGAAGATGAACAAGTTCAAACACAATATTCAGGTGATACGGAAATCCTTGAGGAGCAGCTACATACCGAAGAAGACATCCAATCTCAGCAGTAGGAGGAAAAAGAAGAACATGGCTCTGTCACACAAGAACCAGTAGCCTCACAGCCAGTTGCCAAAATTGCCACGAGAGAACCCCGAAAAGAGGACGATGTTACAAAAGAACCAACATCTCCAAGAGTGGTGGATGTTGTTGCTGAAGAGTGTCCAGAAAAGGTTGCTGTCACACAAGAACCAGCACCTCATGAGATAGCTTTAGAAGTGCAGGGTGTCCAATGTGGCACATTAGGCGACAAGGTGTGGATTGATCCCCTTCGAAATTTCATCGAATTGGATTCTGACAAGGAGGAGCATCATGAAGAAGAAATCCTGAACCTTACAGCTGAAGTCTCAATTCTGAGAATGGAGGTAATAAAATAGAAGAGCCAGGTGGAGGAATACCAAGGAGGGATAATTTCTCTTACTGAGCATAAAAAGGTTATCAGGAGACTGGAGGAGAAATGGGCAGAAGAATGTATGGCTCGGATACTTCGAGAGGAAGAGCTATAGAGCAATTTAAGGAAGCTAAAAAAGTTCTGGTTTATGCAGAAGGAAAAAGAACAGATGTATGCTCTCTCTCAAGAACTCCTGGGCACTAGGGTACCTTCTTCTTCGTACCCTATCTTCCTATTTGAATAGTTTGTTTGGTTTAAGTTGAGAGATGTAAAAGAAGGGAGGTCATTTGAGATAACGACCTCAACAAACTTTTTGGAAACATTTTTAATAAGTAATTTTGAAGATCAAAATTTGCTATGTGAATTATATTTGCATGACATGGCTTGCCCTCTGGACCACCATTCAAATCCTGTCCCTTTTTCAGGGGATGTTTAGTTGAGGGCCTTTGCTTCTTTTGTGAGCAATCATGCTCAGTGGGAAACATATTTTCAAAAAAATTCTCACAATGAAGCTCACTCTAACCTGTGGGTTCGAAGTGAGCCTCAGAATCCGGGTATTATTCTTGCTCGATACAGGAGTTTGCTTTCATGTCCCATCTAGACTCGACACATAATGGAACTACAGGAGGAAGTTATTTCTACTTGTACCAACCATATTTCTATACACCAACAAGCAGCATTGGAAGGAAGTAAGTACAGATGGCAGGTTGCCTCTCCCATACTCAGGAGCCGAGACCCCTATTATTTTAGGAATTTTGAACAGGCACTTTCCAGGGTTGAGGGTTATGTTGGATGTATTAGGGAATGTGGGGTTAATTGGTTGGGTCTAAAATTTGAATTTCCCCTCATCTGGTGGCCAACAAAACCATATAGGATGGACTTCTCACTAACCAAGGCAGAGGAGCAGCAATGTTGGAGATATTGGATTTCTCACAGAGGATTCGTAGAAAAAGAAGGAAAGCCTAAGTTCCCCTACAACTTCTCTTCTCTCCATGAACAAAGCTCAGTGCAAGATTCAGATTCAGAATAATGGAGGTTGTCAAGACAGTTGGGGGGAGATGTTGGGCCCAGAAATGGCCTCTTTTGACCACCCTTAATTACCTCTTCCTGTTCTATCCTACCCCATTGAGCATGCCAAATAAACGTTTTACCCCCACTCTACTCTTCAAACCACCAAGGTATGATTAGTCATTGTTTTATTTTATTAATACTTATGATTGTGATAATTAAGGCTTCGTATCTCTCAATGCGCTAACATATGATGGTTTATAAAGGTATTTTGAGGTATATGGATTGCAGGAAGATTGGGCTGAATAGGCTATGAAAAGGATGGGCATTCACCGCTTAAGCTGATTCCCATCCATCCTATCATCACTCGAGGAATGCAGTTCCAGTGCGATATCTTGGACAGAGCTGTGTCAAGGTAGTTGTAACAAAATGCGTCAGAATTGGAGGTCAACAGCGCATTGCTGCTTGGGTGTAGCCGTAATCTGAAGATATTGTCACTCCTGGGGCGATTAACAGTTTTCCTATGTTTTCTATTTTCCATCCTTCCACGTTTGTAACAGCTGTTGTCATTTAGGGCACCTGAAGATTAGAGATCTTCATGGCTGCCCCATAATAGGATGGGATGTTATGATTTACATTGTATAAATATGGAGAACTGTTTTGAGTCAGGGGTTGTTGAACATGTAATAAATTCATTGTATTAGCTGTGAGGAGGAATTGTGTAATCACTCTGTCTTTTAATACAAGGAGTTACTTCTGATCTAAAGGTTTTTACATGTGTTCAGCCAGCATCTCTGTGTGAAGGATGGGCCCGCCTTCCACATGGATCGCTGAGTTAAATTAGGTCTTTTCAATTATTTTGTTGTGTGATGTTACGTTAATTTTATTTCTTCATAGGAAGCTGTAACAAGTGTGGATTTACAGTGTGTCATGATTGCATTCCTTGGATACCTGCAGTGGCATAGTGTGACAGTCGACTAAGTAGGTAATTATTTCTCATGCAATTCATGTGGTAACTGTAACAACTCTGTTCATCCTTAGATATTTTAGTTTTCGTTTCCATGAATCTTTACAGCTTGTCTCTTATTTTTATGATTACAAAATTTCATTCCTACACTTCAATTTTCTAGAACAGCTGAATTCAATCTCTGTGTTTTGAATTCCTAGATCAATATTCAATTTATGTTTTTGGATTCCTAGGAAGATCGGATTAGATAGTTGAGTTAGTCATTAAGTGGTGTGAACAGGATTTCCCTTTATCTACAATCGTAATTTAGATGTGCCTTTTATTTTTCCATTCTTAGACCAAGCCATAGCAGAAGGTAATTGTGATTGCATTCCTTAGAAGGTAACTAGATTAATTAGATTCTTGGGATGAGCATAACCAAACAGAGGATAGTATTGTTCAATTACAGTGATTTCATGTTTAAGCATATACTATGCATGTTATCCTTGAAATACAAGACTTTACCAGGTTGACAATAAATATTGTACACTCTGTATGTTAGTTGTAATTCACTTGCATATTGGGTGCTTGACAGAGGGCTAGAAATAGGCAGCGCGTAGAATCTTCTGGGTGGTTGCCAGGCCTGAAAGGTGGCCACCACAGGTTCCACTATGACAGTCATTGAGGATGGTCTTAGCCTCGTCATGGGTGAGGCAACGAAATAGGATGGTATCAATGCCTCGACGATACAGAACATCTCCAATCAATAAATGGTGAATGGGTTGATGTCGGATGCATTGCCTATCCTCACGGTTCAAGTGTGCTGTGAACTTCTGTGTTCATAAATATAGAAGGATGTCCCCATACTATGGGCCTTCCATGGATATGACGAATAGAAAATCATCAGGAAGGTCATCCTTGGGAGGTGATGACGTGGTTAATGGGGGAAGATTGGTCATGAGTGTGGCCAGCACGAGTGCCTTTGTGCTTTTTGGGAAAATGAACTCTAAGTCGAATTCTTGGAGGACGACTACCCACTTAGCTGCTCGACCTTGTAGAAGGTGGCGGCTTAAGAGGTACCACATTGGGTTTGAATCAACCACTACATGAGTATGGTTTGCGATGATGTAGTGGTGCAACTTCTGAGCCGAGAAGATGACGACGAATGCCAATTTCTCCTCGGGTGAATATCGTAGTGGGGGTCATGTTAGATTATGACTGATATAGTAAATCACATGTTCATCGCGAGCATCATATTCTTGGACCAAGACTCTAGCGATGGCGTTGTTCGAGGCCAACACATAGAGAATGAAGTCTCGAGTGAAGTTTGGTGCTGAGAGTAATGGTGCAGAAGCCAGGGCTTGCTTGAGGGCATCAAATGGTTCTTGTGCTTGCTGATCCCAAACAAAGGGGATTTTTCTGCGGACCAGGCAAATGAATATGTAAGCTTTTGTTGCATACTCTTGTACAAAGCAGCGAAGGCAGTTGGCCTTGACTTGGAGGCTCTATAGTTGGTGCCAAGTTTTTGGGGAAGGAAGATCAAGGATAGCCTGAACTTTGAGGGGATCTACTATTATCCCTTTGCGGGATATGATGAATCCAAGTAGATGGCCTGCTGGGACACAGAAAATGCACTTGAGGGGATTCAGACGAATTTTTTACTTGCGGCAATGTAAAAAGACTTGCCGCAAGTCATCTATATGTTGTGTTTGTTTTGGTGATCGAGTGGTAAGGTCATCTAGGTAGACCAAGATGATGTGAATTAGGTCGTGGAAACAATACGTCATGGCACGCTGGAAGGTGGATCTAGCATTTTTCAGGCCAAAGGGCATGACTCGATATGCGAATGTGCCCCACGAGGTTGTGAACGCAGTCTTGTAATGATCTTCTTTTCGGATCTGAATTTTGATTATATCCAGAAAATCTGTCCATAAAGGAAAACACCTCATATCTAGTGCATGCATCGATAATCTGATCGATGAAGGGTGTTGGGAAGTTGTCTTTGGGACACGCCCCATTGAGATCATGGAAGTCTGTGCAAACACGAATGGTACCCTTTTTTATTATTCACGGGAACAGGATCAGAAACCCAAGTGGTGTACGCAATGGGGTAAATGAAACTGGCTGTGCACAGCTTCTCTATCTCGGCTTTGACCGTGGCTGCTTTGGAAGGATGGATGGGTCATTGCTTTTGGTGTATGGGGGTCACATCAGGCCATGTGTCGATGTGGTGTTCCACGATGGATGGATCCAACCCAGGAATTTTAGTATAAGACCAGGAAAAGATGTCATAGAATTATTGGAAGAGAGCTTTGTAGGAAGCGACTTCTTTCGAGGAGCAGGATGCCCCCAGCATGATTTCTTCAACAACCTCGGGATTGGTTGAGATGTTGATTTTGATGGTTGGAGAGATGTTGGCCATGTTCCCTTCTTCGAAGGCATCTAGTGCCGAAATGGGGTTTTTGAACCAGTCGAATTTCCCATGAATGAAATATTTGGTTTCCACGGAAAACTGGTCTGACTGCGACACAAGATCTTCGAGGAGGAAGAACGAGCGATGGTGCATGCCGTCCCATGGGTATTCCAAGGCGATTAAGGCTTCAAGTATCTCCTCATAATTGTAGAAGCAATGAAGAGACAAGTCTGATGGACCGTCATTGGTGGTGGAGACAATAGGGTTGGTAGAATTGGACATGGTGTCCGAAGAAGGAGGTGGGGGGTGAACTTCTTCGATCAGGGTGATCTCAGATTCAAGGGAATGTTGACGAAGGTTAGCTAAAGCCATTCAAAACTTGGGCAAGTCTTGGCAGTGGTGAAAATAGTGTCCATACAGTCTGCAAAGGGCTCAAGCATGGTTTGTTATCAATGACTTGTTTCTCACTATTGGTGCGCTTGGAAGCTCAACCACGGGGAGGTTTTTGGTTCTATCCATGGCGTCGAAATGCACACGGATTATAGGAATCTTATGGAAATCTAAGTTGGATGGCCCTGTTCTTTGCAGATGGTGCAAGGTAGGATCTGTTGAGGTTCAGTGGTACCTTTTGCATTCTTTCCCCTAGCCCTTTTTGGGTGGGGCGGTGCGGGTGCGGGTGCGGTGGTTGGTTTTTACGGGCCAAGTGGAGGATGAGAATCGACCGCAATGGGTTGTACAGGGGTTAAGACTACCCGGGGAATTAGTGGTTGAGTTGGTGGATCAAGATACCACATGGGAATTCCCAATGTAAAGTTGGGTAGGTTTAGGGTGGCCATTACTAGCTTGCTCATGACACCAGGCGGGGAAAAGAGGAAGGGAATTGTATGGACTCGAGAGGAGCCCAGATAACTCCCTGATGATTGTATGTGGGGATGATGTTGTGGCTGTTGTTGATGTTGCAGCTACAAACGGTGTTGTGGTTGCGGTTGGAACTGTGGCTCCAGTTGTTTTTTGGGTGCAGTGGTGCTGGATGAGAGCATGCACAAGTTCACAGTCTCGTTTGGTGTCGGTGGTGGTGACACTAAGGGGAAAGGGTCTGTCATGGTGGTATCGACAAACAACCTAGGGCCCACATTCAACAATGGGGAGGCTGGTATGTTGTCAACCATGGTGTTGACCGTAAGGATAACATTGGTGTGTGTGGTCATCCCTTGCAGATCAATGGTGTTGATCGTAGGGATAACGTTGGCAGGTGTCGTTAGCCCTTGCGGATCGTGATAAGTCAGATGGTCAACCGTCATGATTTTCCCTTCGTGGGGGAACATCATGAGACGAAATACAGTTAATGCTACAAATCTCATGGTGTACATATAACTTCTTCAGAGGAGAAGGTTATAGTCTAATTAAGCATTGGCAGCCTCTATGTCAATCAGAACTATCTTCTCAGCTAATGTGATGGGGACATGGGGGAGGATTCCTTGGGCTTTAGTGGGATGGCCATCATAAGCCCACAAAGTTGTGGAGGATGGTTGTAGAATTGGGGATCTAAGTTTCTTCTAGACTAGGGTAGACATAATGCATGTGGATCCCCCCTCATCCACTATGCACCGGTGCATGACCAAATTCTGGATAGACACCAGGATTTGGAAGGCAATGGTTGATGTCATTCGCGGTTCCCCATTCTCTATGTCGAATGTGATCAACTTGGAGTCAGACGGGTCTACGACCCCAAGGGTGGCTAGTAAGGCTTTCTGCTGCATTGGGAAAGTTTTGAGTACCTCAAGAGTGGACATGGCGGTAGGTGTTTGGGCTAAATCATCAACTATGCTATAGGTGACAGCAGCTCTATCCATGGCATTGTTGGCAACCCGGCGTATGGGGGGGCGATGAAAAGGGGGTAACTGAAGAGGTGCATTGGTTGTTTTAGACGTAGATGCCGCTGATGTGTCAGCAGGTTCGGTGTTGCTTCTGTACTGATTTCGTCTGGTTTGTAGAATGACCTCTTCAGTTGTCATAGCTAGCAGGTGGTGGACACATGTTTCTGCCGTGGGAGGTGCCCCCAGAGCATTGGAATTGTGTTGGGGAGGGGGTGCGGTTTCCAGCAATCCTTGGACTGGTAATGGGTTTTGAAGCACCATAGGAGGAGGTCCTTGTGGTGCCAGGTTGGGTTGGGCTTGGTCCGTTGTATTGGTGGCATGTTGAACCTCATTTCTAATGGATTGTTTAGTGTGACCCATGAAGAGACACTTGAATGTGTAGTGCCCATAGACCTCACATAGTGTGCACAGTTGGTTTGTCCGCAATGGTGCATTGTGTTTTGGTGCATTTGGTCGTTGAGGATTTTGGGCTGGCCGGTTTGCTGCAACATTGTTGGGAGGATTTGGTTGTTGGCCCCTTCCCTATGGTTGATTGTTGCCTTGGTTCCGGGGTCAATTATTCATGGCTTGCCTTTGTTGGTTATTGGGGGCTGGCTGGTTGGGACGGTTTTGTTGTGCAAACACCTGTCCCAATGGAGTGGGTGGAGCAGGGGTGGGGGATTGAATCGCTTGCACTAGTGGTGCATAGTATATTTGGGTGGGTGCCGGTGCCACAGATGTGGGAATTTGTCCTATGTATTGCTGTCTTGGAAAAGCCAAGGCTTGGGCCTGCTGCGGTGGCGCAGGTTGTGCATAAGAAGTCGTGGCTCCGGACTGGGACATCATTTGTGCATAGTCCAGAGTTTGGTTTTGGTGAGCAATACTAGGGGTGTTGCTTAGTTGTGGTGGTATTGCAGGTGGTGTCAGACAGTGTTGTGGTTGGTGAGAGATAGAACCTATGATTCCATCTGCAGCATGGGATGCCCCCAATGCATCCCGGTAGGAGGTGCCTACACGGGGAGCGTATGGAATGATAGTGTAAAGGTATCCAGATTGTGCATAGATCAAATCAAACTACTGTGCTTTCAAGATGGCCTCTTTGGATTGGGGACGTTCAGATGCGACGTCCTTTGCTATAGGTGGGAGCAAGGTTTTAAGGAACCAATCTTGGAAGATCCTTTCATCAAGTTGGATCTTACACAAATTACGGTGTTGCCACCACTCATGGATGTGGTCAGTTATGTGGGTCGCAGTATTTTGGCGGTAAGATAACAAGATCTCCACCCCTTCGTCACATCTGAGGGGGAGTTGGAAATATTGCATGAACATGAAAGCCAGGGAGTTGAAATCTAGGTACTTGGATTGTGGTAGCTCAATGTACCACTTGGCTGCAACACCTGTGAGGGTGCATTGGAATAGTCTTAGCCTGATCGAATAATCTACAATGCTATTTGATGAGCACCATAGATGAAGTGTCATGATGTGGTTTTGGGGGCACTCCCCTGCCTTCCCTTCAAACTTGGGAATGTCCAAGGGAAGTTTGGTTGGCATGGGAGGCCAAAACGTTTGATGGTAGATAGGGTCATTTGTTAACCGAGCAAACTCAGGCAAGTTGAGACGTGCCATGAAAGGAAGGTTTGACCCCAAGTTGATGTGAGATGGGGAAACCATGGTGGTGGGGTTTGTAGGTGCATGATGCACCTGCATAACTGGGGGTACTTGTGGCACCATTGCGGACGAGCCAGTGCCCCCAAGTGTGGTGGGAGGGATAGTGTGGGTGGAAGGGCCACTGCCCCCATGTATGACAGGAGGGGTAGTGTAGGTGGAAGGGCCATTGCCCCCATGTGTTGTAGGTGGGACAGCTTGACTAGTCAATATGGGTGGTGGTAGCTGGCTTATGACGGTTTGCACAACCATGTTGGGGCCACTTGCAAGGTTGTTGGTGATAGTTTGTGGTGTGGACATGGGTCCACTAGTAATTACTACGCCGAAAAATGGATCCGGGTTTGCACTAGCCATGGGGATTGATGGTGTAGTGTGCAGGTTCAAACTAATATGGGTCTAAATATGAATCAGAGGCTATGTGGCCTTCTAATGGTGTGGAAGGTCATCGAGAATAGTCTTAGCGATGTCGGTTTAATGACCCAAACTGTGGTGGTTTGCCTCTTAGGCGTGAGGGATCAATCATGTCAAATTTGTATGTCAAAATGGTGGTAATGATTTTTGGACCCCAGTTTTTAATGGCTTTCTATTGGCTGCAGGTGGTCACTCGACCACCAAGATTGCTAGAAGACAACGCTTGGTGTTTTCCTCATGGGAGTGCTACTCAATCGGTGGGGGTAGTTGCCTGTTTCGCTTGGCAATTCCTCTCAGCGGCCAGCTAGTTTGGGGTTCCCGTGGTACTCCTCACAATGAGTTTCTGGGCTAAGCCCAAGTACGTCCCATGGTTAAGGAAGTCAAGGACTTATGCCCTCAAAGACTGCAGATGTTTAACTTAGTGTAAATTGTAAATTTTACTGGCTCACTCAGCGTCATGAACTGAGTTGGGTTGATTTATATGGTATGGTTTGTATGTCTTTTGTTTTTTTGTTATATCTGGTGGCTGCTTAAATGGTTTATGAATATTTTGCAGAGTTCATAACTTTGTGAATGAAAAGTAGTAAATAGTAATCATAAATTTTTAGACATGTGCCATTTGTAATCCTAATCTATGATAGCCTGACTAAGTGACTACCTTGCACCTATATTTCTCTTCAACCAAGAGAGGGTGCTGGGCTCTCAACACAATGGGACTAAGCCCATCCGTAGATCCACATGTCACCCTCTGGATGCAAGGTTGGTCAATAGGGAGGACACTAAGCGCCATGAGAAGCCCTCCTTCTCTACCCCCTCTACCTTCCAAGTCACCCATTTTTAGTGGCTTCGAAAAATATTAAGTGAAGTGCCTATTACTATACGAGCTTCACCCTTCATCTTATCCCAGAATACCCTGAAGGGTGATGACTGGGTAGAGGAGGAAGGGTTAGGTAAGATGTTGATTTTAAGTAAATTTTAATCAAGCTATGTTCATTAACCCATTAAGCATTGATTTACACTTTGATTTAATCAAGCTTTGTTTTGTAAATGGACATAAACAGAAATAAAAACAATAAAAGAAACAATTTGGATGGATAGAGGCAGCTGGGCCGCACTGAGAGTCCTTAACTTTTAAAAAATCAAACTCTGAGTGATAGATCGCACTTTTCGGGTTAAATGTGGCGAGGGGGTCCCCAAATTTTTCCAGAAACAGGCGAGGAGGTCGCTCAGAATTTGTAGACAGAAGCGAGTTGACTTTTGGAAGGGGGTCGCACCTTTCAGGGCTAAATAGGCGACTTGGTCGCACCTGTGAGGCCAAAATGAGCGACCTGGTCCCCTCTCTGGGCTTGATAAGAGCGACCTGCTCTAGGAATTCAAATTTTTTTGACCCCAAGTCAGATTCGACCGATAGTAACCTGTATTGTGGCTAAATGGACTTGGATTTGCCTTGAGGAGGCTCAGCAGTCACTGGAAATGTAAATAAACAAGAATCTAAGCTAGATTTTAACAGAAAATTAAACTAGGGAAAAAAATAGAACAAACTGAAACTTTGAAAAAAAATAAACCCAGGGATCTTGTGGGATCGACCTAGTATGGTCGCCAGTTCTGTAGTAGGGATTTCTTCCTTGCTACAGGGTAGGAACGACTACCTTCCATCTATAGGATAGAAGGATAGGGTTCCTGGTGGTGGATGCAAGAAAAAAACAAATAGAATAGAAAATGAAATGAAATGAAAGAACCCCTCTGCACACAAGGTTAGGGTTTAAACTCCAAGGCCCTGCATACAACTGTTAGAACCAAAATACATGCAAAAACATGTTAAGAAATAAACCTGCAAACAAATACTATTAGAAAAACTACAAACTACTAAAGCAAACACAGAAAACAACACAGGTATACCTTCTGGTTGGAATGGGCCACCATGCCCAGCTGGGAGAGCACCTCTCTTGGAAGGGGGGGAGCTATGGCTCAATGGAAGGATGGTGGAGAGGGAGAGTGAATGGCTTGAGAGGAAAAATGGTCTCAAGGCACTCACTCTGGAAACATAACAATAGGGAAGGGAGGAATTTTTTGAGAGTGACCCCACCCCTCTATTTATAGCTTTTTTAGGGTTCTAAGCCCCTAGTCAGGGCTTTAGCCCCTTTTTTGGGATTTTAGCCCCTTTCGATCAATCTTTAGCTCCTTTTAGGGTTTTAGGCTCCTTTGAGGGTTTTTAGCCCCTTTTTGGAGGCTTTAGCCCCTATGAGAGCTATTTAGGCTCTTCTTAGGGATTTTTAAGCCCTTTTTCATGTTTTTAAGCCTTCTTGAGGGTGTGGGGGTCAAATGGGGTCAAATGAGGGTTGTGCATGGGTGTCCTTGGGTGGTGTAGGCCATGTTGAGCTGAGTGAGGGATTTTTTGGGTTAACAATATCCCAATACAATTTTAGCACCATTCGAATCATCAAGAGAGGAGAAGGTCTCCCTTGTCGAAACCATGGATCTTGAAGCTATAGAATCAATGATAAAGGATGAAGATCTTATAGTGCTTTCTACCAATGCATGAACTCTCTCCTTGTCTTCAAAATTTGATGCACTTTCCTTCTTCTTTGCACCTTTAGGAAGAGAGCTGTTGTGATTTTCAAGGAGTTGAGTCAACATATCAATTTGTTTCTTCATGCAATAGATATCTAGATGATATCCCTTACCACTGTATGTGCACTTACTCATTTCACCTTTACCTTTATTCTTCTGGGAATTCTTCTTAGAGCTTGAATACTCCTCATGAGACTTGGATTTGTCTTTATTTTGATTAGGAGGCTTCTTTGGATTATACTTCTTATTGCCTTTGGAATCCATCTTCGAATCTCCAACAACCAAATCTTGATCTTTGGATGGCTTGATGGTGCCCAACATGACTAACTTATCTTTCTTCTGGGTCAAATATTCCATGAACTCTGCAAGTGAAGTAATCTTCCAGTTTCAAACTTTCAACTTTGTGGCATGGAAGGTCGATACAAACACAAAATAGTCAGGTCCAAGCTTTGAAATTATAAACAAGACTAGTTGTTCATATTTCTTTTCAGTACCACATTGCTTTAACTGAAGAACAAGAGCTTTGAACTTGGAGAAGTAGACTTGAAAGGACTCAAAATTGCTTGGAATCAGTGAGACAAGCTCATTCTCCAGTGAATGCCCCCTCATATCATCTGTCATTCTAAATAAGGTTTGGAGTTTCTCCTATGCTTCATTTGGTGATGTCAATCCATCTAGATGAAAAATATGGTCCGTGGAAATGATGAGACACAAAAGACCATAATCCTCATCCCTCCTAATGTGCCACTTGATCTTCTCTTCTATTTCATTGGGCTCAGCCTAAGTTTCCATGTTCAATCTCAAGAGGCCTTTTCTCCTCATCAAAATCTCTTAATGTGCCTTCCATTCAAAGTAGTTGAATGGAGTCAAGAAGATATGGTGAGATTGATCCATTTCTTCAACAACTGCGCCTTGAACACACTGAATGTGTACCTTGGGAGAGTGATGTCGATCCTACAAAATAAATAAGAGAGAAGTAGAATCAAGATAAATAGGCTTTGATACCATGTAAAAATTAAGCCCAAGCTAAGATCAATTGAACTCACAAAATTGCTTGAAAAACATGCATATATCTACTCAAATTGGACATTGATATTGGTGCATAACACAAACTTGCATTGAATAAGGTTACATGAACCAAACTTATAAAGTAATAGACTATCCAAACATATAATTACATCATAGATTCGAATGCCTAAGGAGGCAAGTTGAATTCTCACAAAAGAAGGCTTACTAAAAGTAAAAAATGCCCCCTAGGTGCATAAAACACTTTCCAAACCAGTCAAGGAGGTCACAAATTGGATGAATGAGATGTATCAATTTATAAGTGATGGAAAGTAAATATACTCATGCTTTCAGGAGAGAAACATATGGATGATGAGTTGTGAAAACAAAACAAGGTAGTTGTCATGTGACTATCTTTCACCTTTTTCCTTAAAAGCTGTTAAAAAGCAGTCAAACTCAGGATAAGGCAGGAACGTGCACTTACTAAACTATGTAGTTTGCTGAGTTGTCAAAATATTATCTAGAATCTTATGAAGGTGCTCCAAGAGGCAGTTTTTGACCAAATGGTGCAAGTGGATGGCAACTAGCTAGTGTAGGACCTAGAAAATTAATAAAATAGATTAATTATTTTATCCTAAGTATAGGAATGGGTTTTTTATAATTAACATAGTACCCTTCAAGTACCTTATGGTTATTTTTGTTGCAAACCATTGTCCTTCATAAGGTTTGTGCATGAATATGGAAAGAATGCCAACAATATAAGAAATGTTTGGTCTACTAGTGGTAAGGTAGATCAGGCTTCCTACAAGTTGTTGGTACTTGGTCACATCCTCAAATTATTTTCTTTCACTTAATGCTTCAACTTTTGTTCCATTGGAGTTGAGAAAGGGTTGCTTTCTGTCATGCAAAATCTGTTAAAATATTCTGCATCATACTTTTTCTAAGATATGAATATGTACTTAGTATGTTGAGTCACTTCAATTCCTAAGTAGTAATGAATATTTCCTAGATTAGTCATTTCAAAAAATTTCCTCAAATATTTCTTTATGGATGCTATATAATCGTCATCATTCCCTACCATCGAAAGGTTATCTACATATACCACAAGAAATACAATAGATATTCCAACTTTCTTCACAAATAATGTTGCATCATCATGATTATAATGTTTGAAATTTAGCTTTAGAAGATGGTTAGTTAGCTTTTCATACCATGCTTGTGGTGCTTGTTTAAGGCCATACAAGTATTTGACAAGTTTGCATACCTTGTGTTCTTAACCCTTCATAACAATTCCTTGTGGTTGAGACATGAATACATTTTCTTTCAAGTATGCATTCAAGAAATTTGTTTTTACATACATCTGGTGGAATTTCCACCCATTTTGTGCTACCATGGAGAGAAAAGTGTGGATGGTATCCCATTTTGTTGTGGGGGAGAATGTTTCTTCATAGTCAATTCCTTCTTTTTGTGCATAGCCTTTACCCACAAGCCTTGCTTTGTGTTTGTCAAGTGATTCATCTGATTTATATTTGTTCGTGTATACCCACTTGAAGCCAATTGGTTTGGTTCCAACTGGAGGGTTAACCAACTTCCAGGTTCCATTTTTTATGAGTGCAACATATTCATTTTACATAGCTTATTTCCATTCATCACATGTGGAAGCATCTATATCTGAAGTTGGTTCAAAGTTAGCAGATAAATTCAATTCACAATCAAATGAGACATCCATGCCATCACCTAAGTTATCTTCTTCTCCTCCATGATCTTGTCTTGTTGAGTTTCTTGATCCTGTCTTTCTAAATTCATTTGGATGGACACTTTCAAGTGTCTTTATGGCCCATTTTGGAATCTTCTTTGGTGGTCCACGTTGATCAGCTGGAGGTGCTACTTTCTCTTCAAGGTTCAATCTTCCAATCCTCTCAATAACATCATCCTGTTCAGGTGAAGTTGTAAGAACTTCTTCTTCATGAGTTTCTTCATGAGGGGGTGTGGTTCTTCAAAAGGAAATTCCAAAGATTGATTTTGATCCAATATCAGGATCCCCGTTCAAGGTTTGGAATTTCATTATCAAATTCATAATATGTCTTTAGATGACAAAGCCTCTCCAGATGATCAAGTTGTCTTTCGATAGACTTGTCATTTTATTAGTTTCAAGAAAAATGACATCTCTGGAAACACCAAATTTCTTATTTACCTCATCATAAAGGTGGTATACCTTGGAAGTGTCTGAACACCCCAAGAAAAATGTATCTTCGACTTCTAGCACGAAGTTTGTTTCTTTTCTGCTTTGGTATCAAGGCATAGTAGGTGGAACCAAAATCCCTAAGATGCCTAACCGAAGGAAAGTGGCCAAACCAAATTTCATGTGGAGTATTGTCCTCAATAGTATGATATTGACTTCTATTTCTCAAATATGTTACACATACCACTGCATCAGCCAAAAACTTTAGTTTCACATTCTTGAAAACATCATTTGTCTTTTCAAATTCATTAATGTTCTATTCATCCTTTCTGCTACACCATTTTGTTGAGAAATTGTTATCACATATATAGTAGGCATGCTACCATATTCTATTTTTCAGACACAGTACATTTTTAGCCAGATCTCTTACATGTGAGATGCTGAGATGAGTAGTTTTGATGGATCATTAAAACTATTAGTGGACTATTGTACTCTCCCATATCAGGACTGAGTCTCAGGACACTCAGATTTGAGGACCGATGTAGCCATTTATGTCATTTTAAAGCAGTAGTGGATGCCCAGTGATATATTAGTACTTTCTCATTGGATAGATGGTGTTTTAGATGGATTATATTGCATGGATATGACTGAGCATTTTATATTGTGTTATGGTTATTATTGCTCTTATACTGATTCTTATGACATGTATTGACTTGTGGTATCATGATCTAGCGGTCATAATTATATGGACTTGGTTGTATCTTATACTATGCATTGATGTCCTTACTCTGGCTTTGAAGTTCGTGATCTATACTCATTGGTTTTACCCTCCTTAGGGAGAATAGAGGTAGTCATTATCACCATTGTTTTGGATTGCTAGTGTTAGCTCCATCATTTCATTGTCTTCACCCATCCATTACCTTCTAGTTTAATTTTCAACCTGACTGACTTCTTGACTTATGACATGGAGGACCTTTTTACCCTCTAGAAACCTTTGTTGGACAAGCCTCCCTATTTATATTGTGTCTCGGCTCTGAGTTGGTGACAAAACTTGCCTTTGGTAAGTTGGATAGTATGCCTAAATAATTTTGGTCGGTTGTCCTGATGTTTGGCATTGTGCAGAACTCCCCCTAGTCACTTGAGATGTTGTTGGCTAAAACTGAAAGCTTATGTACTACTTGTATTGAAATATTGAATATGCACCCATGAAATGAAAATGTAAAACTGTGTTTCTTAACATATATAAAAAGGGAAAGAGAAATAAAGTGCTAAAATACTCCTTGAAGAGTATAAGAAAAGGTCCAAAAAAGCAATGGTTAGAAATATTAGTATATCAAAAAATTGCTGACCTTATTAAAATAAATATGTCCCGGATAAAAGCTGCGATTAGCTGTTCTTTTAAGCACTGATGAAGTCCCAAAAGGGTCATATAGGCCAAAAAGGCCATGGAATAAAATGTGTGATCCTAATGAACTTGGATCAATATTGATGTAGACATTATGCTTAAGTTGAATAAGCACTCTCTAAACAACTCACCCATCTGTGAGGCACTGCCATTCCTTGTGTTGTTGTTTGTCCAGCATTGGTTATAGTGAGTTTTCCCTTTCCTTGTCCAAAGTGTCATGATGTTGAGTAGGAATTCATCCTCTACCTTAGCCTTGTCATTTCCACCCTTCACCCTTCACTAGCAAAATGACTACAGCTATGAAGTGAGTATAAATTGAAAGTCTAAGTTTGAGTAATAATAAATAAAGCCTTATATATGTATTGGTTGATGTACCACCAAGTGAAATGAATGTTACTTGTTGATTTTGTTACTTGAATGAGTTGTAGAGCATGGTTTAACCTTTTAACACTTGCAGTAGATGGATGTATTCTGAGTTATTATTGGTGTCTGATTATTCACAGATGGTTATCTTGTTTATTGGGTATGGTTGATGATCAGATAGAGACCTATGAGGGGTATGAGTATACACCTTAGATGGATTTGGACTCCGTGAGTCTAATGAGAAAGTTTATTTCCAGTTTTGGGCACTTACAGATGTGATCAGGCTCACTCTGCCTTTCTGATGCAGTTTTTCTTCACAAATTGATATTTTTGAACAGGGAGATGTTTTCAGTTGGATCTCCTAGGGCATTGTATGGGCATAGGGAGGTGCAGCCACTTGTTTGTACCATTGTACCCCCATCCTAGAGAGCTTGGTGGGCTCAGTTTGACAACGCAGGCACCCTATGAGGCTGTTTTGGTAGGATCACGTTTCCTGATGTAGATTAAAAATGATTAAATGGCTATTGAAGAAATCAATTTGGGCTACTGATGCAAGGAAATGACATGGGATGAGCCATGATGATGAAAGTGATGACCTCCACACCTTATCCAGTAGTTGCAGCTCTTGATTAGGCCCACACCTATTTTTTGGGCATTTTTAATTATTTTCTAGAGCTCTTTTTGGAGGTTCATGATTTCCCCAAGGAGGCACAAAAGTCAAAGAATTAAATTGTTATATTAGTTATTGTGCCATGGGGACACCCAAAGGGAGTTAGTCAAACACTCTTTGGACCCACCATGTGATTTGATTGATTTCTTGTTGAGTGGGTTACCTTTATTTGGGTGGTTTAAGTCCACTTTGGTAAATTATGGCTATATTGATCCATGTGTTGTAGGTTGAGCTCATCTCAACCATTGATTAGAACAAGTCATCTTTTAATATTAGCCACTTGTTTTGAAAGTGGTTATGATTTGGTTATGATTGAGGTTCTCTCATTTCTATTTAAAGGAGAGAGCTTCTCATTTGTAAGGGGTCTTTGGCTCTTGGATTTGAATAATAGAAAGACTTTTTTGTAGAAATTTTTCTGGATCTGCTTTGCATATGATGTGCTCAAATGGTGATTAGCTAGTCTTCAGCTTCCTAGCATTGTGGAAATTCTCGCGAGATCTATATTTTTGTTGCTATCATTGTTTTGTCTACAGGAGGGTGTTTTGGCTAGAGCGTTTTTGTAGGGGGACCTCAACTCGCTCAGTTCTCTTTGTCTTGGATCAAGGGGTTTTCATTAGTTTCATTGGGATCTATGATTACTTCATTTTAATATCTTGTAGCATTTAGTTTCTTTATTTTGTATGTGCAAATATAATATGGTTGACGTTTGCTCATGCAAGGTAGGGGCCGCTTTGGTGGCTTGGAGGTTGCATATGCCATAGAAATCACGGGGATCTTCCAGAATTGATTGGGATATCAAATATCGTCACTATTACAGACTTCTACAAGCTTCTCCAGGTAAGATCCAACATGTAAGTCTCTACTTTTTCAGATCTTATCCCATTGTACCTTGCTTCAATTCTACTTTTTCTGAAAACTCCTAAACCACTAAAAAACCTAAAAAATCAATAAATCAGGGAACCGTCCAATCTTTTGCCAAACCATTTCTGGGTTTTATAGATCAGGCCTCCTCTTCATCAAATCAACTAAAACACTGGTCAAATTCCTCATAGTTTGACCTAGATTTGATTTTTAAGCAGAAAACTGCATAACCCCCCACTAAAAAATTGACTTGCTAGGGTTTTGAGTTTTTCTAAATTCTAACTTCATAGACGGATAAATCAGGTCCCACATAGCCTAAATCAACCCCAACGCTGTGCAATTGATTAACCATTTGGCCTAGATCTAAAAAACTGACTGAAACTTCCCTAACGCCCTCACAGAAAACTAGACTTTTTCGGAAGTGATTTTTTCTGAAATTTGACAAGATAGGCTTATAGATCAGAGTCCAAGCACTGGAGAACACCTCCAACATTGTGTTAGTTCCTCTCGATTTTCCCTAGATCTGAAAAATCAGTTTTCAACCTCCTATCCCCATCATCAGATTTTGACAGTTTTAGATTTGATTTTTCTGCTGATTTCCTGATTGGGCTTATAGATCAGGTCTCCCTGACCTCTTTTCTTCCTCAACACCGAGCCATTAGCCTCCTGGTGACCATATAACTATAGATCTGTCCTCCTAAGCCCTAGTGCTAGCCATCCATTGAGTTGGGTTTCCTGTACCTTAGCTTTTCTAGACCAACTACTTTTTGGGTTCATAGATCAAGGTGTCTCCTAGGTGGGTTCTCTGAAACATTGGTTTACTGCTGACTCCATTGCCCAATGCACACAAAGCACTAATCTCCTAGCTAGTGCTTCCTTTAGGCTCTTAGCCTTGGCCCTTTACCAACATTTACTGATAGCTCAAATACCTTTCATTGAGTCTGATTTCTAGGTACTAGATAGTTCCAACTCTGTCCTTGTTTACCCTGTCACAGTTACGTTTCCCATGACAGTGGTCACCTCCACTAGTTTATAGTACCTAAACCCTAGAGCTAGTGTTTCCATTCACCTTGCACCTTAAGTACCTTGAAGACCCATCTGATCTTCTTCTGTTGTCTAGGTCCGATCTCTCCTGTCGGGAGCAAATCCGGGTCTCCCCCATTGTTGTCCTAGACTAGGATAACATAAAGTGAAGGCTGCCTTGATTTGAGTGAAAACCATCCATTTGGGAGTCTTGGTAGTGGTGGGTTCCACCCCTTAGTTGCTTGCCCCTCTACCATCCATTCTGGATCCACCTCACACAAGCAACTACAAGGAGGGTGATAACATTTTGGCGCCATTGCCGAGGAAGGTAGAGGCCTACCCTGGTCTGACATTTATCCTTAAGCTCTCCTCCCATTCTCTTTTCCAAAATTTTGGCATCATTTCCGGGGACGTAGAGGCCTACCTTGGTTCAACATACCTCACCTTTCCCTACTTCATATCTTTTTCGGTGAATTACTTGTGTGGTTCACCTGGCGACTCCACCTTGTGACTCCACTGAGGATCATACCCAACACATTAATATTAAGTTCTTAGAGCATACCATTAATCATAATGAATTCGGATGTATTTTTGAAGCACTTGAAGGAAGTAACCAAGAACATGGTTGAAACTAACAGACAAATAAATGAAAGGAATAGATGGAGGTCAGAATACGGGTATGAGGATGATCTCAATGATTATTATGTGTATGAATCTAGTTATCACAATCTTTATGATACCCACCAACTGCCTCACCCATGCAATAAAAATTTCCCAACCATCTCGAGTGGACTTGTAAGTTGACATGAACCTAGAAGTCATTCCCAGTCAAATCCTTATAACCCAGTAACCAGAGGTGTTAAAAAGCAAGACAAAAGGTCTCCCTTTGACTATTCTTAAATACCGGCAGCACCTCATCCTATGCCAAATGATTACACTAGGAGGATGCCCCAGTTCAATGGAAATAAAGATATGTCTATTGAAATTCATCTGGACATTCTTTGGGATTACATGGAATATAGAGGTGCAGACAATGAAGATGTTTATATGCGAGCCTTAGGAGAATCCTTGCAGGGGATGTTCAACTATGGTTTGATCATTTAGCATCAGGATCCGTCACTGGGTATGGCATGTTCACAGATTTGTTAATTGATAGTTGGAGTAGGAACACTGATGATTCTTTAGAATGTGAATCTAGCAATGATTATAATCAGTATATTAGCAAAGTGATTTCTCAATTGGACCATTCTTCTCCTGATATGTTCCAAATTATGAATGTGCCTGCAATCCATAAGAATGTTACCGAGTACTTTGAGGATAATGTTTCAAAACCCCATGCTGAAATTAAGAAGGATATCAATCAAATCATACAAAATACTTCGTTATTATTGCCTGAAGCAATCACAGAACAAATCCTGGATTTGATCCATGGAAGGGAACCTGATCACCATCAAGAAGAATCCATAGTTGAGCCTTCCATTTGTGAGTCCATTAAAGAGCCTTTAGAAGAGGAACTGCATAGTCATTGCCTAATAGATGATAATTTGAGTCAGTGTCCAACCTATCCGAATATGGATTTAGACCTTGATCATACCACTGTAAAAAAAGAAAAGGGGGAGATTAATAAAAATTCCGTTGAAGAGCAATCATGTGCTCATATTGTAGTTGAAGACCAAGTTTGTGAGGATAGAAATGAACATAGTGATAGTTTTTCTTATCAACTGAATGATGATGATCATTTATCCTCAATTGAATGTAATGAACAATATCAAGAAGAACAACCACATGGTGATGATATACTAGTAAGCAAGATTAACCTAGAGCCTTCTTTGTCACATCATTCAAACTGGAATCTGTGTCCCAATAATCATCAAAAGCCTCCAAGGAATGATTCTTGTAATGTTGTTACTATTCCCCGTCATATTTTTTATCAAGGTGATTTGGTTGAGGAGATTAATCATAGTGAGTCTAGTTCTTGGGATGTTAGTTTTAGTCTTGCTAATTTCTCTAGCAAATGTCCCATATCGCATGGAATATTGGTGTCAACATTTTTAGGTGATACAACTCAAGTCTCAATTTGTTAATCCACCCTCCCATCCCAGCTTTTGAAGTCCTCTATGGTGTCATACGGTAAAGATTCTAGAAAGTGCCAACTGGTCAATGGTAAAGCATTTTATCTCCTTTCATCCTTGGTGCATAATTTTTTCAACTTTGGTAATTTATTTGATTGGGTGAATGAAAAGCTCTATAAAGACCAATTCCATATTTTCTCATTTTATAAACAACAAATGGGGTTAATCCCAATTTTTGGTTTAAATATTTCTAATTTGTCCCTATTTTGTTTCATCATTGATCATAATGTGAGAATGATTAAGTATGCTAACAAAAAATATGAGGGAAAAAATAATGGCCCGGGAGGGATGAATTATGTATCGTATTCTTTTATTTCATAAAATTTAAACTTGCATAAATTTTATGATCCTATCGATCTATGGGTAGAAGAAGTTTGCAACAATCAATCTCATCCCTCGCATGATTTCATTTCTTTTCATCCATGTCTTTATTTAATTTTCAAACAACAAGTTATAATGGCTTCAATTTTCATTTGCATTGCTCATAGGCCATCTTTGATTTGTTGTATCATTAATTGTAAAGAAAGCTTAGTAGCTTCATTCAACAAGTGGTTAGATTGGATTTATGATTTTACCTAACACTTGTCTAAACTGGTTAAAGTAGGGTAGGTAGGATTGAATAAGCCTTTTCTGGAAGTAGTATAGAATCTTGCTTTGTTGTCTGAAGCTCACTTTTGAAGCTCTTAGTATAGTGTTGATTTCTGTTATCCCGCACAATAAAAAAAAAACTTTTACTGAAAGTTATGGTTAGAGATTAGATTTATTTTCTGCTTTTCAGTTTCATGCATCTTTACTTTCAGTATTTTATATATTATCCGCATATTGTTCTGACAACCAGTCTGTGAGTTTGGTATAGCTCTGGACATGTTGCAGGCAGTCAGGTGCATTCTTGGTAGCGGTTGCAGAGCTGGATGGATTATTTGAGGATGCAAGAAGTAGAGTGTAAGGACCAGAGATTTTGAGGTTCTCAAGTGCTCTTTTCGGCAGAGCCCTTGTCCCAACTGGAGCTAGATGTTATCACATATATAGTAGCCAGGTTACCATATTCTATTTTTCAGACACAGTACATTTTTTAGCCAGATCTCTTACATGTGAGATGCTAAGATGAGTAGTTTTGATGGATCATTAAAACTATTAGTGGACTATTGTACTCTCCCATATCAGGACTGAGTCTCAGGACACTCAGATTTGAGGGCCGATGTAGCCATTTATGTCATTTCAGAGCAGTAGTGGATGCCCAGTGTTATTTCAGCACTTTCTCATTGGATAGATGGTGTTTCAGATGGATTATATTGCATGGATATGACTCAGCATTTTATATTGTGTTATGGTTATTATTGTTCTTATACTAATTCTTGTGACATGTATTGACTTGTGGTATCATGATCTGGCGGTCATAATTATATGGACTTGGTTGTATCTTATACTATGTATTGATGTCCTTACTCTGGATTTGAAGTTCATGATCTATACTCATTGGTTTTACCCTCCTTAGGAAGAATAGAGGTAGTCATTCTCACCATTGTTTTGGCTTGCTAGTGTTGGCTCCATCATTTGATTGTCTTCACCCATCCATTACCTTCCAATTTAATTTTCAACCCAACTGACTTCTTGACTTATGGCATGGAGGACCTTGTTACACGCTAGAAACCTTTTTTGGACAAGCCTCCCTGTTTATATTGTGTCTCGGCTCTGAGTTGGTGACAAAAATTTCCTTTAGTAAGTTGGATAGTATGCCTAAATCATTCTGGTCGGTTGTCCCGATGTTTGGCATTGTGCAGAACTCCCCCTAGTCACTTGAGATGTTGTTGGCTAAAACTGAAAGCTCATGTACTACTTGTATTGAAATATTGAATATGCGCCCATGAAATGAAAATGTAAAATTGTGTTTCTTAACATATATAAAAAGGGAAAGAGAAATAAAGTCCTAAAATACTCCTTGAAGAGTATAAGAAAAGGTCCAAAAAAGCAATGGTTAGAAATATGCTATATCAAAAAATTGCTGACCTTATTAAAATAAATATGTCCCGGATGAAAGCTACGATTAGCTGTGCTTTTAAGCACTGGTGAAGTCCCAAAAGAGTCATATAGGCCAAAAAGGACATGGAATAAAATGTGCGATCCTAATGAACTTGGATCAAGATTGATGTAGACATGATGCCTAAGTTGAATAAGCACTCTCTAAACAACTCACCCATTTGTGAGGCATTGCCATTCCTTGTATTGTTGTTTGTCCAGCATTGGTTATAGTGAGCTTTCCCTTTCCTTGTCCAAAGTATCATGATGTTGAGTAGGAATTCATCCTTTTCCTTAGCCTTGTCATTTCCACCCTTCACCCTTCACTAGCAAATTGACTACAACTATGAAGTGAGTATAGTCTTGAAAGTCTAAGTCTAAGTAATAATAAATAAAGCCTTATATATATATATATGTATTTGTTGATGTACCACCAGTGAAATGAATGCTACTTGTTGAGATTGTTACTTGAATGAGTTGTAGAGCATGGTTTAACCTTTTAACACTTGTAGCAGATGGATGTATTATGAGTTATTATTGGTGTCTGATTATTCATAGATGGTTATCTTGTTTATTGAGTATGATTGATGATTGGATAGAGACCTATGAGGGGTATGAGTACACACCTTAGATGGATTTGGACTCCCTGAGTCTAATGAGACAGTTTATTTCCAGTTCTAGGCACTTACAGATTTGATCAGGCTCACTCTGCCTTTTTGATGCAGTTTTTCTTCACAGATTGATATTTTTGAGCAGGGATATGTTTTCAGTTGGATTTCCTAGGGCATTGTATGGGCATAGAGGGGTGTAGCCACTTGTTTGTACCATTTTACCCCCATCCCAGAGAGCCTAGTGGGATCAGTTTGACAACGCAGGCACCTTAGGAGGCTGTTTTGGCAGGATCACGTTTCTCGATGCAGATTAAAAAATGATTAAATGGCTATTGAAGAAATCAATTTGGGCTACTGAGGCAAGGAAATGACATGGGATGAGTCAAGATGATGAGATTGATGACCTCCACTCCTTCTCCAGCAGTTGCAGCTCCTGATTGGGCCCACACCTATTTTTTGGGCATTTTTTTATTATTTTCCTGAGCTCTTTTTGGAGGCTCACAATTTCCTCAAGGAGGCACAAAAGTCAAAGAAGTAAATTGTTATATTATTTATTGTGCCACGGGGACACCCAAAGGGAGTTAGTCAAACACTCCTTGGACCCACCACGTGCTTTGATTTATTTCTTGTTGAGTGGGTTACCTTTATTTGGGTGGTTTAAGTCCATTTTGGTAAATTATGGTTATATTGATCTATGTGTTGTATGTTGAGCTCATCTCAACCATTGATTAGAACATGTCATCTTTTAATATTAGCCATTCATTTTAACAGTGGTTAGGATTTGGTTATGATTGAGGTTCTCTCATTTCTATTTAAAGGAGAGAGCTTCTCATTTGTAAGGGGTCTTTGGCTCTTGGATCTGAATAATAGAAAGACTTTTTTGTGGAGATTTTTCTGGATCTGCATTGCATCTGATGTGCTCAAATGGTGATTAGCTAGTCTTTAGCTTCCTAGCATTGTGGAAATTATCATGAGAGCTATATTTTCTTGGTTATCATTTTTTTGTTTACAGGAGGATGTTTTGGCTGGAGCGTTTTTGTAGGGGGACCTCAACTCGCTCAGTTCTCTTTGTCTTGGATCAGGGGGTTTTCATTAGTTTCGTTGTGATCTATGATTAATTCATTTTACTGTCTGGTAGAATTTAGTTTCTTTATTTTGTATGTGCAAATCTAATATGGTTGATGCTTGCTCATGCAGGGTAGGGGGCGCTTTGCTGGCTTGGAGCTTGCATATGCCATAAAAATCACGGGGACCTTCCAGAATTGATCGGGATAGAAATGATTATCATTGTTACAGACTTCTACAAGATTTTCTAGGTAATATACAACATGTAAGTCTCTTCTTTTTCAGATCTTATCCCATTGTACCTTGCTTCAATTCAACTTTTTTTCTGAAAACTCCTAAAACACTAAAAAACCTAAAAAATCAATAAATCAGGGAATCGTCTGATCTTTTGCCAAATCATTTCTGGGTTTCATAGATCGAGCCGCCTCTTCATCAAATCAACTGAAACACTGGTCAAATTCCTCATAGTTTGACCTAGATCTGATTTTTAAACAAAAAAATGCATAACCCCCCACTGAAAAATTGACTTGCTAGGGTTTTGAGTTTTTTTGAATTTTGACTTCATAGATGTATAGATTGGGTCCCACACAGCCTAAATCAACCCCAATTCTATGCAATTGCTTGACCATTTGTCCTAGATCTAAAAAATTGACTGAAACTGCCCTGGTGGCTTCACTGGAAACTGGACTTTTTCGGAAGTGATTTTTTCTGAAATCTGACAAGATAGGATGATAGATCAAGGCCCAAGCACTCAAGAACACCCCCAACATTGTGCTAGTTCCTCCCAATTTTCCCTAGATCTGAAAAATCAATTTTCAGCATCCTAGCCCCATCATGAGATTTTAATTGTTTTAGATCTGATTTTTCTGCTGATTTCCTGATTTGGGCTTGTAGATCAGGTCTCCCTGACCTCTTTTCTTCCTCAATGCTGAGCCATTAGCCTCTCGATGACCCTAGAACTACAGATCTATCCTCCTAAGCCCTAATGCTCGCTATCCATTGAGCTAGGTTTCCTGTACCTTAGCTTTTCTAGACCAACTACTTTCTGGGTTCATAGATCAAGGTGTCTCCTAGGTGGGTTCTCTAAAACATTGGTTTACTGCTGACTCCATTGCCCAATTCACACAAAGAATTGATCTCCTAGATAGTGCTTCCTTTAGGCTCTTAGCCTTGGCCCTTTACCAACATTTACTGATAGCTCAAATACCTTTCATTGAGTCTGATTTCTAGGTACTAGATAGTCCCAACTCTGTCCTTGTTTACCCTGTCACAGTTATGTTTCCCAAGACAGTGGTCTCCTCCACCAGTTGCTAGTACCTAAACCCTAGAGCTATGGTTTCCATTCACCTTGCACCTTAAGTACCTTGAAGCCCCATCTGATCTTCTTATGGTGTCTAGGTCCGATCTCGATTGTCGGGAGTAGATCCGGGTCTCCCCCATTGTTGTCCTAGACTAGGATAACATAAAGTGAAGGCATCCTTGATTTGATTGAAAACCATCCATTTGGGAATCTAGGAAGTGCTGGTTCGAACCCTTAGTTGCTTGCCCCTCTACCATCCATTATGGATCTACCTCACACAAGCAACTACAAGGCGGGTGATAACATTTTGGCACCATTGTCGAGGAAGGTAGAGGCCTACCCTAGTCTGACATTTATCCTTAAGCTCTCCTCCCGTTCTCTTTTCCAACATTTTGATGCCATTGCTGGGGAGGTAGAGACCTACCTTGGTTCAACATACCTCATCTTTCCCTACGACATATCTTTTTCGGTGAATTACTTGTGTGATTCACCTGGCGATTCCACCTTGCGACTCCACTGAGGATCATACCCAACATATTAATCTTAAGTTCTTAGAGCATACCATTAATCATAATGAATTCGGATGTATTTTTGAAGCACTTGAAGGAAGTAACCAAGAACATGGTTGAAACTAACAGACAAATAAATGAAAGGAATAGATGGAGGTCAGAATATGGGTATGAGGATGATCTCGAGCATTATTATGTGTATGAATCTAGTTATCACAATCTTTATGATACCCACCAACTGCCTCACCCATGCAATAAAAATTTCTCGACTATCCCGAGTGGACCTGTAAGTCGACATGAACCTAGAAATCATGCACAGTCAAATCCTTATAACCTAGTAACTAGAGGTGTTAAAAAGCAAGACAATGATCTCCCTTTGACTTTTCTGAAATACCGAGATCCACCTCATCCTATGCGAAATGATTACACTAGGAGGATGCCCTGGTTCAATGGAAATAAAGATATGTCTATTGAAAGTCATCTGGACATTCTCTGGGATTACATGGAATCTAGAGGTGCAGACAATGAAGATGTTTATATGCGAGCCTTAGGAGAATCCTTGCAAGGGGATGTTCAACTATGGTTTGATCATTTAGCACCAGGATCTGTCACTAGGTATGACATGTTCACATATTTGTTAATTGATAGTTGGAGTAGGAACATTGATGATTCTTTAGAGTGTGAATCTAGCAATGATTACAATCAGTATATTCGAAAAGTTCTTTCTCAATTGGACCATTATTCTCTTGATATGTTCCAAATTATGAATGTGCCTACAATCCATAAGGATGTTACAGAGTGCTTTGAGGATAATGTTTCAAAACCCCATGCTAAAATTAAGAAGGATATCAATCAAATCATACAAAATACTTTGTTATTATTGCTTGAAGCAGTCACAGAACAAATCCTGGATTTGATCTGTGGAAGGGAACTTGATCAAATTTAAACTTGCATAAATTTTATGATCCTATCGATCTATGGGTAGAAGAAATTTGCAACAATCAATCTCATCCCTCGGATGATTTCATTTCTTTTCATCCATGTCTTTCTTTAATTTTCAAACAAGTTATAATGGCTTCAATTTTCATTCGCATTGCTCACATGCCATCTTTGATTTGTTGTATCATTAATTGTAAATAAAGCTCAATAGATTCGTTTAGCAAGTGGTTACGTTGGATTTATGATTTTACCTAACACTTGTCTAAACTGGTTAAAGTAGGGTAGGTAGGATTGAATAAGCCTTTCCTGGCAATAGTATAGAATCTTGCTTTGTTGTCTGAAGCTCACTTTTGAAGCTCTTAGTATAGTGTTGATTTCTGTTATCCTGCACAATAAAAAATCAAACTTTTACTGAAAGTTATGGTTATAGATTAGATTTATTTTCTACTTTTTAGTTTCATGCATCTTTACTTTCAGTATTTTATATATTATCCGCATATTGTTCTGATGACTGATCTGTGAGTTTGGTATAGCTCTGGACATGTTGCAGGTAGTCAGGTGCATTCTTGGTAGCGGTTGCAGAGCTGGATGGATTGATCGAGAATGCAAGAAGCAGAGTGCGAGGACTAGAGATTCTGAGGTTCTCAAGTGCTCTTTTCGGCAGAGCCCTTGTCCCAGCTGGAGCCAGATGTTATCACATATATAGTAGGCAGGCTACCATATTCTATTTTTCAGACACAATACATTTTTTAGCCAGATCTCTTACATGTGAGATGCTGAGATGAGCAGTTTTGATGGATCATTAAAACTATTAGTGGACTATTGTACTCTCCCATATCAGGACTGAGTCTCAGGACACTCAGATTTGAGGACCGATGAAGCCATTTATGTCATTTCAGAGCAGTAGTGGATGCCCAATGTTATATCAGTACTTTCTCATTGGATAGATGGTGTTTTAGATGGATTATATTGCATGGATATGACTAAGCATTTTATATTGTGTTATGGTTATTATTGCTCTTATATTGATTCTTGTGACATGTATTGACTTGTGCTATCATGATCTGGCGGTCATAATTATATGGACTTGGTTGTATCTTATACTTGTATTGATGTCCTTACTCTGGCTTTGAAGTTCGTGATATTTACTCATTGGTTTTACCCTCTTTAGGGAGAATAGAGGTAGTCATTATCACCATTGTTTTGGCTTGCTAGTGTTGGCTCCATCATTTCATTGTCTTCACCCATCCATTACCTTCCAGTTTAATTTTCAACCTGACTGACTTCTTCAAGTATGGCATGGAGGACCTTTTTCTCCACTAGAAACCTTTGTTGGAGAAGCCTCCCTGTTTATATTGTGTCTCGAATATTAGTTGGTGACAAAACTTGCCTTTGGTAATTTGGATAGTATGCCTAAATCATTCTGGTTAGTTGTCTCGATGTTTGGCATTGTGCAGAACTCCCCCTAGTCACTTGAGATGTTGTTGGCTAAATCTGAAAGCTCATGTACTACTTGTATTGAAATATTTAATATGCGCCCATGAAATGAAAATGTAAATTGTGTTTCTTTACATATATAAAAATGGCAAGAGCAATAAAGTGCTAAAACACTCCTTGAAGAGTATAAGAAAAGGTCCAAAAAAGCAATGGTTAGAAATATGCTATATCAAAAAATTGCTGACCTTATTAAAATAAATGTCCCGGATGAAAGCTGGGATTAGCTATGCTTTTAAGCACTGGTGAAGTCCCAAAAGGGTCATATAGGCCAAAAAGGCCATGGAATAAAATGTGTGACCCTAATGAACTTGGATCAAGATTGATGTAGACATGATGCCTAAGTTGAATAAGCACTCTCTAAACAACTCACCCTTCTGTGAGGCACTGCCATTCCTTGTGTTGTTGTTTGTCCAGTGTTGGTTATAGTGAGTTTTCCCTTTCCTTGTCCAAAGTGTCATGATGTTGAATAGGAATTCATCCTTTTCCTTAGCCTTGTCATTTCCACCCTTCACCCTTCACTAGCAAATTGACTATAGCTATGAAGTGAGTATAGTCTTGAAAGTCTAAGTCTAAGTAATAATAAATAAAGCCTTATATATATATATATATATATATATATATGTATGTATTTGTTGATGTACCACCAGTGAAATGAATGCTACTTGTTGTGATTGTTACTTGAATGAGTTGTAGAGCATGTCTTAACCTTTTAACACTTGCAACGGATGGATATAGTCTGAGTTATTATTGGTGTCTGATTATTCACATATGGTTATATTGTTTATTGGATATGATTGATGATCAGATAGAGACCTATGAGGGGTATGAGTATACACCTTAGATGGATTTGGACTCCCTGAGTCTAATGAGACAGTTTATTTCCAGTTCTGGGCACTTACAGATGTGATGAGGCTGACTCTGCCTTTTTGATGCAGTTTTTCTTCACAGATTGATATTTTTGAGCAGGGAGATGTTTTCAGTTGTATCTCCTAAGGTGTTGTATGGGCATAGGGGGGTGTAGCCACTTGTTTGTACCATTGTACCCCCATCCCAGAGAGACCGGTGGGCTCAGTTGGACAACGTAGGCACCCTAGGAGGCTATTTTGGCAGGATCACGTTTCCCGATGTAGATTAAAAAATGATTAAATGGCTATTGAAGAAATCAATTTGGGCTACTGAGGCAAGGAAATGACATGGGATGAGTCATGATGATGAGAGTGATGACCTCGACACCTTCTCCAACGGTTGTAGCTCTTGATTGGGCCCACACCTATTTTTTGGGCATTTTTTCATTATTTTCTAGAGCTCTTTTTGGAGGCTCACGATTTCCTCAAGGAGGCACAAAAGTCAAAGAATTAAATTGTTATGTAATGTCCCCGGTTTTGACCCCATTTGCATCATGTATATATTGTAATTAATCTTGGTGAGGAGCTAAAGGCAAAAGCCCCACCATTGATTTGGTTTTGTATGTTTCGGTAATGGGGATAGTTGCCGATGGTTTATCGTGCCATATGGCACATTATAATTTGACATCATGTAAACACACACATCAATTAAACTAAAACCACAACCAGCTACGACAGTGCAATGTTGAATGAAAAGGGCGTGATTCCAAAGGATAAGGGGTGGGGGATGTCAAACCTTAGTCTATGGGTGAAAAACCCATGTTTTGCCACCTTTGTTTTGCTTGCCACCTTTCTTGTCTTACCCAACCTCTCCAACCTCTTCAATGTGTTGACTTTGTTAGTTGGGGGAATTTATTGCATGAGGAAACGTGGGCATGGGAAAACATGGGTTTTGGCAGGCTGCTGTCAGTTTGGACGGTACGCATGCCTAGTGGAGAACCTTCGTTTCTCTCACGAAGGTCTTCATTCTCCCCATGGTCGGTTACTCTCACGGTCTGCTCATCTTCCTTAGGCACAGGGCGACCGCTGTTTTCTTCTGACATGCAGGGACTCTGCGTTGGTTTAGCTCACGTAGGGAGCAAAGAGAAATTGCGGTCTGTTGCTTGGGATTTTCGGGTGCAAGATCCTTTTCATGCTCAGGGACTGTGTGTAAGTTTCCTTACTAATTGTGGCCATGCTTTTGTTTTCCTCTGTGTGTTGCGATTTAGTGCAAATTGCACTCACGCACAGACTCTTTGGGGCGTTTTTCCCATGTTGTGAGCCGTGCTCACTGTTTTCATTTTGGGGTGGTTGTCTTCCCTGCGTTATTGTTGGCTGTGGTGTCCAATTTTGTTTTGGACCACTGTGTATTCGTGGTGAGCCGTTTTCTACTGGGGTTTGCGTTTGAGTTTCCATGGTTATGCTGGGCACGCTGTTTATTAACCTTTGTGGGCTGTGATTGGTTTCCATCACTCATTGTGAGTTTGGGTTGCTGAATTGCCCTGGTTTTGGTTGCTATGGATGCAATCATATTTTGGGTGTTGTGGCCGAGTTTTTTTGGCCACGTTAGGGCCAAGAACAACTTAGCAGTGTGGTTGGATTTGAGCTGTGTCTCACCCTTGGCTTGGGATCTTTCCCTGGTTGTTTTGCCTTCTTCACAAGGCCGGGAAGGGTTGTTTTGCTGCTGGTATGCAGTGGTTGTCCCTTGGATGGTGCTGGCTTGGCCACTTGTTGAAGGCCTGTTAAACCCAGCGGTATTTGGTTTGGCTGTTCTGTGTCCCCTTGGCTATGTGTAAGCCTGCATTGTCCCCTAGTCCTTGAGGAATCATGCCCAGCTCGGGGGTCATAGCATGCTGAGAGATTGATGAGCACGCTGGCCTATGGTTGGGTGGAACGTTGCAGCGACATAGCTGGTTGCGGGTGAAGTCTTCATCAACAGATAAGTGCTGCTGCTAACTCATCTTTGCAATTAATCTACTGTTTCATGAATTATGACGAACATGCTTATGCTGGAAATGTATGTGTGTTGCTTCCTCTGAATGTTGATTCATTCTGCATCTGTGTATGCTTGTAAGTTTTAATTCCAGCATTGATTTATCCCTGTCTATGTTCATGGGGCGGTTTGCCCAGCTGTATTTGATGTTCGTCGTGTCCTCTTCGTCGGTCGGAGGCATGGGGACGTGACATGTTATATTAGTTATTGTGCCATGCGGACACCCAAAGGGAGTTAGTCAAACACTCCTTGGACCCACCATGTGCTTTCATTTATTGCTTGTTGAGTGGGTTACCTTTATTTGGGTGTTTTAAGTCCACTTTGGTAAATTATGGTTATATTGATCCATGTGTTGTATGTTGAGCTCATCTCAACCATTGATTAGAACATGCCATATTTTAATATTAGCCACTTGTTTTGAAAGTGGTTAGGATTTGGTTATGATTGAGGTTCTCTCATTTCTATTTAAAGGAGAGAGCTTCTCATTTGTAAGGGGTCTATGGTTCTTGGATCTGAATAATAGAAAGACTTTTTTGTGGAAATTTTCTAGATCTGCTTTGCATCTGATGTGCTCAAATGGTGATTAGCTAGTCTTTAGCTTCCTAGAATTGTGGAAATTCTCGTGAGATCTATATTTTCAGGGCTATCATTGTTTTGTCTACATGAGGGCGTTTTGGTTGGAGCGTTTTTGTAGGGGGACCTCAACTTGCTCAGTTCTCTTCGTCTTGGATCAGAGGGTTTTCATTAGTTTCATTGTGATCTATGATTACTTCATTTTACTGTCTTGTAGCATTTGGTTTCTTTATTTTGTATGTGCAAATATGGTATGGTTGACGTTTTCTCATGCATGGTAGGGGGCGCTTTGGTGGCTTGGAGCTTGCATATGCCATAGAAATCATGGGGATCTTCCAGAATTGATCAGGATAGCAAAGATCCTCAATGTTACAGACTTCTACAAGCTTTTCCACATAATATCCAATAGGTAAGTCTCTTCTTGTTTAGATCTTATCCCATTGTACCTTGCTTCAATTCAACTTTTTTTGAAAACTCCTAAAACACTAAAAAACCTAAAAAAACAATAAATCAGGGAACCGTCTGATATTTTGCCAAACCATTTCTGGGTTTCATAGATTGGGCCTCCTTTTCATCAAATCAACTGAAACACTAGTGAAATTCCTCACAGTTTGACATAGATCTGATTTTTAAGCAAAAAACTACATAACCCCCCATTGAAAAATTGACCTGCTAGGGTTTTGAGTTTTTCTGAATTCTGACTTCATAGATGGATAGATTGGGTCCCACAAAGCCTAAATCAACCCTAACGCTGTGCAATTGCTTGTCCATTTGGCCTAGATCTAAAAAATTGACTGAAACTACCCTAATGCCCTCATTGAAAACTAGACTTTTTCTGAAATCTGACAAGATAGGAAAATAGATCAAGGTTCAAGCACTCTAGAACACCCCCAACATTGTGCTAGTTCCTCCCAGTTTTCCCTAGATCTGAAAAATCAGTTTTTAGCCTCCTAGCCCCATCATCATATTTTGACTATTTTAGATTTGATTTTTCTGCTAATTTCCTGATTTGGGCTTGTAGATCAGGTCTCCCTGACATCTTTTCTTCCTCAATGTTGAGCCATTATCCTCCTGGTGACCCTAGAACTATAGATATGTCCTCCTATGCCCTAGCGCTAGCCATCCATTGAGCTGGGTTTCCTGTACCTTAGATTTTCTGGACCAACTACTTTCTGTGTTCATAGATTAAGGTGTCTCCTAGGTGGGTTCTCTGAAACATTGGTTTACCGCTGACTCCATTGCCCATTGCACACAAAGCACTAATATCCTATCTAGCACTACCTTTAGGCTCTTAGCCTTGGCTCTTTACCAACATTTACTGATAGCTCAAATACATTTCATTAAGTCTGATTTCTAGGTACTAGATAGTCCCAACTCTGTCCTTGTTTACCCTATCACAGTTATGTTTCCCAAGACAGTGGTCACCTCCACCAGTTTCTATTACCTAAACCCTAGAGCTATGGTTTCCATTCACCTTGCACCTTAAGTACCCTGAAGCCCCATCTGATCTTCTTCTAGTGTCTAGGTCCGATCTCTCATGTCAGGATCAGATACGGGTCTCCCCCATTGTTGTCCTGGACTAGGATAACATAAAGTGAAGGCTGCCTTAATTGGTGTGACAACCATCCATTTGGGAGTCTAGGCAGTGGTGGTTCCACCTCTTAGTTGCTTGCCCCTCTACCATCGATTCTGGATCCACCTCACATAGGCAACTACAAGGCGGGTGATAACATAATTATAAAGAACTGAAGTTTGATGAGTAATCCCATGTTTGGAAATATAATATTCAAATTCATTAGAGGTGCATTCTTTACCATTACCTGAATTAAATGTATCAATGTGTGCTTGTGCTTGATTTTATATCCATGCATGAAATTTCTTTAATGCTTGAAATGCTTCAGACCTTGTCTTCACTAAATATACCCAACACATTCTTGAAAAAGGTCATGAGGTACTTATTACCATTTGTATAAACAATTGGAATGGGGCCACATCAGCCAAAATGAATTCGTTTTAAATTTCTACATGCTCTGAATTTAGACTCTTGAAAAGGTTGCTTACTATGTTTTCCTAGTATGTATGCATCACATTTGTTTATTCGATCCACTCAATAGTTGGAATTGTTTGTCGACTTTGACAGGTTCAATATCACCTTCGACAAGTTTGAACCTCAACACAACCTTAACAGGTTCAGCATCTCGACATGCATCATCGAAACCAGCGATCGACATGACTACGACATATTGTCTCTCTGTCTTCCAGTCATTTGTAATGGTAGAAATTTTGAACCATTCCAACTTCTTTGTATCTGAATGTAATGGGTAGACAACCCAAGCATTCTCAACACTATATATAAACATGTATACTATTGTAATATACAAGAAGAGTAATGTGCATCATACAACAATAATGAAATAACGGAGATTGGTTTGAACTCTTGCATTTTGTATGTGTTTATATGTTTCTATGTGTGTAGTGTATTTCATGATTTTCTCATTCTTAATATGCTTCCTCCATAACAATTCTCAATTCATTCAATCGAACCGGTGTCCCCATCATGCGTTTGGGCAACCAGATCATTGTTATCAGAGCAGATTTAGATCTTGTTCATGTTTAAGTTGTGTGTAGACACTTTTATCGAGGTTACCTAACTTATGCATAAAATGCTCGCAAACTCAACAATCCAAGCAGACACTACCTTCGAATTTAGAGTATATATTTACTCGCACCACTAGATCGAAGATGGTTGAAGAAAAAAACAATAGACATGTAACTAACGAGATAGAACAACTCATAGAGAAAGCACTGGATTGACAGTTGACCTAAATGTTCACCTAGTTCAATGAGATTATCATGCAATTTTCCTCGAGATCAGGAGGATCCTTGATGAGATACAACTCTGACAAAATCATTCCATTCAAAGTGCGAATGAATTTGGACATGCTGAATCTTGAAGGCAAGGTTGACGCGGAATCCATAAACAATTGGGTACAAATATTGGAATCCTATTACTCTATGAATCAACTTTCAGAAGCTGAAAATATCACCATTGTATCCTTAAAGATGTCGAACTATGTGCACTAATGGTGGAGAATCTATTGACAAAGATGGATAAAGAAGGAGACCCCATAGACACATGGGATAAATTTGTCAAATACATATGAAAGGAGTTCTACCCACCCAATTCCATTGAACAACAATATAAGAAGTGGAAAAAACTAAGGCAATGGAAATATTAGTCCACGCAGAGTTACATCGATAAGTTCTATCGACTCATGGCAAGACTTGGTGTTCAAGAAGAAGAGAAATTTCTTGTTTTGAAGTACGTCAATGGATTTCCCCCATACATTCAAAAATAGATGGAGTTTCTGACTGTAAGTACGCTTGCAGATGCATTCCACCACACTAGAAATATTGAATCTAAACAGAAAGGAAAATCACGTTTCATGACCAAGCCGACAGGTTGAACATCAAATAAGAAGTCACCAACTGACTCCGACAAGTCAAAACACCCTTCTCAGTCGACCCCGCCAAAGCAAGATCATGGAAAAAAGCACTCTCAGAAAGAAAAAACAGAACGTAGCAAAAACGCCCTACTGGGAAATGGTGTGATTGCCACAATTCGTCATGGCATGACACATCTGAGTGCAAGGGTCAGAATACATTTTTGAAAAAATTGCCTACATCCAACTTGTCCGACAAAACTCTAGTAAAATCTGACCCAGAAGCATTGACCCTTTTCATATTGACATTGACCACTCCGATAGCCACAACTATCATCGACAAAGAGGAATGAGAGCATTTATTCCATACACGGATATGGTTTCAAAACAATCCATTGCATATGATTATGAATAATGGTATCTAGAAGAACTTCGTTTCTGAAGATCCCGTGAAGAAACTAGGTCTTGTCACCACTCCACATCCTTATCCTTACAATATAGGTTGGATGAAGGATAGACAAGAACTGAGAATCACATGACAATGCAAAATCACCTACTTCATTAAGTCGTTTGAAGATGAATTATTTTGTGACGTTGCACCACTTTCCGTAGCTGACACCCTGTTTGGGAAACCTTACTTATGGGCTTGACATGGAAGTTATCATTCACAACCTCAGAAGGTGATTGTAAAAGTATGAAACCAATGGTATGGCATACTAGAGAGATGACCTACACCAATGGCTGCAATGGTATTTTCCAAACAGACAAAGAAGCTCATCAATCATGCTCAAAAATTTGCATTGATCATGATTAAGCCATAGAATCCTAGGAAGACTGCAGCAACTAGTCGACTCATTGACCAGTACAACTCTCAACAACAACAACAACAGATCAATGACCTTCTTTATTAAAACCAAAGCGTATTTCAAGAACCAAATGGAGTACCTCTACATTTCCAGGTAAAACAATCCATTGAACTTGTTCCTTGTTCTTTATTACCTAACGCATTTGTTTACAGAAGATCCATTATCAAGAATGAAGATATTTTGGACAGATTCAAGATTTGATCAATAAAGGACACATATGACCCAACTCTTCTCTTTGTGGAAGTCTAGCCATCCTTGTTCCAATGAAATGTTGGAATACTGGATAATACTGAGAGGGGGGGGGGGTGAATCAATATTGATAACTTTTAACAATTAAAACCACTTTTAACTTATTCATTAACACACATGATCAACAAGATACAAAGAAAAAAATATTTATCATGGAACCCCAATTTGGAAAACCACAAACACTTTCTATAACTACAAAATTATATTTATAATTGTTTTTGCAAGCTACAACTTGTTGGAGATACCGATCCCCAAGTTTCTCAGCTACAACTGAATGATGCAACAACACCCTGTTTTGTCATCTCCAATTGCCATGATGCTTCAACACCCTATTCACCAATAAATGTTGGAAGGAGGATACGACCCCCTGGTTTATCAGCTACAACTGAAAGGATGTTTCGACACCCTATTTAGCATCTACTACTGGAGGGAGTCTACGACCCCCTAGTTTATCAGCTACAACTGAAAGGATGGTTCGACACCCTATTTACCAGCTACTACTGGAGGGAGGCTACAACCCCCTTACAGGAATATAGCCTACCCTAGCACCACCCTACCTCCCTAATTTGATATTTTTCTTCAATTTTGTTACTGATTATTCTTCACTTCATTGGTCTCTGTCTTCTCTTAATGTTACATTGATATGGATTGCTAAGACATCTTTCTTGCACTTCGAAATTTTGTTTAAATACTCCTTTCATAATTTCTTTGAACCATTGTGTCTTTTCATCATTGTGTCCCTTCATTAAAACCTTTTCACCAATGCATCTCTTCACTATGAAAACGTGCATTTTCATGAACTGGTGCAAAACAACTTGAAACCCTGTTTTGGCATACCTATAACTTTGTATTTAAGCACATTTTAGGGAAAATAAGACCATGGTTAGATGCATACATCAACAAGCTACATCTTGATGGTCTCTGATTATTTTTATCAATTTCCTACAAAATATTGCCAGTGTTTTACTAAGGCAACTTAGACCGATTTTTCAATACTTGGTCATTTTTCAAAAAAATTCCCAAAACAGTCTGAAACCTCATTTTGGAAGACCTGTAACCTTTTCTTTAAGCACGTCTTATGGGAGATGAGACCATGGTAAAATGCACACATGAACAAGCTAAAACCTGATGGTCTCATATAATTTTTATTAGTATCCTGCAAAATCTAGCGGGCATTTTACTGAGGCCACTTAGGCATATTTACTAGAACTAAAACAATGAAAATCATGCCAGAAAGCACTTTTGAAAGACTAGTAACTTCACCTTGAGAGACAGTCTTGACAAACCAATCATATGGTTATATGCACAAGACAACAATATAGATGTCTATATCCTCATAATCATTTAATTCATCAAATATAGAATATGGCGTGTATTTTACAGAGGCCCCTTAGGAAGATTAACAAGAATTTATACTTAGTCAAATTTTCAGAGTTTCCACAAGAGTTTCAACAAGTTGTCATGCTTTTACAGAATCGTGTCAAATTGTAACAATGAATTCATGAGAGGACTAGAACACCATCACATGAATTTGCAACCTCATCACACATGCCACATGCCATGTCATCACTTCTTTTGTTATTCCTTTGTCATTAATGAACTTTGAATTTCCTATACTTAGTCAATTTTTAGAGTTTCAACAAGTTGCCATATTTTTACAGAATGATGTCAAATTGTAAAAATGACTTACATGATTTGGTTATGAACATACCAATCATATATTTATTTATATAGACATTTAATCAGATATAGACATTTAATCTCACTTACATGATTGTAATTATAATCGTGATGGGTTAAGTTTGCAATATAGTCATTTAGTGTTATGGGTTGGGGTTTCTAAAATGTAATCGAACCGTTCATTTTGGGTATAGTTTTTGAAATGAGAAGTAGTATTGAAAGGTCTTGATGTACAATTTTTTATAAAGTTTTGGAAAACATTAATAAAATTTTATCCTTAACTTCATATTATTAGTATATATCGATCTAACACTAAAATGTGATAAAAACATAAATTATTACATGGGGACATTTTTTTAGGGTGTTGTTTTTTTCAAAGTTTTTGTTATCTATGGAAGGTGTGTTGAAATAAATTATATTTTATTCTTTTCTATGACTAGATCTATTAAATGTGGTACTCTGGTGGATGGATGGTGTATTAAAATAAGTTATATTTTAATCTTTCCTATGATTATATTTATTAAATGTGGTGTTGTGGTGATCGACATGGTAGTTGTTGATAATGGTTAGAGTGCGACAACAAAATTCCTTTCAATCCATTCTAGAATAGGTTGTTTCAAACACTATATATATTTTTCATCATCACATAGATTTTTTTTTCCCAATGCCAAGTTATTCTAAACTTTCCCTTGTCTTATCTTCATACTTGGGTTGAACATTTTAATTAATGTTCATATTTTGTCTTTTACATTGTTTTAGACACACTCGTTACCACCTCCTTTACAACTTTTGTTGTAATATCTTCCATTCACTAAAACAAAACACTCCTTTGGGGGTGGTTTTGCTAAAACCCCCCTCGCCCCCCAAAAGTTTTTTTAGGTCTTTGGGGGTGGTTCTTAAAACCCCCCTCAAAAGTACCGAAAATTGGACTTTTGGGGGCATTTTTTAAACCCCCCCCTCCAAAATTATAATTCTCAGGCATTTGGGGGGTGCGGGGGGGTTTTAAAAAGGTCTCTTGCAGGGGTTTTGCTAAAATCCTCTCCATTTTTTTTAAGGTATTTCTTGGCGGTCCAAAAACCCCCCTCAAAAGTCTCGAGAATTTGACTTTCTGGGGCGATTTTTAAACCCCCAACCCCCCCAAAAAAGTTGAACATGACTCCCCCAAAAGTCCTGTTGGACTTTTGGACTTTTTTTTTGGGGGGGGGGGTTTGGAAAGACCCCCCAAAAGTCCAACATGACTTGGAATTTTTTTTTTTTGGGGGGGGGGTTGGAAAGAAACCCCCCCCTAAAGGTTTACTTGATAGTTTTTAAAGGTAGCGGTATAATTCAAATATTATATCTAGTATAATATATAGTAGGATCACTAAAAGAACAACTAATCATAGAAATAATAGACACAATATTTTGACATGGGAAACTACAAGGGATAAAACACAACAATCTTGTGATAGAGATCTTAGTTCAAAGTACAACATACATCAAAATACATAGTAATCACATATAAAAGAAGATCGATAAACCCCAAGAACAAAGGATACACTCCTCCAAATATAGGAAACCCAGAAAATACTTCTTCTATCTAGTAGTGAACTTCTTCCTTGAGTAGAGTGAACTTGGTTGGGTGAAAATGAGTGACGCACCTTGTTATTTATAGTTGAATTCATGTTTTCTTGTTCAGTTTAACCGGGGCCAACTTGCACACTTAATCTAGTATGACTTGTCTTTTATGCATAATAATCATTGTTTATTATTATATTTTCTAAGGCCGACTTGGTGAGGATGCCTCACACAGCTACTACATTAACACTCCCTCTTAGCCAGGGAAGAATCATCATACTAGAACATTGCATATGGATATCATTTGTAAATCAAAACTGTTTCTAACATCTCTATATCATAAGCAAGTTCTTTCAACACAGTATCAGTCCATTGAGAAGTGTCAACCGCTCAACCCAGCCTATCGGGGAGTCCATATCAAGTAACAACTCAACTTATTCTATCAAGGAGTCAACAACTCAACCTAGTACATTGTTGGGTCCACATAAACCATCTCAATCCATTCCATTGGAGAGCCTACATGTAATATGCACTAGTATGCACTAGTTATATGCACCATTCTCTCCACCCCATAACAGGGTGTCTTAGAGATCTCCCCACTTCAACTAAGAGTGTCTGGGAGAATGCACTAAATTTATCCATCACATCACATGATGTCTAAGAGATCTCCCCACTCAGTCATAAATTGTCCAGGAGCATGTGTTTGTCTCTCCATCCCTTCACAGGATGCCCGATAGATCTCCCACTCCATCACAAAGTGTTTGGGAGAATGTAGTGGCCTTTCCACCCCTTCACAAGGTGTCTAAGAGATATAATCACTCTATCATACAGTGTTTGAGAGAATGTTGTGGCCTGTCCACCCCTTCACAGGGTGTTCTATAGATATCCTCACTCCACCATAGAGTGTTTGGGAGAATCCAATGGCCTCTCCACCCCTTCACAGGGTGTCTAAGAGATCTCCCCACAGTATCATAGAGTGTATGAGACAATGTAGTGGTCTCTCCACCCCTTCATAGGGTGTCCAAGAGATCTCCCCACTCGGTCACAAAATGTCCAAGAGAATGTCACTATAAAATCATCCTTCCCTCTCAATGAGGGAGTTAAAATTGGACTAATATCCCCACTCCATCACAGAGATACCAGGAGAAGGTACGACCCCATTTTTAGTCATCTAGGGAATATTCTCCCCACTCTATAATAGAGTGTTTGGGAGAATTCACTGCCCCATTCTGACTCATCTACCCTTAGCCATGTCATGTGACTAATACTAGGAGAATGTTTGCTTGATGTTGCATACAACCATATTCACAAATGGCACATATGGCACATGTGGGACAAATATTCATTTGCATGGGTAATGTGGTGTAGTGAGATCCATCATTGATGCACACAACCTCATAATGATTTCCATGCAACACATGTACACCAAATATTCCCTTTATAGAGAATCTACTATTTTGTTACATGAAGGACATGTTTTGGGCAAAACTACTTGCATTGGCTCTCAACCTTGAGATTTTTTAGGAGAGACATCAACATAGTATGAAATATTTTGATGCCTAGACTCAAAATTGAATTCCTTGGAAAATATTGAAATCCAAGTTTTGATTGGCTAACCTAAACAAGCTGATATTTGATCAAATCAAGGACACTATCTCAAATCTATGTTGACAAAGTTAGACCCAAAGCTTCTAAATTTAGATTTAAATATTATAAATGAATAATAACCAAGGACTTAAAGAAATATAAGCACAGGGATTGTTTTTCATATACCTCTTTAGATGGTAAATAAAGTGATTTATGGAGGAATATACTCCTATTTTACGACGTGGTTACTCCCTACCTGGTTTCTTGAATCCACGATTAGTATGTTCATATTCTTGGTATTCTTCTTGTGGTTCTATGGATTCATGTTAGGATGTAGCTTCCAACACTTATATTTGGTGGGGACATCTATATTACAATGGTTTAAATGGCTATTTGGATCCTTGCATTGATTTGTAGTGGTTGTTGTGTTCTTATCCTCTCCTTTCCACTTTTTTTTCTCCTTGGAAGCATCTTGGTTGCCTTTATTTTTGGAACCACTTAGTTGTACTTTAGTCATACCCATATTCTCCATATATTGTGCTTGCACACATGCCTCATTAATTTTCATGGGTTTAAAGAGTGTCACTTGCCTCCATAAATGTCTATTTAGACACCCCAAATATTTGATGAGTACCTCTCGTTTCTTGGTATATATATCCAACATAATGCCCATTTTTTTGAACTAGGTAGTGTACTTTTGCACACTCTCCCCTTGCTTCTATTGGAACTCATGCCAATAGTTCCATTAGTGCTCTTTGTACCAAATAGGGTAGAACTAAGAATTAATTAGCATTTTAAACAACTCCCACTTAGTTACTGGGGAATCCCTCGAACCTAAGCATCTCGATGTGAATTTCCCACCAAGTTTGAGAATGACCCTATACCTTTAGTTGGGAACATGAAATATTTTTTTGAAATTCTAGGTTATGAAAATTGAAAATGGAATTGAGACTAGGGATACAACAAGCTCATTATGGCTATGATGATCTATCCTTGGATCTCTGTTTTTGAATGTAATTACGACACAACTTTTTTTTAATATAAATTTGTCTTATACTCCTAGAAAAAACATTTCTTAATAGATGTGTGAGAATCCTTGCTTTAGTAACACAACTTTAATGTAGATTGGATTGAGAAGAATATCTTGCACCTGTACCAATCCCTTCATCAAATTAATAATAAGCATAGAGTCACTCATCAAATGAATCTTCTGAAAATTTTTTCCGACAACCTAAGCTAATATCAATTCTAGAGCTAGCAATTTTGCTTTGTTGTTGGTACCCTCTCAATCTGTTCCATTAACTTTATAAAATGTGAGTTTAAGAAGTTTAGAATACCACCTGTGGCTCCCACAAAATTCCCCCCATTGGGTTGTCCCATAGAGATAAGCCCATGGCACAAATTTTTTAATAATTTATGGAACCACCACTCTCTCCTTTCACTAATGACTTTTGCTTAAAGATTTCTATGATGCTTAGGCTTTGTGTTGCTATCAATTGTGAGACGTTAATTTTTTTTCTCAATTTTATTAGTACTAACACCCACTGGGGCATCATGTCATGATGGACATTACAAGATATATAGCGTTCCTTGGGGAGGTTTGATCTTGAGTGAGGAGGGCCATAGTCTACCATAAGACATTAAACTTACCATCAAATAGTTCACTATTATTTTCCAGCCACACCCCCTAGGTATATAGTAAAGGTAAATTTCTATACTTTTTCAATTTTATGTTCTCATACACAAATTTTAAGTAGACATTGATAAAGACCCCAACTCATAAGCCTTCGATACAAATACCTCTTTCTAATTCTACCCTTACATAAATAACAAAAAACACTCAATATACAAACATCATGTGATTTCTTTTCTTACCTTACATATTGGACACCTTCTAGATTTTTCTCTACATATAATCCCAAATAAGAACTGTATTACTGAACATTAGACACATTAAAATCCTGGTCTTCATTAGGCACTTGAATTTCCAAATTATTGAGTACCACCAACACAAATCCTACTCAACCTTTGCTTCCCTTAAGATTTTGCAACACAAGTCCTAAAATAGGTTGTATCACAAATTTATCTGATAGTAGAATAAACAATTACATATGAATTCTAAAAATGCTAGGGACATCATACTTTGGTACTTGTACTTGTATGGAGCGCTCCAACTCTTGTTGGTTAGAGAAATCCTAGACAAAAAGAGGGACCAAAGATGGGAAAAAGTGGGGTTGAACATGATAACCATGACATAAACATAAAAAAAAACAACACTTACAAAACCCTGTTGTTTCTTTTGTCAATCCTTTCTTAGTTGGCCTTAGTCAATAAAAGCTATGGCAATATTGTGAACTTTAGGAAATCAATGTTTTTGATGTAATTATTGGGATAAAGATCAAGAATTGTGTGCATGAGGCTCCTGAATTGATAGGTTCATGCCATAGTTTTCACAAAACATTTTTACTATTTGCTTTGTTCCCTCCTCCAATGACATTTGCAGTCGGGACTGGCCTCCACTCAGTAGATCGCTTCCTTCTTTCCAATGCTTCCCTCCTCTAGGGGATTCTAGAGATCAACAAAGGATGACACTGCTTCTAACCATAGACCACCTCAGCTACTTCCTCCCAAACCCATCAACGTTTCTAGTCTCGACCCCATCCCAACCCTCAGTTGTATACATCCAAATCACAACAATAGGCTCCCCACTCCCGACATCGACACACTACCCATTATAGCTCCCCTTCTAGTTCTTATAGTTCTTTCAAACATATTACTATTTCAAGTTTTCCTCATTCGAATTCAGATATTAGATGAGACACTTCCAGTGTGTACCATGAAATACTCACTATTTTTGGATCATAGATCATAGATCCACTCTCTTTGTATATTTCTTTCCCTATTTAGACAATGCATCCTGACATAAGAGTTGACATATAGCCCATAAGCCATAAATGAAAATATTGTTGATGATGACTTCGACATACAACATGGGCCAACACATATGCATTAGCTCTCTATGTTAGGAGCTAACACGGCCAAAATTACACGATGGGATAGTTGCAGGCCCCATCGATGAATAGAGTGAGAGAGGGTCCATCTTGTAAAGAAGAAACCTTAGATAGTTCTTCACCTTCCCTATATCCAATAACCAATAGGGAGGTTGACTACTAGTTTGATGCCCTCCTGGATGATATGTATGCTTCTTGATTGTGTTCTCTCTTGACATGACAAAAAAAAGAGTGTAATTAATATTTTGACTCCATCATTCTCTAAATACCCCCGAAGAGGTTCTAATTTCAAGAAGTGATAGATCTTTCTAGATTGAATACAACCTAGTTTTACTCTCCAAACATTTGAAGGTATCTAACACATTGCTCCAATACAAAAAACATCAAGATTGTTGCAAAACTAAACTCTACTATGTTGTTCATAATAACATTAAAAATACATTAAAAATCATTTATATGAATTTAATAAAAGTAGAATTTTGTCTACTCACTAACACCTAGATTATATCACTAACACCTAAATTACATCAGATAACACCACCAAAAAAACCAAAAGGTTTGTCCTTTCCCACCACTAAATTTGAAATTATGCTTACATTCTCATGCTTATTTACTTGACCATAGTACCTTAAATATATATTATTATATATTTATAAACTAAACCAACAAAAAGACATACATATATACATACATAATACATACATACATACACACACACGCACACAGACACACATATATATATAGACACACACACACATAACAACACATAAAAGAAACCATCAAGATAAAAAAACAAAAATATGCATTTTAGAAGCCATAACTTTCTAATAAGGGTTTTAGCGCCACAACAAACCATCAAAATAAAAAAACAAAAGGTTTTAGCACCACAATTTTTTAGAAAGTTTGAATACAAGTTATGGCATATGAATCGGGGTTTTTATCCCGCCTTCTAACCACTGCATGTGGAACAAAGAGTGAAGAGGTCCGAAAGAGGGAAGAATAGGCTATGCAGGAGCTTCTGCTGTGGAGGTGTCCAAATCGTCTTATGTCAAGAGGTACATTAGAGCATGCTTGGAAAGAAATGGTTGAAACCCCTTTCAGATACAACTTTTAGTACTACAAATGATATTTTGGAAGCTCGACCTACAAAATGGATAGCTGACAGTGCAACTTCTGCTTGCATGTTGTGTAGTTCACAATTTCACCCAATCATGTGTCCAAGGCATCATTATAGATTCTGTGGTGGAATTTTCTGTGACCATTGTTCTAGGGCAAGGAGCTTGCTTCCTGAGAGATTTCATAAGAGTGAACCCCAACAAGTATGTGATGTATGCTGGGTTAGGTTAGAATCAGGACAAGGTATTTTGATTAAAAAGGTGAGCCATGCAGCATAACCAACAACACATCTTGGATGCTTCCCTTGCTTTAGGTAATAACATCACGGGCTGTGGCATCCTATATTTATAATGGACCACGATGCCCATGCTATTGTAAAAATCCATCAAAGAGGTACGCAAGAGAGCCTATTAAGGAGTAAGATCCCAATCCAATGAATAATTGATTAGTAGTAGAGTAAAAGGCAAGAGCAGTTCCAGATACTTATGGCCTTCTATGAAGGCTAAAACGGCCTTTGAAGTGATTTGAAGGGTTCAAAGTTGAAGCCTGGATTCATGGTTCTCTGCGTGTTGCATTAGTGTTGTATAGTACTAAGTTTGGGCTAGCTATTCATGCTGCTCTGCGTTTTCCTTGTTAAAAAATCTTGTGCCATGTATTCTCCGGTGATTAGGGATGGGGTACTGTCGCATCTCTCTACAGTCCTGGGTTCTTGGTTCAGCGAGGGTTGGCAGTGGTGTACCTCTTGTTGGCATTCCCAGCCTAGAGATTTATTTCTCTTGCTGGCGGTCGTGCTTCCTCTATGCTTTGTTCGTAGGAAATGGTGTTCTCATCCTGTTGATGTGGTATGGTTGTTATTGTTTTCACTATGTTCTAGTTTCACATTTATGGTTTTTTTCATTAAATTTTATAGTCAATAAAAATGATTCATTACATTTGTTTTATTATACTGCGTAGCCTTCCATGGAAAACATCCTCTTGAAGCCTCTCTATTGTGTCAGAATATGTCCTAGACATAGTGTTCTTTTTAACCATACAAACATTCAGATTTGAAGGCCAATTGACATGTTCTGGCCATTTCAGTGTTAACATCCTTCTGCTCTCTGTTGGATGAGAAATGGAAAAATACGCTACAATACTTCTACACTATCATTCAACAAGAACTTGTACATTGAAAAGCCAAAACTCCACATTCGTTTTGACATTCATAGTGGACATTTCAACTTAGATGTACCAATGTTTGGACCTCACAACTTATATTTCTGGAAAACGTTCACACCATTTTCTATAATGCATTTCATTCACATATGAAAAAGAATTGAATTTATACATGGATTCTTATATATTTCCATCCTTTAAATCTCTAATGAACTGTAACATACAACCTCTAATGCCTCTAAAAACCTATGCTAACCCTTCTAATAAATCATTGGTGTCACCTACTCCATTTATTATCATTGCTAGGCATTTCCTCTTAGCTTGAGACAATACATTGTCTTTTGGAAATGTTGATAGAGCCCCCTTGATAAATTGTTTTATCCCTAAAGTACTAGATGTGGAAGTATTCTTGGGCCATCCCATGAAGCTTTTTTGGGGGTAGATCCTTGCACTGAATAAATATTTTGACAATAATCTATTCCTCAAATAGAATTTGAAGGTCAATCCCCTTAATACTATTTACAATTTCAGATATGATATGGCCAACTTTAATTTTCACCCTTCGTTGCCAACATCAACATAGTTATCAAAAGGTGGCTGAGTAACTTTAGAGGAAGCAGAGTGATTACTTGAATTTGATGCACTGTGAGACTTTGACTTGTTTGATGTTGTTTGATAGTAATCTTCTTAGAATACTCTTTTTTAGCAGGCACCTTCTCATTCCTGGGAAAGGAACTAAATTAGCTTCCCTCTCCATTATTTTTACAGTCTTTCAAATGTCGACCATAGTTACATAAAGCCAATGTTTTCACTTTGGATAGAAATTTCACTCAAATAAGTCCAAAAATTCACTTTGGACCATAGTTTAATCTATTTTATTCACTTAGATAAGTCCAAAACTGTTGGAATATATTAAACCCGCTCAATACTTAGGATAAAATAATTAATCATTATTTGATTACTTATCTACCCACTAGCTTAATTAGTTGGCATCCACTTGTACCTTAAAGTCAACACATGCCATCTATACCCCATGAATGCTTTATTTTTTATTCTGGGTTGATATTGACCACTTTATGGATATCCATAATGAGTAAACATGGCTTTATAGTAGATTTTTCTTTATTTTGCTTTATCCTACTTTTCTATGGATAAGGTAAAGCTAGTTAACTAGGAAACTAGGTTCTTTTGTTGCCAACCCATCCTTCATGATGTTCTCTCCATTTTCCAGGATTGGCATGCTTTTCCATCTCCCTTGGCATTTCACTCATGCTTTTTCTAATTTGTGAGGTCCTTGAAATATTTTAGAAGTGCTTTAGCCACCTATGGGGGTTTGCTATATTTTGGTAAGTTAGCCTTTTTGAGCTTTATGAGTTGTCTCCATACAACTCGATTTTCCTATAAGGGATGTACTATTTATGTACACTATTATTCATCATTAATAAATGGAAGGATACACACCAATATTCATCTCTTCATTCATGTGATTCAGTCTCTTTTCTTCTCTCTAGTTTTCATGTGTATGCTTGTGAGAACTCTTAGTAGCAAGATCTATTTCCTGTGCTTCTTCTTAGAATGTTTACTCATAACATTGAGGCTATTATTTCTACATGGTATAAAAGATACAGGGAGCACAACCTTGCAAATTCTACATGGTATTAGATTATTTCTACATGGTATCAGAGCAACAAGGTTGATCAAGTTCTATAGAGTTGAGGAGAGCATCCAGTCTCCTATACCTATTTGAAGAAGAGCTTATCTAGATTACAATATTTTCTCGTAGTTTTGTTTTGTAGGTTGCAGAGAGTATCTCCTAGAGCATATCAACAAATTCAATATGGATTCAAAAGTTCCTCTACTATCTCCTTTCAACTATAATGATTGGAATCCCAATATGAGCGCATACTTGAAGAGGCATTGTCCCTTTGATGTCTCCATTGGTGCATTGAGCGAACCTGAGTCTTATGAAGAGAATATTGATTGGATAAATAATTGTGATAGATCTTATGGAATCCTGTTCTTTGCAATATCTCCAAATATACATCATCTCATAGATTCTGTTGAGTATTTATCTGAGCTTTGGAAACATTTGGACAAAGATTTTGGTATGCAGGAAGTAGAATATGAAGCATGGAGTGAACCCATCATATCCTCTTGTTTTCTCTCAAAATATTTATTGGCCTCTACATTCTCTCATGTAGTTGATAATGATGAATAATTTTCTCATATAGTTCATGTTACTGCTACCCTCTTTGATTCGAATGCTTCCTCCTTCAATCAAGAAGCAAATATTGAAGAGCCATATTTTTCTGTGTCTCTTGAAGGTGATTATTCTTCGTGATACTAATGATGAAAAAGAACTAACATATGGATATGTTATTGATATGGATGATAATCCATTCACCCATTCATTTTTCTCTAAATCTCCTATCTTAGATTCTAAGATCTATGTGCCAGATCCTTCACACTTTGTGCATACCTCTCTTGTTGATGGTGTGCAACCTAGTGTCTTTGTGGATGTTTGCTTAGAAAAATAAAGTACTATTAGTGTCATGTCACTTACCATAATTGATATCATATTCTTCTGAATCTCCTCCTTTTTTCTTGGCATCAATACTCAGAGCCTTCTTGAAGATTTTGAACATCTCCTTCTTTCCTCCTTTCATACAACGGATTCATTACCAATGTATTCCCATGAGTCTACCGATATGCTTATATGTGATACTTTGGATTATGGTTTAGAATCATGTTTGAAGGCTGATACACAAATCATACCACCATCCATACCATTTACCATACCTCTTAATAATCCTAAGGCTATACTAATCCCAAGTTCACTAGTTGATTCCTCATTGGTCTCTTATGCAGTGTTACTTATCTTACATGGTTTGAAGTCTTTCCTATATTTCAGTGGTTGATTATCCATGAACTTAGTAATATTGGACTGATATTAAACATGTTTGGATCTGTTCTAAACACTTATGGTTCATATCTCATGTCCATCCATCATTCATATTTTTACACCTATCAGTTTTCCCCAGTTGCTCATAGTTTTCCTAGTCTAGCCCTACATCCTCATGGAGTCACTGAAGCCGTTGTATTTTCTGTTCCATATGCTAATGTTTCTGATATATCATAGTTTTATCAGCCTCATATCAAATCTGGAAATGTGCTACATTAGATTGGAATATTGACATGTGATTCACATCACAATTTTGCAGCTATTCAGGGAATTGAGTGTGTAATGAATTATCTTAATTTTTGTACTCTTTGGGGAGGAGTATGCACATATCTCTTTTCCATTTCAAATTATGTTTTTATATCAGAGTTTGACAGCAGAAATAAGCATTCAGATAATGCTCCTACTTCATCATTTGATGAGATATAAGGAGTCTCTCCTCTTCCTTCTTGTAGGTTCTATAGTCTAGTGCATGATCATGGAGTTCATGATTTCTTCATCAAAGCATTTCATCAGAAGCGGTTCATTCAGCTAATTAAAGTGAAGTTAAAGATATGCTTAGGACATATTATTTCAAATTTTGTGCCTTGTCCTTTCTTGAGGGAGGATTTTCCCCATGTGGTTTTGCCTCTTTCCTCACTTTTCTGGACATAATAATTGTTAAAGGGTGACCATAGCCTTATTGTTAGCCCCTATATGCATCCACATGCATCTATATATTTGACATACCATCATAAATTAATACTTATAGGGGGTGTTGGAATATATTAAACCCACTCAATACTTAGGATAAAATAATTAATCATTGTCTGATTAATTATCTACCCACTAGCTTAATTAGTTGGCATCCACTTGCACCTTAAAGTCAACACATGCCATCTATACCCCAAGAATGCTTTATTTCTGATTCTGGGTTGATCTTGACCACTTTATGGACACCCAGAATCTGTAAACAATGCTTTACAGTAGATTATGCTTTATTATGCTTTATCCTGCTTTTCTGTGGATACGGTAAATCTAGTTAACTAGGAAACTAGGTTCTTTTGTTTCCAACCCATCCTTCATGAATTTATCTCCATTTTCTAGGATTAGCATGTTTTTCCATCTCCCTTGTCAACTCACTCATGCTTTTTCTAATTCATGAGGTCCTTGATAGATTTGGGAAGTTCTTTAGCCACCTATGTGGGTTTTCTATATTTTGGTAAGTCAACCTTTTTGAGATTTTTTGAGTTGTCTCCATACAACTCGATTTTCCTATGAGGGGTGTACTATTTATGTACACTATTATTCATCATTAATAAATGGAAGTATACACACCAATATTCATCTCTTCATTCATGTGATTTAGTCTCTTTTCTTCTCTCTAGTTGTCCTGTGTATGCTTGTGAGAATTCTTAGTAGCAAGATCTATTTCCTGCGCTTCTTCTTAGCATTTTTTCTAATAACATTGAGGCTATTATTTCTACAAAAATCTCAAATAATATCTAAATACTTATGAACATAATTAAAACTTTAACCCTAATTATCTTTCTTGTCAATTTTATCTACTAAGGATATTTATGCCACTCCATTGCTTTTCACTGATTGCATCTATCTATTTTTGGACCAATGGGTTTGTTGATGTTAATTCATCATTCATGTATGTCTTGATTTTTCCTCACATAATAATTAAAATTAAAATTGTTTTGTTTTTTTAATTTTTTTTGGTTTTTGTTTTACAGACAGTGGGTGAAAGATAATTGGAAAAAGGCCCATAAGAATACAAGAATGTGGTAAAGAGCCATCTAGAATGGGTGGAGTTGAAAAGGAGTGGGTTGAATTCATGAGACAAAATCGGTATGTCTGATAATCTCATCACCTCTATAATTTTTCTTTAAAATATGAACTATTCCAATTCATTTGTATTATATTTTGATTTGTCATTATTTCAGCTCTCTCTATATTTTGGGTTAGAAAATAAATTATGTATTACTTAATAAATCACCCTTAGGTGACCATATTACATGGATTGCATGTCATAGGCCCTGTTATCTCGGCTCTGAGTTGGGACACTACAAGACCCAACCAGGAATTAATTCTTGCTATAAAATATTCCAAAATGAATATTTTATAGTGTATACTGGAAACATACTAATAATAAAAGATAACATGTTGGTTTCCATCTCATAATTCTCTTTTTTAGCAAGCACCTTCTCATTCCTGGGAAAGGCACTAAATTTGTTCTCCTCTCCATTATTTTTGCAGTCTTTCAAATGTCGACCATAGTTATATAAAGCCAATTTTTTCACTTTGGACATAAACTTGAGCCTTAAATTTTATTGGCAATTCAAATCTGTACCACTTTCTGGCATGGGTATCTCTTGTAAAAGAAAAACCAGAGTTGGAAACTTAGTTTTCCTCCTGGTTTCTGTGTTTGAAATTTTTGTGCCAATAGAATTCTTAGTCCTAGTGGCCTAAATCTCTCTAAGGCCAACATAAGAGGATCTTTTCAAGTGTATGTAAGAAATAAACAACCTCTAAATGTAGCTCTCTTCCACAAGAAGTAAAATTCACCAAATTATTGCCTCCCGACTTGCTAAAATATGCATAACACAGAGTTATAAAATAACAAGACAGAATTAAAATAGCTAACATTAACTATCTCTTACCTCTTCCACCAAATTTGGTTGTCTCTGCCAACCTTTCCACTAAACACTCCATTAGCACTCTTAATGCTTGAGCGCTTCACCTCTTAACTCTTTAGTGTTAATACACTAATCCCCTCCCGACCGTTTGTGCACTCCTCGCTAAATTTCTTAAGCACACACCACAACATCGTTGTAGCACCAGTCATATAGTCAACCATGTGACTTGTACTTGTTATGGTTTAAACCTCGTCACAAACAAAAAAGGTGTTATATTGTAGCACCTACACCTAACACATGACCATCCTTGGTGTCCCAGGTCCTATCACAATCAAAAGAAACATGAGCTATGTACTATTGCTTGGAGTGCGATATCCAACCAACAATCGCTACATCCCAATATCGTCATACCACTAGTGGTCTCATCGCTCTCCCAATGGCTTGGTAACCTGCATGCACTTATGATTGTGATATGACATCTCAGTCTTTAATTTGATCAATGATTGATCTCCTCCCTCCGGTTGGTCAATAAGTTAACCAACAATTCTACACCGTCGATCTTCATTCCAACACACAACTACCATTGATTTGATGTGTGTAAGCCTCCATTCATTTTATGCGCATCAAGCTTAAATTATACTTGCAATTCTCAAATTATACAAATGGGATTCCACCAATTGATTTGAATGTCAATTGATATGATCATAGTATATAAATTGAACAAGAAATTTCCCTAATTCGATTGAAAAATTCAATCAATCTTTCACCCTATGTGCATTAATACATATAATCTGCATATTACTGTATACAACAAAGAATTTAATTCTGTAAGATTCAGCAAATACAGAATTCGGCTTTTATTCACAAAGAAAAACCTCCTGAGGGAGAAGAAGGGGATTCTTCGAGGATAACCTCATAGTGGGGGTTAGCTGACACATCCATCTTAAATACTTTTTGTTCCTTACATCTATTCCATGGAACATACCTTTCATCATAGTTATAGCAGAGCTTAAGTGCAATAGATAGATAAATACAAATGGAGAATGATGCCAGGATCCCTTAGTAACAGTCTTTAGATAGACTGATAATCAATTTAGTCTATCCTAAGTTTAGTAGAACCTGCAACTTTAACCAACCTGGGCAATGTCCCACAGGTGCTCAACAAAGGAAGACTTCAATTTTTCGGTGAACTGGAATTCATAAAGATCTCCAACAATTAACCTGCTTGCTAGTTCATCGACGAAATGGACTAACAACCATCAGATCTAGATCGACGATGGATGTCAATTGTTATAGGGCATATTTTATAAAATATCACTCCTGCCAGGATTTTCTTTTATCATGCTAGTTCACCCAGCAAAATAGCTCTCAACCGTCAATACTTAATACATTTCTTCATTCAACTAACCATACAGTCAACGTGGTCACAAGATACAAGTCAAATGGGAAATTTCTTCCAAACTCAATCGATAAACTCAATTAAGCCATTGCTTTATGCACAGTTAACAATGGTAAATACATATTTATGTGTATTAAATAACTCAATGAATCCAAAAATACAGGCATATGATCTTATTTCACAATGGTCCTTTATCTGAGCCACTTTTTATTAAGCTGTAGCCTTCCTCAATTTTGTACGCATCTCAACTTGATATTTTGGTGAGTGTTTTTTGGATTTCTTTTATCTAGAAAAAAATCAGCAGTACAGGGAACAATTAACTACATCTAGAATCGACCATGAAATTTTGGTATCTTTTGTGTCACTTCAAACCATAATTTACTAATTTAGGAACTTAGACATTTTTAAGTTATAACTGAACAACAACTGGGAATAATTGCAAATGGCCTATCTTGCTAACATCAAATATGTCTTTGAAATTAGGTTTATACCAAAAAATGAAAATCCAAACATGACAATTCAGAAGTATTTGACCTTGTCCATGGTATAATTCCTCCTTATGACACACTAGTGCATAAAACAAATCTTTCAAAGTAGAAACAAGTCATCTAGCTCACATGGAGTGGACCTAACCCATCACCAAAACTAACTTAAGCCTAAAATATGTTTGTTCATATTGTAGGATTCTTCACCCAAGAAAGGAATCATGAAATTCAAAGATAAACAATCATTTTCTATTGAACTTTTGAATTATTTGGATAGATAAAAATAAAGGAAATTTAGAATTCTATTTGTCAAAATTTGTTCAAATTTCAAACCAAGGAACAAACCAAAAAAGATCTGGTTGATAGCTTGGCATAATCCTTTTGTGTACAAACCCAACAAAATCGGCACCTTATCCAATATGTGGCAAAAGGCATAGACATTTGATGAATTGTTACAATTGCTTCATTTGCGAATTCTCCAACGATTAGTCACAATCAATTTAATGACTAGAAAAAGTGAAGATATGAGATGAATTCCTACTTTGCTCACTTGTACTTCTATAGAGGTGCCCCTCATGCAGATATTATTAAATCAAGAGAATGTAAAACAAGTGGGAAGAAAATAAAAACATATGGATCTTTTTTATTGCATTGGTTAACTATGGTTTCCCCCAAATATTATTGCACTAATTAACTCTGCAGAAATACTTTCAAACAGGCCATCACCACAAGCAACACAATCAACATCAGTGTCTTCAACCACACCACCATGCCACCAGGATTGTTGGGTTACATGGATCATCTTCAAGAATACCTTGCTCCACTTTAAGGAAACAATGATTAAAATACTGTCGAGGTTGCTCAAATATGATTTTCTTAAAGCATTTAAAGCCACATATGTATGAGACTCCAATTTGAGTTATAGATTATGTATCTTGGCCATTCAAGTTCTTGATTTTATCAACCAACCATTCAAATAAGCGTGAATGTATAGACTTTTCTAGAGCATCATCGAGAGGAGGATTAGAGATTTTGTATTGTTTCCCTCTTGAGTCTTATTGTTTTGCATCACACATGAAAAGCTTTGTTGCATTTTGGAGATAAAAATAAAATGTCTTGTTGTTCAAGGTTGAGCATTGACAAGTCATCCACATTCTTCATGGAGCAAATTCAATTACCATTGAATGCAATAAAGCTTCCAGAAAGTGAAATATAGCTTACTATTCTTCAATATTTTTGCCAGAAGTGTTGAAATGATGGTGTAAATTGTAATGTTCACTGGTTGCCACATGTGGACCTTACTTGTAATTAAGCCTTATGACTATGAGCCTAGACATGAGTAGCCTACTCATTATCACTTTACCCCATAGCCCTTCATTTAAAGTTACCCTCCACAGCTTTTTGTTGCTACTGCCTTGTTGAAGACATGGATATTATCCTCCAACTTATATTGTTCCATGTTGTTTAAGGATTGTGTATTAATATTTGGTAGTTGGTAAGTAGTCTTTGGCTATTTTTGTATGTGTTGTCATCTTAGATAAAAGGATAAATAGAATAATATTTTTATAGATTTACCCCTCTATTAAGATTCAGAATTTGCTTTTCTTGTCAAAATCCTTGTTTGCTTCCAAATTTCATGCAAATTAACTTCTGAAACTTCTGATGGGATTTACGAACCCATCAGTCCATTCTTTCCTATAGTTAGTCACTGGTTAAAGAAAATTTATTTTGGTCATATGATAACTTATATTGCTCACTTTTCCATCTTTGGCCATGGGAGAATATGAGAATTGTGTTGCATTTGAAAAACCATCAGCTGCGGAAGCAGTTCTACAGGGTGCTTTGGCTCCTAGTGTAAATGTGCGTTCAATTGCAATTATTTGTTTACATTAAATTATCTAATCTACAATGCTTCTCATTTTCTGCATTATATACTAATACAGTTCCAATGCAATGGCATTGCAGAGTCTGACATGGCTGATTCTCAAATGTGTGATGTTGTGCCTAGGAACATGTCTTGCAACGATGTTGTATGTTGCTTTAGATTCTAGTAGCTCAGCTATATTATTCCATGTTCTTGTACTTGTTCTGCTCTCTAGCATGTTTTTCATCTTCTTGAACTAGTAATTTTCTTTCCATGGTCCCTGAACAAAAATGAAAATAAAGTTGACTAAGTTGGAAAATAATGGATGCGCTGCATGGTGTAATTTCTTGGAACATAATTCATTCTCAAATGAGTATGCTTGTTTATCGTAATAGGGGCATGTGGCATTTTCTATTTACCATTTACTTTCAGTTCTGTTGAGTTCTTTATATGGTGTCTTAATTTTCTACCTAAATTATTACTATACTGATGCCCCTTTATGCTTATATAAATAGATAAAATTTATATGGATATGGAGATCAACTATTTCAGACAAATCTATTCCCAATAAAGTAGAATAAATTCATCCAACTATCAATGATAAGAAATATCCTAACTAGATCAATACAAAATTGAAAGAGACTTTTGCTATAAGCTTTGAGACATTTTTTGCTGTGATATTTCTGTCACCTTGGCCTTATCACTGCAATTTGACTCTATCCTAATCAAATATACACGATTGTATGAATTCATTTGGTATGGAAAACATTCTTCATGCATTAATTTTCTACCCACAGGTTCTGTATATTCATTCCAAATGACTGACTAGGAATCCATTCTCTCCAAGTCGTCATGAAGCTATTTCTTTTGACTATTTGTGTCCTCAAATTTAATAGATAAAACTTTGTTACCTTGTCTTATGGTCAATGTGTCCCTTCCCTAGTCATGAATTGTTTGAGCCTTCCTAAGCCACAAGTTTCCAAAGAAATCTAAGTATGTAAGATATGTTGGGTAGGTGTTATAAATTGATGGAGCATAGGCTGAGTACAATCATTATGGGGAAGTGTAATATTTCTTCATTGTATAGATTTCCATAGTGCTTGATTCATAGTAAAAATTATATGAGCTATTGGATCCTTAAAGCAAGATTGTGAACTGCTTTGTGTAAAAGACTATTAGATTACTTTATCAAAGCAATAAGAAAGAATGGAATTTTATGTGAATTAAAACCACAAGAAAACAATTTGATAATTTTCATGGAATAGAAGAAAGAGAAGTTTGACAATCTAATTAAATCTATAAAAGTTTAGCCACAATTTTGTGTAGTTTATTATATTAAAACAAATCCTTTTTCTGCAGTAACATTCCAATAGACCAAACGATATATTGGAATTAGGGTTTGCTTCTCAGTGAGTTAGGGTTCATTGGGTCCAGGCATGGTGTGGTTGCTTTAGGTGGGACACCTAAATGCTCCCATTCACCTGCCCTTTCTGTTGTTGAGGTGGTGGCTTGTATGTTTTTTGCAAATTGGCAAGTTTTTTTATTTTCTACTTGTTATGGAAAAAATGTCCTCTACTTCAGCCATATGCATTCCCTTCCTGAGTGAGCCTAATAGTTTCAAGAGAATGTTTTTCCTTGTAGAAGGTCATAGGTTTAAATGTGGAGGGAAGTAGGGTATGTATACCTCTATAGAATTTAACAGTTAAATTGTTGTGCAGAGGTGGTCCCTTGTCCCACAAACAAGGGGGTCTCATACACCAAATTGGTGTCTCACTTGGTGGTGACCTTAAAAATAGATTATGATTATGATTATTATGTTGTTTGAAATAGCACCTTCCAGAAGGACACCTCAATGTTTTCCCCAAGATTTATTTTCTCTATCATGACAAAGATTCCAGCGATGGATAAATACGCTCCTCATTTGAACTCACACTCCTTAAGAATGTAATTGTAGAATCCAGAGACCCCCCTTTGGAAAGGAAGGCTTCATGACCAGACAACTTTATTGGGGAAGAATATGATAGCACCCCTTCTCTTTGAATTCCTTCCAAGGAGATTAATGTATATATCAATGACTGAAGTAAAAATGCTCTGATATGTAGATTTGATGGGCCATTTCCAACATCTTCAGCTCTCATAAACTATATTGATACCAACTGGACTTCAACCTACAAAGGAAATCTATGTTCCAAAGGTTTTTTATTATTTATATCAAATGCTGAGAAGATCATAGAAAGATCACGGAGGAGTATCGTGGTTTTGGGGTGGAGCTGACTACTTATTAGAGCCATGGTTCCCTAAATTCAATAGAGCTTCAATGTGTTACCCCCCCATTTGCATAGGGTGTTCACCTTATTTTTTCAGACAAATGCTGGGATGATTCTTAGGTCTTTTGAGCATGCAGAGGGGGAATTGTCTGCATCTTGAGCATTTTCTAGACAGATCCTTGCCCAATCATTATTCCTGGGAATGCTTTGAGCAATTCTAGGTGAGATTTCTTGATGATGATGGATTTCTAAGTATTTCCCCAAGTAATTTATGTAGAGACAGAATTTTTGGGCATCTTAAACAAGTAGGTAAGCCATCTCTTTTAATCTGATAAGTTATGGTCCAATATGTGGGAAAAACGATCCATTTTCTGGGCATTTATCAGCAATAAATAAGGAATCTGGGCATACTTCAAACCTGTCCTTAAATGTGCAGCAGCAGTAAACTGTGTTCTGGGAAATCTTGTACACAAAGTTAGTAATGAGAGGCATTGTGTTATCTCCCCAAAATAATTTATTTCTCGTATGGAGAATTTAATTCATGCAATGAGGAATATGAATGTCACTAACAGTTTGAAAGCCTTTGTTGTTGATAAAAATTTCACAAAGTCGTAGCTTCGGTGGCTTGGGCGAGGATCAGAACATCTCATTAGCCACCGATAGACTTACTGAATACGGCTTCTGTGATCAGATGAAATCTTCAGTGATCAAAAGAACTAAATACAACGTAGTGGTGAGACAAGGCTGAAAGGAGCTAAAACAGTGGAAGATATATAGACTACGACTTTCGATCAATCAACAGAAAATCATCGGCGATCGAAAAAACCAAGGACTAACCATCGACGAGATAGTCCACTAAGGAGCTGAAACAGTGGAAGACAAACGGATAAGGCCTTCGATCAATCAATAGAAAATCATCGGCGATCGAAAGAACTAAGGGCTACGGATCGACGAGTTAGTCCACTAAGGAGACAAAACGATGGAAGAAAGACTTACTACAGGTTTCGTGATCAGATGAACATTTCAGCGATCGGAAGAAGTAAGGGCTACGTATTGACGAGTTTAGAACTAAGCTCCTCCGCAGTGTTAGCGGGATAGAGAACTAAAGATCTAATTACTTCGTCTAACGAATTTCAACAGCGATAAGATTAGTTCGTTTCACCTCTGAAATAGTGGTAGTGTTTCGGTATAAAGTGCCAATGGGCTAGAAGATAGAGCTTCCGACTGCTGATGCTGAGAAGATTAGTTGTTGGAACCTCTGACACTATAGCAACATTCATCTTTGAGGTTCCGATGCATTAGTTATCACAGCTTCTAATCACTGACAAACTAGTGATGGAAAGCATCGATGCATAAACCGTAGCGACGATAGTCATTTGAGGCACCAACATTGCATCAACATTTAGGCCTAGGATACTGACGGGTTAGAGGTTAGAGATTCCGATCGGTGACCACGGTGACAAGGTAGAAAAATCTAGCGGATTAAACAAGAAAATTCACTTCAGTTAACTGCCAAAACACTGGTTTTTGGCGACAATTTTACACTAAAATAATAGTGGTGATTATCAGCGACCACTTCATTTATTAAAAGTTCACCCAGTGAACTAGATATTCACAATATATAGACAAATAGTTAGCAAGGGTTTGAAGCCCTAATCTGGAAAAACTATCACTTTCAAGTATTTTTTGTGTAAATAGATCAGATTTTCAGGATCTGTCATTTTTGTAGAAGGCTATAAAGACCATGATTGATTTTATAAAAAAGGTTCAACTTTGGGGATTTATGAGACAAAAATTCTTTCAAGCTTCTCATTTTACTTATTCATGATATAAGCTCTTTTGTTGTGATCTGTTCAGCCATCATCTCTTTCTTTACTGTATTTATGCCTAAATGTGCATTTAGGTCATTTTCAAATTTATTAAGGAGCCGATAGCTGTCATCCTATTGGTTTATTAGTGATATTTGATTTATAAATACCATCCTCATAAGGACTTAGCCATTTATATGCATGTGTTATGTGTGTAATTCTTCCAGCCTCATGAGTTCTCCATCCCTGCACCTTATTGTTGAACTTCTGAGCAAATTGTAACTAAAATCCTTGTAAACGAGTGAGTTTTATGCATGCCTTGAGAGTGGAAAGGTTACATAGGTCGACTGAATTGACCCATATCAGAAAAACCTAAAAAACATTGTAAGTTACTAGGAATCCTTGAGCTACAATCTATAGGAGTTTCTTGGAGTGATAACAAATTGGCACTGTTGCCGGGGAGAGGAGATTGAAGATCATCTTCCCTGGGAGATGACACAGATCCATGCTTTGATGATAGACAAAGCTTGGACATTATTATGGTTGTAATCATCTATCTGGAAACTCCATTGATATAAGGTGTCTTCAAGAAGACCAAGTACCAGAGCAAACCCTAAGGGGCCACTAGCAACACCAGTTTCAGATCCAAATGAAATTTTGAGGAAAGCTAGGGCTTTACTAAGGCAGACTAGCAATGCTGCACAAACAACTACATAAGGTATTTCAAGAAATCTTTCTGCCAAAATTTCTTCTGTTGAAGTTCTTAATTCCTAGGAATTGTTAAATACATCAGAAAAATCTAGAGTTTGGGCATCTTCAAGCACTGCTACTTGTGAAGATCCAATCCCTGGTGACTCCACTGGGATAAGTATACCATCACCTTCTCAACAAATATCTTCTTCAGTGCTACCCCTCAATTGACCAATATGGAAAGAATCCTGGTAGCTAGGTATGTACCCCTAATTTTGCCAAATCCTCTCGCAGCCATGCCTACTGGGGATTACCTCAAGTATATGCCTAATTTTATAGGGGAAGGGGATTTCACTGCTGAAGAAAATCTAGAGGCTTTTATAGCCATGTGAAAAATATTAATATAGAACAAGAAGATATATGGACCAGGGTTTTTGTGCAAAGCCTAGATGGCCAAGATAAAAAGTGGTTTAACGAACTACCTGCTGGGTCAGTGGCAGGCATAGAGGCCCTAGATGGTGTTTTCTTAAAACATTGTTGAGAGAGGAGAGACCACCTCTACTATATCACAGAATTCAGCAACCTAAAAAGAGAAAATGGTGATTCTGTCTCCAACTTTACCAAGAGATTCAACAACATGTACAACAAGATCCCCACTGAGATTAAGCCCACTGGTACCTCAGCTATGATAACTTATGAAAATGCCTTTGAATCTGACTTTTGCCTACTTCTCAGGGAAAGGAGGTCTGCCTCCTTATCACTCATGCAGGATGCTACCCTAGAGGTAGAGTCAAACATTCTGGCATCTCAAAAGGTCAAAGGGAAGGTAGACAGGAGAAAGCAGCCAGCAGACTGTAGTGGGGCTTCTGCATCAGAGAACAAGATTGAAAAAATGACCAAAATTTTAGATAACCTGACTGCTGAAATGTATAAATTAAAGGAACAAGGACATCTGCTGGCGAGGGGTAAGGGGCCAAGTGACTTTGCTCCTCGAAACCAAAATTTTGTTCCTTATAGAAGAGGAAACCCCCCTATTCATATTCTCAGAAGGGAGAGAAATCAAGGGGAAGACCAGAGTATAAGAGATCCATTTCAAAATGTTGTATTAGAAGAAGAGCCAGAATTCATTGAATAAGAAGGAGAAGCTGAAGACAATATCCACTGCATGGAGGACGAATTGGACTATTATTTTCTGCCACAGGTAGAATATGAAGAAGCCCTAATTGATGAGCAGATCACAGAAGAGTTTGTTTATCAGGTTGATGGTCAGGGAGGTTACCAACTGAGGTCTAGGTTGGTTTCTCCCCTCAAGAAGAATGTTGTACTTGTCAAGCAGCCTGCTGCACCCACTAGAAATTTTGCTATTTTACCAAAGAAAGTGGCTATTCAATCCAAAGCATTGCATAAAACAACACCTTCAACCACACTTGAGCAAGTCCAACTCAAACCTACAGCTTATGATGTAAGGTTTCCAGATAGGCTGCATTATTCCTTCAACCTTGAGTCTAAAATTCAAAAATTGAAAATCCCTTTCCCTTTAATTGAGTTGATGAAGAATGATGCATTTAAAACCTCCATTCTAAATTCCCTTCAACCCAAGATGCACATTGACACTAAATTTGTGAACCTACAAGATGACAAGCCTGTTATGACCCTGGGCCATGTGATTGAAGACCTAAAGGAATCCTACCCACCATTCTATATATCCTTGAACATCCATGATAAAATCCTCCATAACTGTCTGCTGGATTCAGGAGCCTCTCATAACCTAATGCCAAAGGATGTGATTGATGAGATTGGCCTCAGCATTACCAAGCCCTACCATGATTTATTCTCCTTTGAATCCAGGAAATTCAAGTGCTTGGGCCTCATCAAAGACCTTGCTGTAAACTTAACTCAGCTACCTTCGAAAAGCGTAATGATGGACATCGTAGGGGCTGATATTCCTCCAAAATTCAGCCTCTTGATATCCCAGTCATGGAACAAAAGATTAGGCAGCACCCTTCAGATGGATCTCACGTATGCCACCATTCCCATTTTTGGAGGGGAGACTAAGAGGCTGTACAGGGAAAATCAGCTAGCATACATTATAAGCAAGGAGAGATGCTCAGTAAATCACCCCATCTACACAGTGGACACCGATTTTGAATCTTGCATTTTGCAAATAGATGATAATCAGTAAAAATCAGTTCAACTCACTGAGCCCACCCGTCCATAGCCCGAAGAAGTCACAATAGCGATCTGGACCATGTATTTCGATGGGGCTAGCGCTCAAAACTCAGCAGGCGTGGGTGTAGTATTGATCTCCCCATCTAAGGAAAACATTCACTTGTCTTATAAGTTCGATTTCAAAATCATGAACAATGTAGCAGAATATGAAGCCTTGCTGCTAGGAGTTAAAGCTTCCAAGGAGATGGGGATCATGTGTGTGAATATTTTCAAGGACATAGACCTCATCATACAGCAAGTCAACAACACTTTTCAGATAAAGAATATCATACTGAAGGCCTACAGGGACAAGGTATGGAAACTCAGAGACTTATTTATGTTTTTTGAGCTATCATATATTCCCAGGGCTTTGAATGACCTGGCTGATTCCCTAGCTGTCTCTGCAAGTCTATTTATTCCTCCTTTACCCCCTAAACTCAGCTATGATGTTCATGTCAAGTAAATACCCTCTCTGCCCGATAATGTAAAATTATGGATGGTGTTCGAGAATGATGCTGAGCTTAGTAAATTCCTTCAATTAGTAGATGAATTCTATGACATCACAGACCAGGAAAACCTTAACATGGAGGAATCCAAACAACTCAAGTTAAAAGATAAGGTGTCTGAGCAGAATATTGTCCAATTGCCCAGCAACTACATACCCCAAAGTCCAGTACCATTGGAAGAACTATTTGATCACAATGGCATCCCTTTCAAGCCTTCCAAAAAGGAGCTGGACCCTTCTATCCAAGAGAAAAACATAGGCAACCAAAGCCATCCAAAACTGATAAATCTATCCACTAGGCTGACTACTGGACAGAAGTCTGAATTTTGCAGCTTGATAAAAGAGTTTGCTGATGTCTTTGCATGGGAGTGTAGTGAACTAAAAACATATGACACCAACATCATCTAGCACAAGATTCCTTTGGAGAAGGACACCATTCCTTTCAAATAGAAGCTAAGACCCATCAACCTTCTTTTATTACCAGTGATTGAGAAAGATATCCACAAACTCCTTAAAGCCAAGATCATAATTCCCCTCAGGTATTCCAAGTGGATTGCAAATATGGTAGTAGTAAGAAAGAAAAATGGAGAAATCAGGTTGTGTGTGGATTTTAGAAACCTAAAAAAGTGTTCCAAGAAAGACAACTATCCACTACCCAAGATGGAACACCTATTGTAGAAAGTCTTAGGGGCTAGAGTTATGTCCTTCCTTGATGGCTTCTATGGATACAACCAAGTTGCTGTGCACCCTGATGACCAAGAGAATACTGCCTTTACCACCCCCTAGGGCACCTTCATGTATGCTAAAATGCCATTTGGGCTAATGAATGCTGGGGCTACTTTTCAGAGAGCCATAGACCTAGATTTTGTAGGGATAAAAGATAAATTTGTGCTGATATATTTGGATGACTAAACAGTTTACTCTCACAACCATCATGACCACTTGCAGCATTTAAGGAAGGTATTTCTGAAGTGCAGAAGGTATGGGATATCATTAAACCCCAAGAAGTCCTAGTTTGCACTCAATGAAGGAAAGCTCCTAGGCCACATAGTCTCAGCTAAAGGTGTAAAGATCGATCCAGTAAGAGTGGAGACAATTAAACAGCTGTCAATACCAAGGTCAAAAAGAGACATTTAGTCCTTTTTAGGCAAGATAAACTTTGTTAGGAGATTCATTCCAAATTTCTCTGAGCTGGTAAAGCACATAACAACCATGCTAAAAAGGGATGCAGAAATCAAGTGGACTGACCAGGCAAGAAATTCTTTTGAAGACATCAAGAAAGCCATCATGGAGGCCCCAACCCTGATTAGTCCTGACTACACCAAGGGTTTTCACATTTTCTCTTTTGCATCTTATGACATAGTGGCAGCTGTACTATTACAAAAGAATGATGAAGGTCTTGATCATGCAATTGTTTTCTTCAGCAAAACCCTGAAAGATGCTGAGCTAAAGTATGACCCAATTGAGAAGCAAGCTTATGCTCTCATAAAATCTTTGAATACTTTTAGAATCTATATTCTCCATGCAAAGGTCATTGTGTATGTCCCTTCAGCTACTGTGAAGGATGTTTTGACTCAGCCTGACATTGATGGGAAGAGAGCTAAGTGGATTTCCAAACTCATTGAGTTTGATGTAGAGGTGAAACCCACCAAGCTGGTAAAGGGATTAGGTCTAGCCAAAATCATGGCCAAACAAAACTGTGAACTGATGGGAATAAATTTCACATGTGTCAGATCAACAAAGGTGCAGACTATGGTAACAGCTGAAACATAAGTAAATCAAGACCAGAATAACAGTCCACCAATAGCTAAGAACATATCTTCATGTGAGTGGTACTCAGGTATCATTCAATTTTTGCTTAAATTAGAAGTTTCTCCTGATCTCACTCCTAACCAAGCATGAGCTCTTAAGTTGAAATCAATTAAGTTTTGCATAATTGACAAACTTCCATACTAGAGGGATCAGTCTGGGATTTTATAAGGTGTCCAGATAAAGAGGAAGCAGAGCAGGTCATGCATCACTTTCATTCCAATACACGTGGAGGCCACCACTACTGGAAACCACAACCCACAAGATCTTAAAAGTAGGATACTATTGGACAGTCCTCTTTGCTGATGTATGCACTTTTGTAAGGGCCTGTGACCAATGTCAAATATTTATAGGGAAGCAGTAGCTCAAATCCTTGCCCCTTAGGCCAGTTACAATGAATGGGCCTTTCCAACAATGGGGTCTAGATTTCATAGGTGAAACAAATCCATCTTCTAGTGGACAGCATAAATGGATCTTAGTAGCCATTGACTACTTTACCAAATGGATAGAAGTAGTACCCACTAGAAATGCCACTCATTAAGTCATCATGAAATTCTTTTATGAGAACATCTTCAACGGGTTTGGTTGCCCAGTAAGGTTAGTAACTAATAATGCACCAACTTTCAAGGCTGGGACATTAGTTAAAATGTGTGAATCAATGGTTATTCAACTGGTGCACTCCACATCCTATTACCCACAAGGCAATGGCCTGGTTGATTCATCCAACAAAAGCTTAGTCAGAATCATTAGGAAATTGCTAGAGACAAATCAGAAAAGCTGGGATTCAAAGATTAAGTTTGCTTTATGGGCTGATACGGTGATAGACAAAATATCCATAGGGACTTCTCCATTCAAACTAGTTTATGGCACTGAGGCCATCTTTCCTATCTAGCTCATCCTTCCAGTGGAAAAGTTCTTTTAGGAAGAGGAGGATTAACCAAATGATATGATGAGAAGAATGATGGATTTGGTGGAGTTACAGCAGATCAGGGAGCAAGTTATAGGAAAATCAGAAGCTCATCAACAGAGGATAAAGGGAATGTTTGACAAAAGAGCAAAGGAAAACAACTTCCAGGTCGGAGATTGGGTCCTCAAGTGGGATGTTGTTAGACAGGACAAGGAGAAACATGGAAAATTCAACTCTTTGTGGATTGGCCCTTTTGTGATAGCCCAGGTACATAAGAATAACACCTTCAAATTGCAGAATCTAGAAGGTGAAGAGGTATTTGATGGCCCAGTAAATGGGCAGTTCTTGAATCTCTATTTTATTTGAGGCTCTAAGCCTTATGATTGTAAATTAGTAGATAGTAGGTTGTTTTGATTTCAGAATAAGACTCCATGCCCAATGGAACAATAAAGGATAGTGTTAAGTTACTTAGTTTCTTTTAGGGAAAGGCATTTTGGTTTGGGGTTCTTGGGACCTCACTGGGAGGTTCCCATCCCCAAGTAGGAGCCAGATGTTATCTTCCCAAAATAATTTATTTCTTGTATGAAGAATTTAATTCATGCAATGAGGAATATGAATGTCACTAACAGTTTGAAAGCCTCTGTTGTTGATAAAAATTTCACAAAGTTGTAGCATCGGTGGCTTGGGCGAGTATTGGAACATCTCATTAGCCACCAACAGACTTACAGAATACAACTTCCGTGATTAGATGAACTCTTCAGTAATTGGAAGAACTAAAGACAATGTAGCGGTGAGGCAAGGCTGAAAGGAGTCGAAACAGTGGAATATATACAGACTACGGCTTTCGATCAATCAACAGAAAATCATCAGTGATCGAAAAAAATAAGGACTAACCATCGGCGAGATAGTCCACTAAGGAGCCGAAATGGTGGAAGACAAACGAACAAGGCCTCTAATCAATCAATAGAAAATCATTGATGATCGAAAGAACTAAGGGCTATGGATCAACGAGTTAGTCCACTAAGGAGCTGAAATAGTGGAAGACAGACTTACTATGGGTTCCACAATTATATGAACATTTCAGCGATCGAAAGAAGTAAGGGCTATGTATCAGTGAGTTTAGAACTAAGCTCCTTCACAGTGTCAGCGGCACAGAGAATGAAATCTCCAATTCCTTTGTCTAACGACTTTCGATAGCGATAATATTAGTTCATTTCACCTCCGAAACAGCGACAACGTTTCGGTATAAAGTGCCAACGAGCTAGAAGATAGAGCTTCTGACCGCCTATGCTGAGAAGATTAGTCGTTGGAACCTCCGACACTGCGGAAACATTCATCTTTGAGGTTCTGATGCATTAGTTATCATAGCTTCCGATCACCGACAAATTAGTGATGGAAAGCGCCGATGCATAAATCGTCACAACGATAGTCATTTGAGGTGTCGACATTGCGGCAACATTCATGCCTGGGACGCCGACAGGTTAGAGGTTAGAGCTTCCAATCGGCGACCACGATAACAAGGTAGAAAAATCCAGTGGATTAAACAAGAAAATTCACTTCAGTTAACCACTGAAACACTTGTTTTTGGTGGCAATTTTACACTGAAACAACATTGGTGATTATCAGCAACCATTTCAGTTATTAAAAGTTTTCTCAATGAACTAGATATTCCCAATAGATAGAAAAATAGTTAGCAAGGGTTTGAAGCCCTAATCTGGAAAAACTATCACTTTCAAGTATTTTTTGTGTAAATAGATCGGATTTTCAGGATCTGTCATTTTTGTAGAAGGCTATAAAGCCCATGATTGATTTTATAATAAAGGTTCAACTTCGGGGATTTATGAGCCAACAATGCTTTCAAGATTCTCATTTTACTTATTCATGATATAAGCTCTTTTGTTGTGATCTGTTCAACCATCATCTCTTTCTTTACTATATTTATGCCTGAATGTGACTTTAGGTCATTTTCAGATTTATTAAGGAGCCGATAGCTGTCATCCTATTGGTTTATTAGTGATATTTTATTTATAAATACCATCCTCATTAGGACTGAGCCATTTATATGCATGTGTTATGTGTGTAAGTCTACCAGCCTGGTGAGTTCTCCATCCCTGCACCTTATTGTCGAACTTCTGAGCAAATTGCAACTAAAATCCTTGTAAAAGAGTGAGTTTTATGCATGCCTTGAGAGTGGAAAGGTTACATAGGTCGACTGACTTGACCCATATCAGAAAACCCTAAAAAACATTGTAAGTCGCCAGGAATCCTCGAGCTACAACCTAGAGGAGTTTCCTGGGGTGATAACACATTGTTTCCTGTACCATATTACCAATAAGATAGAAATTTCAGCAGTATAAAGACTGAAGGATCTCAACCTAGGTCTTCTATACATCTTGATTTGTTTTCTCATTCCACTATTTTTTTCATGGAAACAAAGAAATCCTTTAATGTTCGTGGTGTTGTTTGCTAGTAGAAATATGGATGGATCTAAGATGTTGAGGAATATTATAAGCACTAACCAAAATGCCGACCACCCACCGAAATCGATCAGACCAATTATTGTTGAAATCGTTATTTCAGCTATCTGGGTAGTAAGGTTATGGGGAAGCACCCCCCTCATGATTTGGGATTCAATCATAGAGGTGATTTTCACTTTCTGGGAGTCTTTCACCTTGGCCAATGATGAACTTAAATTGGTAACCACTAGGAACAAAGACATTATAGTTGTCAAAAAGGAACTGAAACAAAACCTATTGCCAGGGAGGCCACTAAATATGAAAATTCCAAGACACATAGAATTTAGGAAATTAGGGGTAAAAAATAGAACCGGATTGGTGATGGAACCTAAAAATGTTATTACCAAGCAGTCACTCATGGAGAAGGCATAAAGACTATTGAAACAGATAAATAAAGAGGTGGCTTACCTTAAGGACCTGTTTAAGGAGGAAATTTTTAAAGGGGATGCCTATCCCATGGGATTCCAATGGAGATCTGCATTCAATAAAGAGGTATAGGGAAATGCTAGTAAGAGTAAGAAATTATGACAGTGGACTATTTTGTGTAGAAACTTTTTTTTCAGGAAAGGACATCCTGGACATTTTGAGTGGGAATTTCAAGTTGTTCTCAGCTCTAAAAATGGCATGGAATAGTTTTCCCTTACCCCCACCCCTATCTAATGAGGGTAGGCACTAGTAGGCAGCGGGGAGGTGCTTATTTACGAATGGAGGTGACTTATAGGAAACAGGATAGGAAGCATGCTGGACATAGATGATAATACCTGCTCTCTGAATAATACTTCGATGGTCAAGATATGTGTTTGTGAGTGATTTCATTTTGGTGTTCAGCTTGTATGGACATACCCGTTTTTTAAGTGTTCATGGATAATATATTTAAACTCATGAAGAAATCTTGTGCGACCCCAACAAAGAAAAATAACAGAGGCCTTAAAAAAGATCATGGGTAGTACGGCTCGGAGAAGTTTAACCAAGGACAATTAGCTAAGCGGTTGTCTGTTTGCAAGCATGAGAAAGTTTACCCTATAAAATTTGGCACTGAACCTTCATAAAAAAAGGTGTCAGGTTCATCAAAATTTAAGGTGAAGATAAACGATACTGCAACAATGAAATTGGATGGTGTGTCACTATCTACAGAGTTGCATTTATAAAAAGCAAACAAGCTTAGATAAGTGTAAGTCTTATATTGATTCAGTTGTGTTTCAAATTATAGTTTTCTTCCTTTTTTGTTATATTTAGATGCCTAGTTATTAATGTTCATATTGTCCTTTTTTTGTTGTTCTTATCATTTTGGCTTATGTTATAGGTATGATGCTGCAAAAGAAGTAAAAATCAGAACTATGTCAAATGATTCTGACATTGCTACCCCATATGCATCTATGAAGCATCTTATAGCAGTTGCACAAGCTAAGCGAGAACAACCATGTTCTGCATCTTTGCCACATTCTATTTGAATTGAAGAAAATGAGAATTCTATTCCTTTTTATTTCTAGTCCTTCAACCAATCCGAGGGAGTAGTTCAGATCACAGTTCACCACTCCAACTTCACTTAGATGGTGAGGAAACTGAGCATACAAAGATGCCATTGCCCATCATAATCAAGAATTCTTAGAGTTAATGTGTAGCAGTGGGGTCTACCAAATACGATGGATCTGGAATCAAGTGAAGAAGGTAAAATAAGCTCAAAGAAAACATCAGTTAGAGGGACACTTAGTGGGGATACAGAATCAACAATTGTCAGGGACACTTAGTGGGGATACAAAAGCAGCACTTGCCAGGGACACTTTTTAAGGAATGCTAGAGACGCTATCAAGAATGAAGTAAAGTATTGGCAGAGCATCATGCCATGCTATTGATTGTGCAAAATATAGCCTTGCTGGTGAGGTAAACTTGATATTTGTTATTTTCCAGTAGAGTAAACAAGCAGCTCATTTTATTTTTGCTTACTGTGGTTTTTTTAATTTTAGAAAATTAATGATGAAAATTGTGAAGGATTATAGTGAAGAATGAATGTCTTGCATGTGGATCATTTCTGCATTCATAGTGACTTATGATAATCCTATACATTGGGTATTTTCCCCTGTATTAACTTATTTGTCAATGTCTTTTTAGTTAGAACTTGAAACCTATTACATATGAATGTGGATACTATATCAAAATACCAAACTGGTGTCCTCAGTAAGATGCACATTATCCCCTTCCATTCTCTACTACCCAATGGTCTCTTGTTGGCCATGGGATTTACCTATCCTCCCTGGAATTGATTGTCTTGGATTGACTGAGCACAAAAAAATATAGAAAGGCTACATGATTACATTCACATTATAATATCTATATTGTGTTTTTTCTGAGCCACTCTACAATATTAGGATCTAGGTGAAACTCTGCCACCTATTCTGCATGATGAATTGCATTGATTTAGAGGCCAAAGCAGGATCCTTCTGGATGATAGGTCTCATTTTCCTCTTGCTCAAATTATGTCCTTTTTTATTAAAATATTTTTCAAGCTTCTGTTCTTTTTGTTGGTTTATGTGTGAGGAATTTTTCTTTTGATCTTGTTAATTGGTTGGGTTAGAGGCTTGGGTTAGATTAGGTTTTTGGCTTGATTATTGGGTTGGTTTGGTTAAATTGGGGCTAGTAGCTTGCTGCAGGTCTATTTTTATTTAGGTAATAATGAACATGGTAGTGGGGATGTAGCATGTATTTTGGTCCTTGTACAAAAAATGTAGCTCTGAAAATCACTTCATCTGTCCTATGTGCAATTATGCACATTCTCCTAAGGTCCTTTGAAACAACCTCTCTTCTCATGAAAAGATCCTTTTAGATCCACTTATATTACAAAAACCAAAAATCAAGAAGCTACTAAGATTCCACTGTCAAAATTCTACACAGGAAATAACTAATAAAGAGACAAATCTATAATGGAAATATGAGCCCCCTCTCAGAATTCCTGAATATTTAGGGACCCCTCCTGCATTGGCACAACCTCTTTAGAATTCTTGTTTTGAATTCTCTTTATATATTTATTATTGAATAAAGAATTCTCATCAAAATATTGTTTAATCTCCAGCACTAGATTCATTATTGGATCTATATTATAATATTCTCAAATCTGCATCTGCTATGTGCCCAGTCCATCAAAAGCTTCGAATCTCTATATACTTGCAAATGTTTATGTTCTTTTTCCTTTGCTACCTTCATCAAAATTCAAAGGCCATAAAACTTAGCTCTACCATTTGTCCCTTGTTTCGAAACATACTTTAAAAGAAAATGATGAGAAGAATTAATACGTAGAATGGACCCTGCCACGCACATTCTTGGATGTCCTTGAAAATATTTATTGTAGAAACCCAAAGCTTTTTCATGATCAATGCTATATTTGGTTTTTCTAGAATTATTTGAGATCTTTCTTTTAAAGGCTTTCAATTGCCTCTAAAGGAAGCCTAGTTCTATGGGATGCTTGGGTTGTATTTAGTTCCGTTCCTTGAAAAATCATACTATTTTCCGAAAGCCACAAAGCAAGGAAAAACCTTGAAATATTTTTCAGATTTATCAGATAGCCAGTAGAAAAAAAATAATCAACCAAATTTGATTGATCCCATTTGTTTGTTCCAGGAAAAGTTGTAATAATTCCTTCCAGACAACCTTAGATAAAGGACAATAGACCAATACATGATCCATTGTTTCCTCACTACATTTATATGATATTCACCTGCTAGGGGCCTAGGACCATTAAAATTCCTTTTTTGTCCATTTTCCCATGCAATCCAAAGAAATAGCCTTGATTTGGGAGAACTTTCCAAATTCCTAACAATTTTACATCACCAAACTATTTATTTTGACTGCAATTCCTCCACCCTTAATGACTATCCCAGTTTGGTTGTATACTCACTTGTTTCTTTATTTTTAGACTATTTAATTATGTCCTCTACATTTTCTCCTTGAAGGTTCAATGCTTCTGGTGATTTCCAATCTTGAGACGATGCATTATATCCATTAGGAATTGCTACTTCTTTCAGAAATAATATTCCAAATGAATGACGATCATTAATAAGAGCTTCTAACATATGACATATTAAAAGAAGAGGAATTTAAAGCAATTTTTATTAAAAGGCATATGACGTATGTGTGTAAGCACACCAACGTAGATCCATATTAGGTTCAGATCTTAACCAAAGAGAGATTTGCATTTTAGTTTTTGGATCCCTATCGGTGTCTAATAGATCTGAAGTTAAGATTGATATATGCTGGTTATGATATAGCTATATCATTTGAAACATTTAGTGTAATCTGTACCTTTTTTTCTCCAAGGAAATCCTCGCATGGAACCCAAGGGATGTTTTCCCACTTTTAAGGATGGAACACATAGTAAGCCTGTAGGAATAGACTAGTGCTCCTCACCCAAGGGGATTCAAATTGGGCACCTGCTGGCATGGGACTAGCCAAATGCCGAATAACATACATTGGTAACCACTGAGAACTAGATGGGCTAACCTCTTGGGCTATGTGTACTTTGTAGCTAACAAGTATTTAGCTTATTATTTTATAGAAAATAGAAAGAACTCTATGGTATTCTTATATCGTTGTTTGTCGAGATGTAAAATCTTCTCATTGTCTTGAATCAGAGAAAGCATAGTTTCACTGCAAATTATGTTCCAAAATATTAAATCTATGATTTATGATACATTTGATAAAGTCACATGGAGCTCATATTATCTTTTTATATTTTCTTGGAGTGATTTATTTATTGCCATTACTTTGGTGAATACCCTTTCTGAAAGATTGTGTCCAATTTCAAAATGTTCAATGCAGTAAATCTACAATTTGACCACCTTATAATAAATTGGATCGTCATTCATATCTTAGTGTGTGCTGGATGGGTGCATGATTGGAAGGTGTGTAAGTATGTTTCTGTTGAATTCAATCTAAATGCTAGAAATGATAAAAAAAAATATATTACGTAATAACCACTATGATGTTTTGGCCATTGTGTTACAATCATCAAAACCCTGTTTTGACAATATAATATCTTGATCCATGCAATCAATGTACATACCCCACATGTACATGTAATTCTTCTAATTGGGTTTCTTCCTTATTTTAATGTTCATGTTGCTAGTTCATATGTTGTCATCTTTTAATTGTATGATTCATGTGGTAGGAAATCCATGCAATGGATGGAGTCTGCTGGATTTTCTAATACTATTCTAATAAAATCTTTCATCCAAGTAACTAATCATGTTTTGCCTTTACATAAATTATTTGGGAACCTGCCCTTTTTTTACTAATTTAGTTGGATTCTTTCACAGTATTAGTGAGTTGTGACTAATCGCTTGAGATATTAGCCGTGATCCATGGGGACTTGTCCCTAAGGGTTGGGAACATGTTTCCCATGTTTCTTGCATCCCTGGGATAAAGGAACGATGGGAGAAATGTTTCTATGTTAATATTGCCCCTTTCCCCAATTCTTAAAGGGTTCTAACTCAATGGTAGAGTGCCTGCTTTCCAAGCAGGAGGTTGAAGGTTCGATTCCTTCATGCCCTAATGATATTGCAATATTGATATTTTAAATAAAATATATTTTATTATGATTTTTTATGGCTACAAGGGGGGTTCTAATCCGAATTCATATGTCACTACGAGGGGGGGTTCAAAACTGCCCTTGTATGTTACAACGAAGGGGGTCCAAAACCCCCCTTGTAAGTTTATATGGGGCGGGGCGGGGGGGGGGGGGGG
>LPNX011078851.1:329967-528863 GCA_001517045.1 Pseudotsuga menziesii
TTAGGGGTAGTTTTGTAAAGACCGCCTCCAAATCCAAAACCGCCCCCAAAAGTGACTTTTGGAGGCGAAAGACAACTACCCCTAAAAGTAAAATTTGTTGTAGTGATGTGCCTGCAATTGATTGTTGGTGCTTGTCAACTTCTCCTTGGTAGTGCCTCCTTTATACATTACATGCTTCATGGTTTAGGCATAAAATTCAAAAAAAAATCATGTTTTAAGCATAAAACTTATAATTAGAAAAGTAACCATAATTAGGTGCATTTGAAAACCATATGGAGGATCTATCCAAATTCAAGGCATTTTTGTATTTAACCAACTAATTTTTCATTTTGATTGCTTAGGGAAGAACTATGAAGACCATCATATATTTCCTAGCCAGATGTAATATCCCTAAGGTAAGTCGCAGACACCTGTGATTTTGGTTATTTGTTCTTTTGGTGGAACTAGGTGCCTGTACCATGAACCGAGGATATTATGACATTTATTGTTGAAGTTATGTTATTACTCTATTATTCATATTATTTTCATTACTTAGAACTAAAATAATGGCACAACATGGACAACAACGTTGTTCGAGGGTCTTAGGATTTCACATGTGAAGGGGTTGGGATTAGTACTTGTGGCTCCTGCTAACAATACTCTAGTACTCTTCCTAATTTTGATTATGTCAGACCTTGGTGGTCCTAATCTATCTAGTCAACACTTTTCATGCACACATGTAACCATGTACGTGCACACACTCACATGAAACCATGCAATCATGCACATGTAATTATGCACCATGCACCTAGAAGTCCAGTGAAATGGAGTAGCCATCAGTTAGTTAGAGTCAGAATAGTCAGTTGGAGTTGTCCTCAGTTAACTAGTGTCCAAGGTCAATAGTCCCCAATTAATGAGATGAATCTGAGTCATCTTCAGTTAATTTGGGCATATTTGAGTCAATTCAATTTATCCTGAATGCACAGGAGTGATATAGGTGGAATTGGAGTCAGTCCCTATGAATTCAAGTTACTTGCATACATGGGGAATAATTTATGGGTAATTTAGAGCCAATTATGGGGGGTTTAAGTCAATGTTGACAGATTCAATTTAGCCAGTGATTGGGTCTATATTTGCTAATGGTTTAGAGTCAGTCTCAAAGGAATTCAAATTGCTTTGTTGAGAGCTTGGAAGTGTTAGTCGGTGGTTTTTGGAAGCCCTAGTGATTGGGAGTCCTTCCTCATTGGTTTAGAGTCAATCTCTTGGAGGAAATTCAAATTGTCCTAAGAGGATTCGAATTAATTCATAGTTCATTCATTCTTTCATTGTGGAGTTTATTGGAGAGAGGGAAGGCTCTATGGCTGGAATGTGACTGCTAAAGGAGAGCTTGGAATGATATTATGCACACAGTTACAACAAGTTTGTATTGCAGATTATGGAGAGCCTATGATGAGAATTTAGCAAGTATTGGAGATACATTCTCTATTGAATTCAAATGCTCTAGTAGGGGTTTGAATGGTCGAGTAGGCATTCAAATCGTCAAGAAGTGTTGTGTAGAGTGAAGAGAGTAACATCACGATAACCTGGTCTAGTAGGAGAGGGGATAATCTTATGCAAAAAGCTCCATTGTTGCATTTTCATTATAGGAGAGGGGGTTAATCCTAATCAAGTAAGCTAGTTTTTGTGCTCGTCTTGTAGGAGAGGGGGATAATCCTAAACAAGAGAGTTAATTGTGGTAAGTGGTTCTATAGGAAAGGGGGTTAATCTTGTGAAGGAGACCATGTTGGCCATAACTTGTATTTCAATAGAGGGGGGTAATCCTGAGAAAGAAATCGCATTGATCCTAATTTTGTCTTCCGGGAGAGGGGGATAATCTTGAGGAAGAGGGGTTAGTGATCACAATTTTCCTTAAAGGAGGAGTGTACTCCTGCATTTTGAATATTATTATCCTTAGGGGTCAATTTAGAAGAGACCTTCTCATGTGATTTCCAAGACCTCAACTTAGGGGTGACCTATACGGGTGATTTATTCTTGATGGTGTCTAAGGCTAGGAGGAAAGTTGTACTGTTGGTGCCAGTTGCTTCCCTACGAAAGATAAGCACTTATGCCTATTTAATTAATTTATATATGTTGTTTTTTATGTGCCCGTGGAGGCTTCTATATATTTCTTCCATTTTATGATATTAAAATGTATATATGTTCGTGGTGAATTGCTAACCATTGTTGAGTAATTGGCATCCCAAGAAAGATGTACATTATTGTGTTGGATTAGTGACTAATTGCTAGTTTGTTATGGTACTTATGAGTATTAGGACATTTGATCTAGGACATTCCATATGGTTGTATATGGATGTACCAATTCAAATCATCCTTGGGATTTATAACTTATATTTAATGTGGAAAACATGTCCTAATGTATTGATTAGAATTTTACTATATGAGATAGAGTAGAATGTTGAATTTATATGTGTTAGGAAACTAATTGATTATGAATTAAGGATAATTAGGGGTCTAATAATTGGACATCCATATGGAAGTATATGGTTGTACCATATGAGGCCTTATCTAGGTTTATGAAATGAATAAATTATTTCATTAAAATTTGATAAATTTATGCATATAAATCTGCCTCTTGGAATTGTAATAATGTTGATTTAAATATGAGTTGAGGAGGTTAGTTGTGTATGTCATTAAATTATTTGGATGAAATGATCTATGGGGGAGTCTATATGGCCATGTATGGTTGTTCTAGATAAGATCCTAGTTGGAATTAGAAATCCAAAATAGTTATCCATTGATAGTTGGTTAAACCCTGCCTCATAGGAAAGTGTAAATGTTGACTGCTTTTTGTAGTAAATGGGGTTCCGAGAAGGAGTGTAAGTTTGATTTGATATGTTTATTATATGGCCATGGGAGACAGTCCATAGGTTTAAAATAAGACCTAAAAATCATGTTAAGTGGTATGGTTGAATGTATCTAGGTGTTAATGCAATAAAATTCATATAGATTGGGAAATTTGGGCTGCAATGTTAGAGCAATCCCTCTTGATGGAAGAATGTTTAGAAGTTTTAAATTGTTTGACATGTTATCCAACCTCAAAAAGGATTTTTTTGTTGTGCTTAGCTTAGATTATCCCATCTCCTGTTTAAGAGCCCCAAATTCTCGACCTCGTTGAGTTAGAAAAACAGGATCACAGATCAATAACAATTATACAGTTAAATAATTAAACAAGATGCAAACACATTAAACACATTATAGGATAGACACAAATATAATGTGGTTCACCCAAGATGGGCTACTTCCACACAAAAATTTCTCCCTTGCATACTGTTATGCTGCATGAGTGGATGCGTTGAGGCCATTTGCCTCTCAAGCCACCCACACTCCCTCTCATCCATTTTCCCTTTGAGCCATAGTTCCCCCATTTCCAAGAGCGAGGTGCTTCTCCAAGCTAGGGCATGGTGGCCCGTTTCCACCAAAAGGTATAAGATTTGTTTCTTGTCATTTTTATTATAGTTTTTCTAACTTAATTTGCTTGCAGGTTCATTTTTATGTTCTAACTACTTGTATGTAGGTTTCTGGAGTCTTACATTGTGTGCAGGGTTTCCATTTATTTATTTTCTGTACTATTTGTGTCGGTTTCGCTTCATTTTTCTTGCATTACCATCAGGATCCCTACCCTTCCATCCTATAGACAGAAGGTAGTCATTCTTTCCCTGTAGTAAGGGAGAAATACCTGCTACAGAACTGGTGAGCATACCAGGTCGATCCCACAGGATCCCTGGGTTTAGTTTTCAAAGTTTTAGTTTTTCTGTTCTGTTAACCTAGTTTAATTTTTTGTTAAACTTTAGCTTAGATTCTTATTTATTTTCATTTCTAGTTATTTCTGAGCCTCCTCAAGGAAAATCCGAGTCCATTTGGCCATAGTACAGGTTACTGTCGGCCGAATCTGACTCAGGACCAAAAAAAATTCAGTTTCTGGAGCAGGTCGCTCTTATGAGGTCCAGAGAGGGGACCAAGTCACTCATTCTAGCTTGAAAGGTGCGACTAGGTCGCCTATTTAGCCCTGAAAGGTGTGACCCCCTTCCAAAAGTCAGCTCGCTTCTGTCTGCAGATTCTGAGTGACCCCCTCTCTTGTTTCTGGGAAAATTTGGCGACCCCCTCGCCACATTTGACCTGAAAAGTGCGATCTGTCACTCAGAGTTTTATTTTTTAAAAGTTAAGGACTGTCGGTGTAGCTCAGCCACCTCTGTCCATCCAAATTGTTTCAGTTTTTGTTTCTGTTTCTGTTCATTTCACTTGTAGAATGTGTAAATTAATGGTTAATGGATTAATGAACATAGCTTGATTAAAATTTACTTAAAATCAACATCTTGCTTAGCCCTTCCTCCTCTACCTAGTCATCACCCTTCGGGGTGTTCTGGAATAAGACGAAGGGTGAATCTCGTATAGTAATAGGCACTTCACCTATTATTTTTCCAAGCCACTAAAAGTGGGTGACTTGGAAGGTAGAGGGGGTAGAGAAGGAGGGCTTCTCATGGCACTCAGCGTCCTCCCTGTTGACCAACCTTGCATCTGGAGGGTGACCTATGGATCTACGGATGGGATTAGTCCCATTGTGTTGAGACTCCATCACCCTCTCCTAGTTGAAGAGAAATATAGGTGCAAGGTAGTCACCTAGTTAGGCTATCATAGTTTAGGATCGCAAATGGTACATACATAAAATTTCTAATTACTATTTATTGCTTTCATTCACAATGTTATGAACTCTGTAGAATATTCATAAACCATTTAAACAGCCACCAGGCATAACAGAAAACCAAAAGACATACACACCATACCATATAAATCAACCCAACTCAGTTCATGACGCTGAGTGAGCCAGTAAAATTTACAATTTACACTAAGTTAAACATCTGCAATCTTTGAGGACATAAGTCCTTGAATGCTTCAACTGTGGGAAGTACTTGGGATCATCCTAGAAAAGCATTGTGAGGAGTACCATGGGAACCCCAAAGTAGCTGGCTGCTGAGAGGAATTGCTAAGCGAAACGGGCAACAACCCCCACCAATTGACTAGCACTCCCGTGAGGAAAAATCCAAGCACTGTCTTCTGGCAGTCTTGGTGGCTGAGTGACCACCTGAAGCCAATACAAAGCCATTGAAACTAGGGTCCAAAAATCATTACCACCATTTTGACATACAAATCTGACACAATTGATCCCTTATGTTATTCCTCATGCCTAAGAGGTGAACCACCATAGTACGGGTCATTAAACCGACATCGTCGAGACCATTCTCAACGACCTTCTACACCATCAGAAGGCCACACAGCCTTTGATTCAGATTCAGACTCATATCAGTCTAAACCAGATCTGCACATTACACTATCAAGCCCCATGGCTGGTGCAAACCCGGATCCATTTTTTGGAGTCGTAATTTCTAGTGGACCCATGTCCACACCACAAACCACGACCAACACCCCTACAAGTGGCCCTAGCATGGTCATGCAAACCTTCATAAGCTAGCTACCACCACCCATATTGACCAGCGAAGTTGTCTCACCTACAACACATGGGGGTAGTGGCCCTTCCACCTACACTGCCCCTCTTGTCATACATGGTGGCAGTAGCCCTTCCATCCACACTGTCCCTCCCACTACACTTGGGGGCACTGACCTGTCCACAATGGTGCCACAAGTACCCCCAGTTATGCAAGTGCATCATGTACCTAAAAAACCCCACCACTGTGGCTACCCCATATCACATCAACCTAGGATCAAACCTTCCTTTCATGACACATCTCAACTTCCCTGACTTGGCACAGTTAACAAATGAACCCATCCGCCATCAAACTTTTTGGCCTCCCATGCCAACCAAACTTCCCTCAGACATTCCCAAGTTTGAAGGGAAGGCATGGGAGTGCCCCCAAAACCACGTCATGACGTTTCATTTATGGTGCTCATCAAATAGAATTGTAGATGATTTGATTAGGCTCTGACTGTTCCAACGCACACTCATAGATGCAACAGCCAAGTGGTACATTGAGCTACCACAATCCAAGTACCAAGATTTCAACTCCCTAGTTTTCATGTTCCTCCAATATTTACAACTCCCTGTTAGATACAATGAACGAGTGGAGATCTTATTATCTTGCCACTAGAATACTGTGACCCACATAACCGACCACATCCATGAGTGGCGGTGATGCCCTAGTTTGTGTAAGATCCAACTTGGTGAAAGGATCTTCCTGGATTGGTTCCTTAAAACCTTGCTCCCACCTATAGCAAAGGACATTGCATCCGAATGTCCCCAATCCAAAGAGGAGGCCATCTCAAAAGCCCAGTAGTTTGATCTAATCTATGCACATTCTAGATACCTTTACACCGTCATTCTAGACACTCCCATGCAGGAACCTCCTACCGGGATGAACTGGGGGCATCCCACGCTACAGATGGCATCATAGATTCTATCTCTCACCAACCACAACACCGTCCGACACCACCTGCAATACCACAACAACCAAGAAACACCCGTAGTGTTGCTTACCAAAACCAAATTTTGGACTATGCAAGAATGATGTCCGAGTCCGGAGCCACAACTTCTTACACACATCCTACGCCACCGCATCAGCCCCAGGCCTTGGCTTGGAAAACACAACAATACACAAGACAAATTCCCACATTTGTGGCACTGACACCCACCCAAGTCTACTATGCACCACCAGTGCAAGCCGTTCAAGCCCCCAGCCCTGCTCCGCCTACTCTGTTGGGACAAGTGTTTGCACAATAAAACTGTCCCAACCATCTAGCCCCCAATAACCAACAAGGGCAAGCTAGGAATAACTGACCCCGGAACCAAGGCAATAATCAACCGCAAGAAGGAGGTCAACAACCAAATCCTCCCAATAATGCCACGGCAAACCGGCCAGCCCAAAATCCTCAACGACCAAATGCATTGAGACACAACACTTTATTGCGGAAAAACCAACCTGTTATCACATATATAGTAACTAGGCTACCATATTCTATTTTTAAGACACAATACTTTTTTCAGCCAGATCTCTTACATATGAGATGCTGAGATGAGGATTTTTTATGGATCATGATTATATTTGTGGACTATTGAACTCTCCCATGTTAGTACTGAGCCTTAGGACACTCAGATTTGAGGATCGATGTAGCCATTTATGTTATTTCAGAGCAGTGGTGAATGCCCAGTATTATATCAGTACTTTCTCATTGGACAGTGTTGTTTCAGATTGATTAAATTGCATGGATATGACTCAGCATTTTATATTGTGTTATGGATATTACTACTCTTATATTGATTCTTGTGACATGTATTGACTTGTGGTATCATGATTTGGCGGTCATACTTATATGGACTTGGTTGTATCTTATACTATGTATTGATGCCCTTACTCTGGCTTTGAAGTTCTTGATCTATACTCATTGGTTTTACCCTCCTTAGGGAGAATAGAGGTATTCATTCCCACCATTATTTTGGATTGCTAGTGTTGTCTCCATCATTTCATTGTCTTCACCCATCCATTACCTTCCAGTTTAATTTTCAACCTAACTCATTTCTTGACTTGTGGAATGGAGGATCTTTTTCCCCGCTAGAACTTTTGTTGGACAAGCCTCCCTATTTATATTCTGTCTCGACTCTGAGTTGGTGACAAAACTTGCCTCTGGTAAGTTGGATAGTATGCCTAAATCATTCTGGTCGATTGTCTCGATGTTTGGCACTGTGCAGATTTCCCCTTGGTCACTTGAGATGTTGTTGGTTAAAACTGAAAGCTCATGTACTACTTGTATAGAAATATTGAATATGCGCCCATGAAATGAAAATGTAAAACTGTGTTTCTTAACATATGTAAAAAGGGCAAGGAGCAATAAAGTGCTAAAATACTCCTTAAAGAGTATAAAAAAGGTCCAAAAAAGAAATGGTTAAAAATATGCTATATCAAAAATTGCTGACCTTATTAAAATAAATATGTCCCGGATGAAAGCTACGATTAGCTGTGCTTTTAAGCACTGGTGAAATCCCAAAAGGGTCATATAGGAAAAAAATGCCATGAAATAAAATGTGATCCTAATGAACTTGGATCAAGTTTGATGTAGACATGATGCCTGAGTTGAATAAGCACTCTCTAAACACCTCACCCATTTGTGAGGCATTGCCATTCCTTGTGTTGTTGTTTCTCTGACATTGGTTATAGTGAGTATTCCCTTTCCTTGTCCAAAGTGTCATGATGTTGAGTAGGAAGTCATCCTTTGCCTTAGCCTTGTCATTTCCACCCTTCACCCTTCACTAGCAAAATGACTACAGCTATGAAGTGAGTATAGTCTTGAAAGTCTGAGTCTAAGTAATAATAAATAAAGTCTTATATATATATGTATTTGTTGATGTACCACCAGTGAAATGAATGTTACTTGTTGATATTATTACTTGAATGAGTTGTAGAGAATGGCTTAACCTTTTGACACTTGCAGCGAATGGATATAGTCTAAATTATTATTGGTGTCTGATTATTCACAGATGGTTATATTGTTTATTGGATATGATTGATGATCAGATAGAAACCTATGAGGGTTATGAATATACACATTAGATGGATTTGGACTCTCTGAGCCTAATGAGACAGTTTGTTTCCAGTTCTGGGAATTTATAGACATGATGAGGCTCATTCTGCCTCTCTGATGCAGTTTTTCTTCACAGGTTGATCTGTCTGAGTAGGGAGATGTTTTAGTTGGATCTCCTAGGGAGTTGTATGGGCATATGGGGTGCAACCACTTGTTTGTACCATAGTACCCCAATCCTAGAGAGCCTGGTTGGCTCAGTTTGACAACGTAGGCACCCTAGGAGGCTGTTTTGGTAGGATCACGTTTCCCAAGGCAGATTAAAAAATGATTAAATGGCTATTGAAGAAATCGATTTGGGCTACTGAGGCAAGGAAATGACATGGGATGAGTCATGATGATGAGAGTTATGTCCTCCACACCTTCTCCAACAATTGCAGCTCCTAAGTGGGCCCACATCTATTTTTGGGCATTTTTATATTATTTTTTGGAGCTCTTTTGGGAGGCTCACGATTTCCTCAAGGCGGCACAAAAGTCAAAAGATTAAATTGTTATATTATTTATTGTGCCATGGGGACACCCAAAGGGAGTTAGTCAAACACTCCTTGGACCCACCATGTGCTGTCATTTATTTCTTGTTGAGTGGGTTCCCTTATTTTGGGTGGTTTAGTCCACGTTGGTAAATTATGGTTATATTGATCCATGTGTTGTATGTTGAGCTCATCTCAACCATTGATTAGAACATTTCATCTTTTAATCTTAGCCACTCATTTTTAAAGTGGTTAGGATTTGGTTATGATTGAGGTTCTCTCATTTCTATTTAAAGGAGAGAGCTTCTCATTTGTAAGGGGTCTTTGGCTCTTGGATCTAAATAATAGAAAGACTTTTTTCTGTGGAAATTTTTCTGGATCTGCTTTGCATATGATGTGCTCAAATGGTGATTAGCTTGTATTCAAATTCCTATCATTGTGGAAATTATCGTGAGATCTATATTTTTCATGGCTATCATTGTTTTGTCTACAGGAGGGCGTTTTGGTTGGAGCATTTTTGTAGGGAGACCTCAACTTGCTCAGTTCTCTTTGTCTTGGATCAGGGGGTTTTCATTAGTTTCATTACGATCTATGATTACTTCATTTTACTATCTTGTAGAATTCAGTTTCTTTATTTTGTATGTGCAAATCCGATATGGTTGACATTTTCTCATGCATGGTAGGGGGCGCTTTGATGGTTTGGAGCTTGCATATGACATAGAAATCACCGAGATCTTCCAGAATTGATCGAGATAGCAAAGATCATCACTGTTATAGAATTATACAAGCTTTTCCAGGTAAGATCCAACAGGTAAGTTCTTCTTTTTTCAGATCTTATTCCATTGTACCTTGCCAAAATTTAACTCTTTTTCTGAAAACTCCTAAAACACTAAAAACCTAAAAAATTAATAAATCAGGACACCGTCCGATATTTTACCAAACCATTTCTGGGTTTCCTATATAGGGCCTCCCCTTCATCAAATAAACTAAAACACTGGTAAAATTCCTCACAGTCTGACCTAGATCTGATTTTTAGGCAGAAAACTGCATAACCACCCACTGAAAAATTGACCTGCTAGGGTTTTGAGTTTTTCTAAATTTTGACTTCACAGAAGGATAGATCAGGTCCCACATAGCCTAAATCAACCCCAACACTATGCAACTGCTTGACCATTTGGCCTAGATCTAAAAAATTGACTGAAACTGCCCTAGTGCCCTCACTGAAAACTGAATTTTTTTGGAAGTAGGTTTTTTCTGAAATCTGACAAGATAGGTTGATAGATCAGGGTCCAAGCATTCCAGAACACCCTCAACACTGTTCTAGTTCCTCTCGGTTAGCTCTAGATCTGAAAAAATTAGTTTTCAACCTCCTAGCCCCACCATCAGATTTTGACTTTTCTAGATCTGATTTTTCTGTTGATTTCCTGATTTGGGCTTGTAGATCAGGTCTCCTTGACCTCTTTTCTTCCTCAACGCTAAGCCATTAGCCTCCCAGTGCCTCTAAAATTACAAATATGTCCTCCTAATCCCTATCTCTAGCCATCTACTAAGCTGGGTTTCTTGTACCTTAGCTTTTTTGGACCAATTACTTTCTGGGTTCGTAGATCAAGGTGTCTCCCAGGTGGGTTCTATGAAATATGGGTTTATCGCTAACTCCAATACCCAATGCACACAAAGAATTGATCTCCTAGCTAGCGTTTCCTTTAGGCTCTTAGCCTCTGCCTTTTACCAACATTTACTGATAGCTCAAACACCTTTCATTGAGTCTGATTTCTAGGTACTGGATAGTCCCAACTCTATTCTTGCTCACCCTATCAAAGTTATGTTTCCCAACACAGTGGTCCTCTCCATCAGTTGCTAGTACCTAAACCATAGAGCTAGGGTTTCCATTCACCTTGCACCTTAAGTACCCTGAAGCCCCATCTGATCTTCTTCTGGTGTCTAGGTTTGATCTCTCCTATCGGGAGCATATCCGGGTCTCCCCCATTGTTGTCCTGGACTAGGATAACCTAAAGTGAAGGATTCCTTGATTGGCGTGACAACCATCCATTTGGGAGTCTAGGCACTCGTGGTTCCATCCCTTTGTTGCTTTCTCCTCTACCATCCATTATGGATCCACCACACGTAGGAAACTACAAGGCGGATGATAACATTTTGGCACTGTTGTCGGGGAGGTAGAGGCCTACCTTGGTTCAACATACCTCACCTTTCCCTACGACATATCTTTTTCAGTGAATTACTTGTGTGTTTCACCTGGAGACTCCACCCCGCGACTCCACTGAGGATCATGCCCAACGTATTAATCTTAAGTTCTTAGAGCATACCATAAATCATAATGAATTTGGATGTATTTTTGAAGCACCTGAAGGAAGTAACCAAGAACATGATTGAAACTAACAGACAAATAAATGAAAGGAATAGATGGAGGTCAGACTATGGGTATGAAGATGATCTTGAGCATGATTATGGGTATGAATCTAGTTATCACAATCTTTATTATACCCACCAACTTCCTCACCCATGCAATGAAGATTTCTTGACCATCCTGAGTGGACCTGTAAGTCGACATGAACCTAGAAGTCAGTCCCAGTCAAAGCCTTATAGCCATGTAACTAGAGTTGTTAAAAAGCAAGACAAATGGTCTCCTTTTGACTTTTATGAAATACCAAGAGCACCTCATCCTATGCCGAATGATTACACTAGGAGGATGCCCTGGTTCAAAGGAAATAATGATGTATCTATTGAAATTCATTTGGACATTCTCTGGGATTACATGGAATCTAGAGGTGCAGAAAATGAAGATGTTTAGATGTGAGCCTTAGGAGAATCCTTGCAAGGGGATATTCAACTATGGTTTGATCATTTAGCACCAAGATCCATCACTGGGTATGACATGTTCACATATTTGTTAATTGATAGTTGGAGTAGGAACACTGATGATTCTTTAGAGAGTGAATCTAGAAATGATTATAATCAGTATATTGGTGAAGTGCTTTCTCAATTGGACCATTCTTCTCCTGATATGTTCGAAATTATGAGTGTGCCTGCAATGCATAAGAATGTTACAGAGTACTTTGAGGATAATGTTTCAAAACCCCATGCTGAAATTAAGAAGGATATCAATCAAATCATAAAAGATACTTTGTTATTATTTCCTGAAGCAGTCACAGAACAAATCCTGGATTTGATCCGTGGAAGGGAACCTAATCACCATCAAGAAGCATCCATAGTTGAGCCTTCCATTTGTGAATCCATTAAAGAGCCTTTAGAAGAGGAACTCCATAGTCATTGCCTAATAGATGATAATTTGAGTCAGTATCTAACCTATCTGAATCTGGATTTAGACCTTGATCGTATCTCTGTAAAAGAAGAAAAGGGGGAAATTAATAAAACTTCTGTTGAAGAGCAATCATGTGGTCATATTGTAGTTGAAGACCAAGTTTGTGAGGATAGAAATAAACATAGTGATATTCTTCCTTATCAAATGAATGATGATGATCATTTATCCTCAGTTGAATGTAATGAACAATCTCAGGAAGAAGAACCACATGGTGATGATATACTAGTAAGCGAGATTAACCTAGAGCCTTCTTTGTCACATCTTTCGAACTGGAATATGTGTCCCAATAATCATCAAGAGCCTCCAAGGAATGATTCTTGTAATGTTGTTACCATTCCCCATCATATTTTTTATCAAGGTGATTTGGTTGAGGATATTAATCATAGTGAGTCTAGTTCTTGGGATGTTAGTTTTAATCTTGCCAATTTCTCTAGCAAATGTCCCATATCACATGGAAGATTGGTGTTAACATTTTTAGGTGATACAACTCAAGTCTCAATTTGTCAATCCACCCTCCCATCCCAGCTTTTGAAGTCCTCTATGGTGTCATGTGGTGAGATTCTAGAAAGTACCAGCTGGTCAATGGTAAAGCATTTTATCTTCTTTCATCCTTGGTGCATAATGTTTTCAACTTTGCTAATTTATTTGATTAGGTGAATGAAAAGCTCTATAAAGACCAATTCCATATTTTCTCATTTTATAAACAACAAATGGGGTTAATCTCAATTTTTGGTTTAAAGATTTCTAATTTGTCCCTATTTTGTTTCATCATTGATCATAATGTGAGAATGATTGAGTGTGCTAACGAGAAAGAGGAGGGAAGAAATGATGGCCTAGGGGGTATGAATCATGTATCGTATGATTTTATTTCATCAAATTTAAACTTGCATAAATTTTATGATCCTATCGATCTATGGGTAGAAGAAGTTTGCATCAATCAATCTCATCCCTGGCATGATTTCATTTCTCTTCATCCATGTCTTTCTTTAATTTTCAAACAACAAGTTAAAATGGATTCAATTTTCTTTCACATTTCTCACAAGCCATCTTTGATTTGTTGTATCATTAGCTATAAAGAAATATCAATAGGTTCGTTCAACAAGTGGTTGCATTGGATTTATGATTTTACCTAACACTTGTATAAATTTGTTAGAGTAGGGTAGGTAGGATGAATAAGCCTTTCCCGACAGTAGTATAGAACTTTGCTTAATTGTCTGAAGCTCACTTTTGAAGCTTTTAGTATAATGTATAATTTTGTTTCCCTGCAAAATAAAAAATCAAACTTTTACTGGAAGTTATGGTTATAGATTAGATTTATTTTCTATTTTTCAGTTTCATGCATCTTTATTTTCAGTATTTTATATCTTATCCACATTTTGTTCTAACAACCGGTCTGTGAGTTTGGTATAGCTCTGGACATGTTGTAGGTAGTTAGGTACATTCTTGGTAGTGGTTGCAGAGTTGGATGGATTGATCGAGGATGCGAAAAGCAGAGTGCGAGTACCAGATATTCTGAGGTTCTCAAGCGCTCTTTTCAGCAGAGGACTTGTCCCAGCTGGAGCCAGACGTTATCACATATATAGTAGCCAGGCTACCGTATTCTATTTTTCAGACACAATACTTTTTTCAGCCAGATCTCTTACATATGAGATACTGAGATGAGCATTTTTTATGGATCATGATTATATTTGTGGACTATTGAACTCTCCCATGTAAGGACTGATCCCCAGGACACTTATATTTGAGGACCGATGTAGCCATTTATGTTATTTCAGAGCAGCAGTGGATGCCCAGTATTATATCAGTACTTTCTCATTGGATAGATGGTGTTTCAGATTGATTATATTGCATGGATATGACTTAGAATTTTATATTGTGTTATGGTTATTACTACTCTTATATTGATTCTTGTGACATGTATTGACTTGTGGTATCATGATCTAGCGGTCATAATTATATAGACTTGGCTCTATCTTATACTATGTATTGATGTCCTTACTCTGGCTTTGAAGTTCTTGATCTATACGCATTGGTTTTACCCTCCTTAGGGAGAATAGAGGTAGTCATTCCCACCATTATTTTGGCTTGCTAGTGTTGGCTCCATCATTTCATTGTCTTCACCCATCCATTACCTTCCAGTTTAATTTTCAACCCGACTGACTTCTTGACTTGTGGCATGGAGGATCTTTTTCCCCGCTAGAACTTTTGTTGGACAAGCCTCCCTATTTATATTGTGTCTCGGCTCTGAGTTGGTGACAAAACTTTCCTCTAGTAAGTTAGATAGTATGCCTAAATCATTCTGGTTGGTTGTCTCGATGTTTGGCACTGTGCAGAATTCCCCCTGGTCACTTGAAATGTTGTTGGCTAAAACTGAAAGCTCATGTACTACTTGTATAGAAATATTGAATATGCGCCCATGAAATGAAAATGTAAAACTGTGTTTCTTAACATATGTAAAAAGTGCAAGGAGAAATAAAGTGCTAAAATACTCCTTGAAGAGTATAAGAAAGGTCCAAAAAAGCAACGGTTAAAAATATGCTATATAAAAAATTGCTGGCCTTATTAAAATAAATATGTCCCGGATGAAAGTTGCAATTAGCTGTGCTTTTAAGCACTGGTGAAGTCCCTAAAGGGTCATATAGGACAAAAAGGCCATGAAATAAAATGCGATCCTAATCAACTTGGATCAAGTTTGATGTAAACATGATTCCTAAGTTGAATAAGCACTCTCTAAACAACTCACCCATTTGTGAGGCACTGCCATTCCTTGTGTTGTTGTTTCTCTGACATTGGTTATAGTGAGTATTCCCTTTCCTTGTCCAAAGTGTCATGATGTTGAGTAGGAATTCATCCTTTTCCTTAGCCTTGTCATTTCCACCCTTCACCCTTCACTAGCAAAATGACTATAGCTATGAAGTGAGTATAGTCTTGAAAGTATGAGTCTAAGTAATAATAAATAAAGTCTTATATATATATATATATGTATGTATGTATGTATGTATGTATGTATGTATTTGTTGATGTACCACCAGTGAAATGAATGTTACTTGTTGAGATTGTTACTTGAATGAGTTGTAGAGAATAGCTTAACCTTTTGACACTTGCAATGGATGGATATAGTCTGAGTTATTATTGGTGTCTAATTATTCACAAATGGTTATATTGTTTATTGGATATGATTGATGATCAGATAGAGACCTATGAGGGGTATGAGTATACACATTAGATGGATTTGGACTCTCTGAGTCTAATGAGATAGTTTGTTTCCAGTTCCGAGCATTTACAGACATGATCAGGCTCATTCTGCCTCTCTGATGTAGTTTTTCTTCACAGGTTGATCTATCTGAGCAGGGAGATGTTTTAGTTGGATCTCTTAGGGAGTTGTATGGGCATAGGGGGTGCAACCACTTGTTTTTAACATAGTACCCCCATCCCAAAGAGCCTGATGGGATCAGTTTGACAACGCAGGCACCCTAGGAGGTTGTTTTGGCAGGATCATGTTTCCCGAGGGAGATTAAAAAATGATTAAATGGCTATTGAAGAAATCAATTTGGGCTACTGAGGCAAGGAAATGACATGGGATGATTCATGATGATGAGAGTGTTTTCTTCCACCCCTTCTCCAGTAGTTGCAGCTCCTGAGTGGGCCCACATCTATTTTGGGGCATTTTTATATTAGTTTATGGAGCTCTTTTGGGAGGCTCACGATTTCCTCAAGGAGGCACAAAAGTCAAAAGATTAAATTGTTATATTATTTATTGTGCCATGGGGACACCCAAAGGGAGTTAGTCAAACACTCCTTGGACCCACCATGTGCTGTCATTTATTTCTTGTTGAATGGGTTACCTTATGTTGGGTGGTTTAGTCCACTTTGGTAAATTATGGTTATATTGATCCATGTGTTGTATGTTGAGCTCATCTCAACCATTGATTAGAACATTTCATATTTTAATCTTAGCCACTCGTTTTGAAAGTGGTTGGGATTTGGTTATGATTGAGGTGCTCTCATTTCTATTTAAAGGAGAGATCTTCTCATTTGTAAGGGGTCTTTGGCTCTTGGATCTGAATAATAGAAAGACTTTTTCTGTGGAAATTTTTTTGGATCTGTTTTGCATCTGATGTGCTCAAATGGTGATTAGCTTGTATTAATCTTCCTAGAATTGTGGAAATTCTCATGAGACCTATCTTTTTCATGGCTATCATTGTTTTGTCTACATGAGGGCGTTTTGGCTGGAGCATGTTTGTAGGGGGGCCTCAACTCGCTCGGTTCTCTTCGTCTTGGATCAAGGGGTTTTCATTAGTTTCATTGTGATCTATGATTACTTCATTTTACTGTCTTGTAGAATTCAGTTTCTTTATTTTGTATGTGCAAATCTGATATGGTTGGCGTTTTCTCATGCATGGTAGGGGGCGCTTTGATGGTTTGGAGCTTGCAAATGACATAGAAATCACAAGGATCTTCCAGAATTGATCAGGATATCAAAGATCGTCATTATTACAGAATTCTACAAGATTTTATAGGTAAGATCCAATAGTTAAGTTCTTCTTTTTTCACATCGTATTCCATTGTACCTTGCCGAAATTTAACTCTTTTTCTGAAAACTCCTAAAACACTAAAAACCTAAAAAATTAATAAATCAGGGAACCATCCAATATTTTGCCAAACCATTTCTGGGTTTCATAGATTGGGCCTCCCCTTCATCAAATCAACTAAAATTCTGGTCAAATTCCTCATAGTTTGACCTAGATCTGATTTTTAGGCAGAAAACTGCATAACCCCCCACTGAAAAATTGACCTGCTAGGGTTTTGAGTTTTTCTAAATTTTGATTTCACAGAAGGATAGATTGGTCCCATATAGCCTAAATCAACCCCAACACTGTGCAACTTCTTGACTATTTGACCTAGATCTGAAAAATCGACTGAAACTGCCCTAGCGCCCTCACTGAAAACTAGATTTTTCTAGAAGTAGGTTTTTCTGAAATCTGACAAGATAGGCTAATAAATCAGGGTCCAAGAATTCCAAAACACCCTCAACATTGTGCTAGTTCTTCCCAGTTATCCCTAGATCTGAAAAAATCAGTTTTCAACCTCCTAGCCCCATCATCAGATTTGACTTTTCTAGATTTGATTTTTCTACTGATTTCCTGATTTGGGCTTGTAGATTAGGTGTCCCTGACCTCTTTTCTTCCTGAACATAGGGCCATTATCCTCTTGGTGTCTAAAATTGTAGATCTATCCTCCTAATCCCTAGCGATAGCCATCTACTGAGATGGGTTTCCTGTACCTTAGCTTTTCTGGACCAATTACTTTCTAGGTTCATAGATCAAGGTGTCTCCTAGGTGGGTTCTCTGAAATGTGGGTTTACCACTGAATCCATTTCCCAATGCACACAAAGCACTGATCTCCTATATAGTGCTACCTTTATGCTCTTAGCCTCTCCCTTTTACCAACATTTACTGATAACTCAAACACCTTTCATTGAGTCTGATTTCTAGGTACTGAATGGTCCCAACTCTGTTCTTGCTCACCCTACCAATGTTACATTTCCCAAGACAATGGTCTTGTCCATCAGTTGCTAGTACCTAAGCCCTAGAGCTAGGGTTTCCATTCACCTTGTACCTTAAGTACCCTGAAGCCCCATGTGATCTTCTTCTGGTGTTTAGGTTCGATCTCTCTTTTTGGGAGCAGATCTGGGTCTCCCCCATTGTTGTCCTGGACTAGGATAACCTAAAGGGAAGGCTGCCTTGATTAGCATGACAACCATCTATTTGGGAGTCTAGGAAGTCGTGGTTCCATCCCTTAGTTGCTTGACGCTCTACCATCCATTATGGATCCACCTCACGTAGGAAACTACAAGGTGGGTGATAACACAACCATGCACACTATGTGAGGTCTACGGGCACTACACATTTGAGTGTCCCTTCATGGGTCGTGCTAAACAGGCCATTAGAAACGAGGTTCTACATGCCACCAATGCAATGAACCAAGCCCAACCCAACCTGGCACCACAAGAACCTCCTCCTATGGTGATCCAAAACCCATTACTAGTCCAAGGATTGGTGGCAATCGTACCCCCTCCCTAGCCCAATCCTAATGCTCCGAGGGCAGCTCCCATGGTAGAAACAGGTGTCCACCACTTGCTAGCTATGACAACTGAAGAGGTCAATCTACAAACCAGATGAAATTAGTACGAAACCAACATCGAACCCGCCGAAACATCAACGACATCTACGTCTAAAACAGTCAATGCACCTCTTTAGTTACCCCCTTTTTCGCACCCCCCAATATGCCAGGTTGCCAAAAACGCCATGGCTAGAGCTGCTATTAGCTATAGCATAGTGGATGATTTGGCCCAAACACCTACCACCATGTTTTCCCTTGAGGTACTCAAAAATTTCCCAACGTAGCGGAAAGCCTTACTAGCCACCCTCGGTGCTGTAGACCCCTTTGACTCCAAGTTGATCACATTCGACACGGAGAATGGAGAACCGCGAATGCCATCAACCATTTCCTTTCAAATATCGATGATGGCTTCTTTCCCCTTAGTGTCACCACCATGAACACCAAATGAGACTGTGGATTTGTGCATGCTCTCATTCAGCACTACTACACCTAAACAACAGTCGCAACCACTGCCCCAACTGCAGCCACAACACCATCCACAGCCGCAACAACATCAGCAACCGCAACATCATCAATACTTGCAGCATCATCCATAGCCGCAACATTACTTTCAGTCACAACCACAACCTCATCCCTACATACAACCATCAGGGAATTATCTAGGCTCGTCTCCAATCCACATAATTCCCTTCCTCTTTCCCTCGCCTGGTGTCATGAGCAATCCAGTAATGGCCACCTTAAACTTACCCAAATTTACATTGGGAATTACCATGTGGTATCTTGATCCACCAGCTCAACCACCAATGCCCCAGGTGGTCTTAACCCCCGTGCAACCCATTGTGGTTGAATCTCATCCTGCACCCGGCCCGCAAAAACCAATCACTGCACCCGCACCCACACCACCCCATCCAAAAAGGACCAGGGGAAAAAATGTGAAAGCTACCACTGAACCTTGAAAAATCCCTCCTTGTGCCATCTATGAAGAATAGGGCCATCCAACTCAGAACTGCCTTGAGATCCCTATAATTCGTGCGCATTTGGATGCCATGGATACAACCGAAAACCTCCCCGTGGTTAAACTTCCAAGCGCACCAATAGTGAGAAACAAGTCATTGAGAACAAACCATGCTTGCGCCCTCTACAGGTGGTATGGACACTATTCTCACCACTGCCAAGACTTGTTCAAATTCCAAATGGCTTTAGTCGACCTTCGACAACATTCCCTTGAATCTGAGATCACCTTGATCGGAGAAGTTCACCCCCCACCTCCTTCTTCGGACACCATGTCCATTTACATGATGTCCAGTTCTACTGACCCTCTTATCTCCATTATCAATGACGGTCCATCAGACCTATCTCTTCGTTGCTTCTGCAATGATGAGGAGATACTTGAAGCCATAACTACCCCAGAATACCCATGGGACGACATGCACCATCTCTCGTTCTTCCTCCCCGAAGAACTTGTGTCGCAATCAGACTAGTTTTTTGTGGAAACCAAAGATTTCATTCATGGGAAATTCAACTGGTTCAAAAACCCCATTTCAACACTAGACGCCTTCGAAGAAGGGAACATGGCCAACATCTTGCCAACCATCAAAATCAACATCTCAACCAATCCCGAGGTTGTTGAAGCAATCATGCTGGGGGCATCCTGCTCCCAAGAGGAATTCACTGCCTACAAAGCTCTCCTCCAAGAATTCTGTGACATCTTTTCCTAGTCTTACATTGAAATTCCTGGGTTGGATCCATCCATCATGGAAGACCACAACGACACATGGCCCGATTTGGCCCCCATGGACCAAAGGCAATGTCCCATCCATCCCTCCAAAGTGGTCGCGCTCATGACTGACCTACCCCCATTAATCGCATCATCACCACCCAAGGATGACTTCCCTAATGATTTTCTATTCATCATATCCACGGAGGACCCATGGTATGGGGACATCCTTCTATATTTACGAACACAGAAGTTCTTAGTGCACTTAAACCCTGAGGATAGGCGACGCATCCGACATCAAGCCATTCATCACTTGTTGATTGGAGATGTTCTGTATCGTTAAGGAATTGATACCATCCTACATCATTGCCTCATCCATGATGAGGCCGAGACCATCCTCAACGACTATCATAGTGGAGCCTGTGGTGGCAACCTTTCAGTCCTGGCAACCGCCTAGAAGATTCTATGTGCTGACTACTTTTGTCCTTCTATCTTCATTGATTGCATATAGGAAATCAAGCATTGTTGCAGAAGTCCCATCTTTTTCCCAAAGGAAAGAACCCCCCCTGCACCGTTCCACCCCGTAGTCACAGTCGGTCCCTTCTACAAATGGGCAATAGACTTCATGACAATCAACCCTCCCTCAACCAATGGTCATAAATACATCATTATGGCAGTTGATTACTTCACTAAGTGGGCTGAGGCCACGCCCACATTTGATTGCAAAAGTCAAACGGTGGCATGCTTCTTCTTCAACCATGTTATTTCACGATTTGGTGTTCCTAAATAGTTGGTCTCAAACCATGGCTCACACTTTGAAGACACTGTTTGGGCTGAGATGTCAACCATGTTGAAATTTGAACACCAGTACTCATCTTCCTACTACCCCCAGGGCAACGGTCAAGTTGAAGCAGTCAACAAAATCATCAAAACAATGCTCCAAAGGATGGTAGGAAACCATAAAACCAACTGGCATCACATGCTATTCTCTGCCCTATGGGCTTATCGCACATCCACAAAAACCACAACCGGTTTCACCCCTTTTTGCCTAGTACATGGTGTTGAATCAGTACTCCCTATAGAGTTCCAAATCCCATCCCTCCGCCTCGTGGTAGAAATCCTTCCTGATACTTCACCTTTATAAGAACGACTCCTCCAACTCGAGCAAACCATAGAAGACTGTCGAGCTGCCCTCCAAGCCATTGAAGCAACGAAAACATGGTGAAAGGCCCACTATGACTCCCATGTCCACCCTTGCACCTTCAGTGAAGGTGATATGGTTCTAGTCTATGACCAACCCAATGATAAGTTGGGAAAAGGCAAGTTCAAGTCAATGTGGTATGGCCCATACGTCATCCACCATTGCCTAGAAAAAGGGGCATCCACCCTTATTGACTTTGATGGACAACTCTTGGAGAGCTCCAATTCTACGCTTAACATCACCAACGAGTTGCTTCATTTTCCTTTTTTGTTTTTTAACATTTTTTTCCATAAGTTAGGGGCAGCACCATTAGATGCTAATCCAAAATCACCCAGAGCTTGTTTGAGACACCTCTCACACCTCTAAACTCAAATTTTTGCCCGCCATCTCCTTATGAAACCATCGTCTTATGTTTAACAAAAAAAATTTGGCACTGCTTGCCGAAAGTTACCTTGATTTATGAGCCACATCATGGTGATGCAAGTGTCTGTAGACCTATACTTGCATCACACTTTCCTACCGCTACTCATGCAGGTTCTCAGGCCACCGCCTATAAGGCACATCATTTTGGTTTTTAACACATAGCTATCTACTCCGTCCATCGCACCTTATGTGGGTCTCCGGACCATCGTCCGGAGGATGAATCATTTCTTTTGCATTTATTTGGCATATAACTGCCTCTAAAATTTCACTCACATCACATGTAGTCAAGTCCATCCACCACAATTCACACACGACTCTCCTAACCTCTGTCCAAGATCCAACTCGATTTATGTTCCTCTACCACACCGACTCATGTGCCTCTGCCATGATCTATCCCGTGCATGTATTGGTATGTTTAAGAGCCACCTGCTTTGTCCATACTATGAGGATGACCTTTGGACCACTGTCCACCGTCCCGACATGGGGCACTGCCTATGCCACCACAATCAGTTGACCATACTAGCCTTTCTTTTAAGCTCTTTTCTGACACCTAAAAGAATGAAAAGATTGCCGAGCGCAGCTGCTTCCTTTCCTACTCATTAAATTATAGGAAAGGGCGTCTACATTGTCTCATTTATCTCCTTTTGCAGACTATGTAGACCATCAAATGAAAAGGACCACCTTGGCACATTCAATCCAAGACGTTTCCCCTCTGCATACTTTTATGCTTTCTCGGGAAAAGGGGCCAAACTTTATGAAAAATCTCACCATGGGTTGTTGTTAAGCTCTTTTCCAGCCTTCTCATCAAGAAAATATTACCAAGCAAACTTGTTTTTGTTCATGCTCGTAAAATTATTTGAATGACCATCCAGTCAGTATAGGTTTAACCTTTTCCAAACTGACTGGACTACCAATGGTAAAGAAGTATCCCATCCCCTAAAAGGATGGGCGAGCTCTCCTGTGTATACTTTTATCCTTTTTCGGGCATAAGAGACTACCAATGAAAAAGATCCCCTGCTGGATCTTCTTCATGCTTTCAGACTCTCTAAAATTGAAAGCACCATCGAGCATTTACTTTCTCAGGCTCACCAAAAATCCACGAGATCGTACCACAATGGTGTCTCTAAACACCACCCCGTAGATAATAGTTTGGAAACATTCCCACTTTGAGTCTCCTTTGTTTAGAGTACTCTGCAATGTGTCTTCCTTGGATCCCATCAGTATCAAAAGTGTCTACCTCCCCAAAGTATTTCCCATCTACAGTGACACTCCCGGTATTAGAGCTATGATACCATTCCCATGATTCAGTTTCATTTGCTACCTGGTCCACCCTACTGTCATACTCTGAACAAAGGAAGTTTGAGTCTACTACACTCCCTCTGCCCTTATTCAAATCTTTCCCTCCCCCCACCATTCAGTAGGTCATTCCTCATATTGTCTCACATCTTTCGATTATCTCCCTCGCGCTTCTGGTCAAGGAAGCACCATTGCCTTGACCCGGGGCAGGTCTCCCTATGTTGACAACAACACACATATTCTAGAGGATAGACCTAGAGGTCCCTATATCTTGGTTTCATTAACCTCATTGATGAGTTCCTTGGACCACTTGAGAGGAGTCCTTAGTGCCTCTTGGGATGGTTGTTTCTCATGTGCTCGACTCGAGCTACATCATCGCAACGTTGAGATTTGTATAGGGTATTGGTCTGTGAATTATTTAGTCGAAGACCCTGGATGTCACTTGACTCTAGCACATTGATGATTCTATTCGAGGGACCTAAGCAGGTTTATGTCCCTTATGATTTACGGGTTGCATTGGAGATAGTGTTCAGAAGCCCCAGTAGAGCTTCTATATAGATTTATGATTGATGCAGCATACATGTACCACAGAGACACTGACTCTCAATCAGTGAGTCCATACAACTATGTACAGTTCCAAATCCAGTAGGCTATCAGTCATGAAGATATAGCATTCCATGAGAATGCCATGGGTCCAATGTAGCAGTTCTTCAGATCAGTATTGTATTTAGCATCTCATTGAGGCAAACACTATGTATCATCAATTGTATATTATCGACTCTTGTATTATAGGGTATATATCACATTATTCTTTTGACATGGTTACGAGCATGGGAATTTCTACCTCGTCCATATGCATGTCACATATTATTAGTATCTCACCCATTGATGGGAACCATATTAATACAAAAACCAAAAGCCACCAAGCCCCATCCCAGGAAGCACCGCCTCTCTGTAGAAAATCATATGATGTCCGTCAGCTATACGATGAGCTCCTACCCTCACACATCAGGGGGAAATCTGTTCACCCAAAAAATCCCTCACTCAGCTCTACATGGCCTACACCACCTAAGGACACCCATGCACGACCCTCATTTGACCCCATTTGACCCTCACACCCTCAAGAAGGCTTAAAAACATGAAAAAGGGCGTAAAACCCCTAAAAAGAGCCTAAATAGCTCTCATAGAGGATAAAGCCTCCAAAAAGTGGCTAAAACCCCTCAAAGGAGCCTAAAACCCTAAAAGGAGCTAAAGATTGAGCGAAAGGGGCTAAAAGCCCAAAAAACTAGGCGATTGTTCTAGATTAAAAAAATGTTTATATATTGGTAGGTGAATATTAAATATGAAACATAAAATTAACACTGAAATGTATAAATTTTGGCGAATATTATGATAAAAAAATATTTTATGTAAATATAGGCAATATTAGACACCAAATAGCAAATTTATTTTTTGGAAAAAAACAAAAAAATCCAATTAGCAAAATTTTGCCACTAAAAGTTACCCGACTCTATCCATGATGGGTTCCAACAATGAATACGAGCACCTATCACTCATGATCATTGAGACAGTTGGATACATGGATTCTAGGATATATGCAACATGTCGTTTGGTCAATGTTGGTGTACCTATATGCTTGCTTAGGTATGCATCAAACAAATCACCTTGTAATGGAAGAAAAATTCCATTGACATCTACAAAACCTATTTTTTTGTCAATAGAGATATAACACCACAAATTTAGGTAAATGTCTAGTCTATATTCCTGGACTACAGTGGCTTGTTCCATGTCATCAACTTATTGTGATTCTAAATTGAACTTGGGTCACTTTAGAGTTCATTTTTCTTAGGTGAAATGACTCATGATTAAGTTCGGTGTAGACCATGGTTTGAAGTTAGGGAAAAATTGTTTGTTCTAAATTTCATTTTAGGATATCCTCATAATTTGTGGTGCATTTCCACAACTAACAAAACCAACATAAACCACCAATGACACCAAATGTCTCTTCCAGATCCAACAATCTATGATAAAATCAATAAAATATAAGAAGACAAATGGGAGAAACTCACCTTTTGTCCATTTAATGCCACAAAGACCACCCAAGAAAAAACACGAGGATGGTAATGAATGAAAAGAATGATTAAACCATGATTTTATGTTCAATACTTTAGAAACAATCCCAATCATTCAATAAACATGCTAATATTAGTGTTCGAAAACCATGATCAAGCCCTACATGTTTCATTTCTCAACTGATGGTGCACTAATTGACTGAATTAACCTCCAAGTTGACATGATATTCTTCGTTGGAGAGTGAAAAATATTTGTATTACTATTCAAAGATACATGATATTCATAAATTTCCTACCTAAGTGCATCCTTCAATCATGCAATGCTTTTATTGTATTTGTAGGATTGCATAACTCCCAAATTCATTTTATTCCATGGAAAAACCCTTTGTTTATACATTGCATATGGTGGTTTCTCTCCATATTCTAACCTACCTTTTCATCTCCCTATGTGACTATTCATATTCATAATTATTTACATTATTTACAATTCTATGGAAACATAATATGAGGATTAGGTTTCCAACATTCCCCCTCTTAATTCGAAGGGGTCTTTGCGAGTTCAAGCATGGTTCTAAATCTTTCAAAATTTTCCTGTCCAATTGCTTTGGTGAAGATGTTGACAATTTGATCATTTGTGGAACAATGTCATAAATGAAGTGTCTTAGCCTCTACACGAATTTGAATCAAATTTTACTTTGTGTTGATGATCTTGGTTTGATCATGGAATCTGGGGTTCTTGGCCAACTTGATTGTAGAAGTGTCGTCGATAAATAAGGAAGTTGAATTTTATTGATTCTCCTACAAATATTCAAGTATATTCCTGGGCCACTAAATCTCCTTTGTTGCTTCTGTAACTACCACATATTTTTCTTATGTTGTTGAATCTGTTGGAACTGATTGTGTGCATGATCTCTGGGAAATAGTTGTTGATCCAATACTCATTGTGTATCCAGAAGTGGATACTTTTATACCTTTTTCACCATCAAAGTCTAAATCATTGTACCTAATGAGTTTGATTTTTTCTACCTTAGTGTACTTGATTCCAAATTCTTGAGTGTATGAAAATTAAGCCCAAGCTTAGATCAATTGAACTCACAAAATTGATTGAAAAACATGCATAGATCCACTCAAATTGGTGCATAACACAAAATTGCATGGAATAAGTTTACATAATCCAACCGTATAAAGTAATAGGTTGTCCAAATATATAATTACATCATAGATTCAAATTCCTAAGGAGGCAAGTTGAATCCTCACAAAATCAGGCTTACTGAAAGTCATGGAAATTAAAAATACTCATGATTTTAGGAGAGAAAAATATGGATGATGAGTTGTGCAAAAAAAAAGGTAGTTTCCATGTGATTAGCTTTCACCTTTTTCCTTAAAAGATGCTAAAAAGTAGTCAAACCCAAGATAAGATAGGAATGTACACTCGCAAAATTAGGTAGTCTACTAAATTGTCAGAATCTTATCCATAATCTTATGAAGGTGCTCCTAAAGGAATTTTTGGCAACTTTTGGCCAAATGGTGCAAGTGGATGCTAACTAGCTAGTGTAGGACGTAGGAAATTAATCAAAATATTAATTATTTTATCCCAAGTATGGGAATGGGTTTTTGATTTTTATAACAACCCTTTCTTAATCTTGACTTATGTGAAATATCAGAAATATATTATAGATATAGGGCCTAGCAACAAGTCTTAGTCACCATTTACATACTGCTTGTCCATACAAAAGAAGGAAAGAGACAAAACCACAAAGGGAAAAATCCTCCCTTAAACATGGAATGAACAAAATATTTTAAAAAATTGTCTTCAATAAGTCTTCACCATAATATCACTTATCCCAAATAGTGATTTGAGATTGCTGAATGTATTCCTAGATAATTCCTTGGTGAAGATGTCTACAACTTGCTAAAATGATGCGCAATAGTGCAGAGCAATGATCTCATCATGGACAAGTCCTATGATGTAGTGCACATGGATCTCTATGTGTTTGGTTCACAGCCTATGTAAAGGGTCTATTGAGATTCTAATATTACTTTGGTTGTCACAATAAATGATTTTGGAAGTGTCATATTCGATCCCAAACTCTCCAAGTATACCCTCCAACCAAAAACATTGAGTAGTTGCATTCACAACACCTCTATATTCTACCTCTATAGAAGAAAGTGCAATGGCACTTTGATTCTAATTGACCAGCTGATTAGTCCATTTGCAAGCATAAACACATATCTATAAGTATATTTTCTGTCAGTTTTATCACCTTCCCAATCAGAGTAAGTAAAACCAACTAACTTTAGGTCAAATTTTGCAACATAGTGAATCCCATGTGTCTTTGTTCCTTGCACAAAGTGTAAGATTCCCTTCATTTCCCTCCAATTAATTTCATGTGGCTTATACATGTGTCTATATGCCACACTCACTGCAAAAGAAATATCAGGTAGAGTGTGAGTCAAATAGAGCAGATACCAACTAGTTGCCTATATAGTGTGTTGTTTACCAAAGGAGTTGATTTCGCTTCTTCAAGCTTAAATCCTAAGGGGAAAGGAGTATTTATTGGCTTGGAATCCTTCATGTTGAACTTTTTTATCAGGTTTGAAGCATACTTGGAATGATATAATTTGATTCCAAAGGTGGATTGAGGAACCTCAAGCCCCAAAGATTGGCTCAATAATCCCAAATCAGTCATGGATAAGGCATGGTTCAATGCATCCTTTAAGGAGGAAATTTATTTCATGGAACTTCCTGTTATCAAGAGGTCATACACATAAAAAAAGAATTATTGAACCATGAATCATCTTCAAATAGAAATTTGGATCAGATTTTCATCTACTAAAGTTTTGTGATAGCAGAAAGCCATCAATCTTGGGATACCAAGCTCTGGGAGCTTGTTTCATCCCATATAGTGATTTATAAAACCTACACACAAGAAATGGATTAGTAAAAAAACCTAATATTTCTTGCATATATATATATATATATATATATATATATATATATATATATATATCTTCTTTGATATCTCCATGTATAAAGGCACTCTTCACATCCATGTGATGTACCTCCCATTGCTTGGAAGCTGCAACGACCAAAACTATTCTTATAGAATCCATCTTTTCAATTGGTGCAAAGGTCTCATTGTAGTAAATACCTTATAATTGGGAGAATCCCTTATCCACTAACCTTAACTTATACATTATAGTATATCCATCAACATAAAACTTTGTAGTGATTACCCATTTTCACTTTACTAGATTTTCCCTAGTGGAAGATTGACTAGTTCCCATGTCTCATTCTTTTGGAGTGAATGGCATTCCTCCTTCATGGTTGTTTACCATATTGGATATTCTAATGCTTCTTCATATGTACTTGGATCTGATTCAACCATTATATAACACTTCTCATCAAATCATGGGTCCTTGACAAAAAGGCACTCTCGAATTGAGATCTAGTTCTTCTATGATCACTAGGATTCCCAGCTAGTTTCCCAGCTGCTTGAATGGTATTTTCTGCACAATTTGATATTGTAGGAGTGTTAGGATATTAAATTAAATATTCATTATTATACATATCAGAATTACAAATCTTATTAGAGTTTTCACTTACAGCCAGAGGCGGCGATGGTGAAGAGGATTCTCTAGTTTATGCTGCCAGCATGGGCTCTTCTTCAAAATGAACACTCCTTTCAATGAAGGATTTTTTAGTCCTCATTTTGATAATATTATATAATTTATAATCTCCTTAATACCCAAAAAATATGAATTCTTGAATTTGGTGTTCCAAAGCCTTCCTCTTTTTTGGTGGATTTCTAGCCCAAGCTTTAGAGCCAAAAATCCTGAAGTGAGACACATTAGGCTTATGCCCACTCCAAGCTTCAAAAGGAGTGATTCCATAAATATATTTGTGAGGAACCCTATTTTGGATATATGATTCACATTTGATTGCTTCATCCTAAGACATTATTTGCAAAGCTTTAGATTCCATCATGCAATTGGCCATATCCTTGAGAGATCTATTCTTCCTCTCAACAACACCATTCTATTGAGGTGTGTAAGGATTAGAGTGTTGCATATGGATACCTACATCTTCACAATATTGTATAAATTCATACATATTCACCACCATTATCAGATCTGAGGACCTTGATCTTTCTCCCATACCGGTTCTCAACTAAGTCTTTAAAACCTTGGAAGAGGTCAAAAAATTATAACTTGTACTTGTCAAGGAAGAAGACCCAACAATATCCAAAAAATTAATCAATGAAGGATAGGAAATATATGGCTTGAATCACTGACATATGTGGGAAGGGACTAGCTATATCACTGTGAATACGCTTAATAGGTGCAAAGGTTCGCTCATGACTGACTCTTTCATACTTGTGCTCTGGGTGTTTTCCTAGAATGCATCCTTGACATACACCTTTAGAAAACTTGATTTTTGGCAACCCCATGACCATGTCTATGTCACAAAAATAATATAGGTACTTGTAGTTTAGATGGCCAAACCTTTCATGTCATAGCTTTCTAGCTTCATTAGCATGGGTGAGGAAAGCAGAGGGGTTTGAGAAGGGCATGAAGTGTGAGAAATTGTACACTTTGGAGCTATGATCAAAAAAACTTTTTTATATGACTCTACCATTCAAAATTTCATTGATTTCAACATCATTGGGAGTAAAGACAACCTTCTTAGGATACCCAGCATGGGTCACCTGATAGACTTAAAAGAGATTGGTAGCAAGACCTGGTACATACAAAACATTATTGAAGTAAACATGGTCAATATATATTCTACCCTTCCCTTTAATTTCAGTTTCAAAATCGTCTCCCAATAGAATTTTAGGACCATTCGAATCATCAAGAGAGGAGAAGGCCTTTTTTTTTTGAAACCATGTGTCTTGAAGCTCGAAAATCAATGATAAAGGATGAAGATCTTACAATGATTGCTATTAATGCATGAACTCTCTCTTTGTCTTCAAAATATGATGCACTTTCATTCTTATTTGCACCTTTAGGAAGAGACACATTTTACTTTTCAAGGAGTTGAGTCAACATATCGATTTGTTTTTTCATGCAAGAGCTCTCTAGATGATATCCCTTACCATAGTATGCACACTTCCTCATTTCACATTTACCTTTCTTCTTAGGGGAATTATTCTTAGATCTTGAAGACTCCTCATGAGACTTGTATTTGTCTTTCTTTTGATCATGAGGCTTATTTGTATTATAATTCTTCTTTCCTTCAGAAACCATATTTGAATCACCAGCAATCAAATCCTAATCTTTGGAAGGCTTGATGGTGCCCATCGTGACCAACTTATCTTGCTCCCGGGTCAAATATTTTATGAACTCTGCAAGTGAAGGCATCTTCCAATTTTGAACTGTCAAATTTTTGGCATGGAAGGTCGATATGAACATAGAATATTCAGGGACAAGCTTTGAAAGTATAACCAATACTAGTAGTTCATATTTCTTTTCAATACCACACTTCTTTAACTTAAGAACATGAGGTTTGAAATTGGAGAAGTAGACTTGTAAGGACTAGAAATTTCTTGGAATCAATGATACAATCTAATTCTCCATTGAATTTCCCCTCATTTCATTTATATTTCCAAATGAGGTTTGGAGTTTCTCCCATACTTCATTTGGTGATGTCAATCCATCTAGATTAAAAAGAAGGTCTCTGGAAACGCTGAGACACAAGAGACAATAAGCCTCATCCCTCCTGTTGTGCCACTTGATATTCTATACTCTTGCATTAATATCAGCCTCAGTTTCCATGGTCTCTCTGAGGAGGCCTTTTATCCTCATCACAATATCCATCTGTGCCTTCCATTCAAAGTAGTTGAATGGAGTCAAGATGATATGATGAGATTGATCAATTTCTTCAGCAACTGCGCCCTAAACAGATTGAATGTGCTCCATGGGAGACTGATATCAATCATGAAAAAGAAATAAGAGAGAAGTAAAATCAAACTAAATAGGCTCTGATACCATGTAAAAATTAATCCCAAGATTAGATCAATTGAACTCACAAAATTGCTTGAAAAATATGCATATATCCACTCAAATTGGAGATTGAAATTGGTGCATAAAAAAAAAATTCATTGAATAATTTTACATCAGCCAACTTATAAAGTAATATACTTTACAAATATATAATTACATCAGAGATTCGAATGCCTAAGGAGGCAAGTTGAATCCTCACAAAATTAGGCTCACTGAATGTAAAAAATCCCCCCTAGGCGCATAAAACACTTTCCAAACTAGTCAAGGAGGTCACGAATTGGATGAATGAGATGTATCAGGTGATAAGTGATGGAAATTAAATATACTCATGCTTTCAAGAGAGAAAAATATGGAGGATGAACTATGCAAAAAAAACAAGGCAGTTGCCATGTGACTAGATTTCACCTTTTGCCTTAAAAGCTGCTAAAAAGCAACCAAACTCATTATAAGGAAGGAATGTGCACTTACTAAACTATGCAATCTATTGAGTTGTCGGAATATTATCTAGAATCTTACTAAGGTTATCCTAGAGTCATTTTTGGCAATATTTGACCAAAAGGTGCAAGTGGATGCCAACTAGATAGTTTAGGACCTAGGTAATTAATCAAAAAGATTAATTATTTATCCTAAGTATGGGAATGAGTTTTTTATTATTGTAATAGAGTCCCCTTCAAGTACCTTATAATTCCTTTTTCTATAAACCATTGTCCTTCACAAGGTTTGTGCATGAATTTGGAAATAATGCCAACAACATAAGAAATATTTGGTTTAATAGTGGTAAGGTAGATAAGTCTTCCTACAAGTTGTTGGTACATGATTGCATCCAAAAATTCTTTTCCTTCACGTGATGCTTCAACTTTTGTTCCATTGGAGTTTAGAGAGGGTTGCCTTCTGTCATGCAAAATTTGTTAAAAAATTCTCCAACATACTTTTTCTAAGATATGAATATGTAGTTAGGATGTCGAGTCACTTCAATTCCTAAGTAGTAATGAAGATGTCCTAGATCAATCATTTCAAAACATTTCCTCAAATATTTCTTTATGGATGCTATATAATCTTCATTGTTCCCTACCATCAAAAGGCCATCTACATATACCACAATAAATACAATAGATCTTCCAACTTTCTTCACAAATAATGTTGCATCATTAATATTATAATGCTTGGAATTTATATTTAGAAGATGCTTGGTTAGATTTTCATACCATGATTGTGGTGATTATTTTAGTTCATACAAGGATTTGACATGTTTGCATACCTTTTGTTCTTGACCCTTCACAATTAGTCCTTCTGGTTGAGACATGAATACATTTTCTTTCAAGTATGCATTCAAGGAATTTGTTTTTACATCCATCTGGTGGACTTTCCACTCATTCCATGCTACCACGGAGAGAAAAGTGCATATGGTATCCCATTTTGTTGTGGGTAGAATGTTTTTTCATATTCAATTCCTTATTTTTGTGCATAGCCTTTACCCTCAAGCCTTTCTTTGTGTTTTTCAGGTGATTCATATGATTTATATTTGTTCTTGTATACCCACTTGCAACCAATTGGTTTGGTTCCAACTAGAGGGTCAACCAACTTCCATGTTCCATTATTTATGAGTGCATCATATTCATTTTGCATAGCTTATTTCCATTCATCACATGTAGTGGCTTATATATCGGAAGTTGGTTCAAAGTTAGTAGAGAAATTCAATTCACAATCAAATGAGACATCCATTTCATCACCTGAGTTATCTGCTTCTCATCCATCATCTTGTTTTGTTGAGTTTTTTGATCCTATCTTTCTAACTTCATTTGGATGGAAACTTTCAAGTGTATTTATGGCCAATTTTGAAATCTTCTTTGGTGATCTATATTTATCAATTGGAGGTGATACTTTCTCTTCAAGGTTCAATCTTTTGATCCTCTCAATAACTTCATCACGTTCAGGTGAAGTGGTAACCATCGCCAAGCCTTCTCTTTTAGTCGTTGTGTAATTTTGTTCAGGAAACGAGAACTTCCTACTGGCATATGCAATCGGGTGATCCAGGTTTCCCTCACCTAGTTACGAAAGCACAACTGCCAGTGCAACAGAAGAGGCATCAACATGCACATATAACTCCTTGTTCCAATCCGAGAATACCAATATGGGTGCAAAGACCATCTTGGCATTGAGCGTATCAAAACTTCCTTGACATTCCTGACTCCACTCAAATGCAGCATCCTTTTTTAATAGCTTCTCCATAGGGGCAGTAATCGCAGCGTATCCTTTAATGAAATTGCGATAGTACCCCATGTTAACCCAAAAACTCCCTCACTCAGCTCTACATGGCCTACACCACCCAATGACACCCATGCACAACCCTCATTTGACCCCATTTGACCCCATACCCTCAAGGAGGCTTAAAAACATGAAAAAGGGTTTAAAAACCCCTAAAAAGAGCCTAAATAGCTCTCATAGGGGATAAATTTTCCAAAAAGGGGCTAAAGCCCCTCAAAGGAGCCTAAAACCCTAAAAGGAGCTAAATATTGAGCGAAAGGGGCTAAAAGCCCAAAAAAGGGGCTAAAGCCCCAACCAAGGGGTTAAACCCCCAAAAGTCTTGAGAAAAACTATAAATAGAGGGGTGGGGGTCACTCTCAAAACATTCCTCCCTTGCATACTGTTATGATGCTTGAGTAGATTCCTTGTGACCATTTGCCTCTCAAGCCACCCATACTCCCTCTCGTCCATTTTCCCTTTGAGCCATAGCTCCCCCATTTCCAAGAGAGAGATGCTTCTCCAAGCTAGGGCATGGTGGCCCATTTCCACCAAGAGGTATAATCTTTTGTTTAATGTCATTTTTATTTTAGTTTTTGTCTAACTCAATTTGCTTGTAGGTTTATTTCATGTTCTAACAAGTGTATGCAGGGTTCTAGAGTCTAACCTTGTGTGCATGGTTTCCATCTCTTTCCTTTCTGTTCTTTGCTTCATTTCTGCTCAGTTTTTCTTACATTACCATTAGGAACCCTACCCTTCCATCCTATAGACGGAAGGTAGCACTTCCTACCCTGTAGTAAGGGATAAATCCCTGCTACAGAACTAGCGACCATACCAGGTCAATCCCACAGCATCCCTAGGTTTATTTTTCAAAGTTTCAGTTTTAATTCTATTTTTTTCCCTAGTTTAGATTTATATTAAAATCTAGTTTAGATTCCTATTTATTTTCATTTCTAGTTACTGCCAATCCTCCGTAAGGAAAATATGAGTCCATTTGGCCACAGTATAGGTTGCTGTCGGTTGGATCTGACTCAGGACCAAAAAAAATTCAGTTTCTAGAGTAGGTCACTCTTATCGAGCCCAGACAGGGGACCAGGTCGCCTATTTAGCCCCAAAAGATGTGACCCCCTTCAAGAAGTCAGCCCACTTCTGTCTGAAGATTCTGAGTGACCCCCTCACCTGTTTCTGGGAAAATTTGGCAACCCACTCGCAACATTTGACCGAAAAAGTACAATCTGTCACTCAGAGTTTGATTTTTTTTAAAGTTAAGGACTATCAGTGGTGTTCAGTTGCCTCTGTCCATCCAAACTATTTTGTTTATGTTTCTATTCATTTCATTTGCATAATGTGTAAATCAAACTATAAATCAATGGTTAGTAGATTAATGAACAAAGCTTGATTAAAATTTACTTAAAATCAACATCTTGCCTAGCCCTTCCTCCTCTACCTAGTCATCACCCTTTAGTGTATTCTGGGATAAGACAAAGGGTGAAGCTCGTATAGTAATAGGCACTTTACCTATTATTTTTCGAATCCACTAAAAACGGGTGAATTGGAAGGTAGAAGGGGTAGAGAAGGAGGGCTTCTCACGATGCTCAACATCCTCCCTATTGACCAACCTTGCATCCAGAGGGTGACCTGTGGATCTATGGATGGGATTAATCCCATTGTGTTGAGAGCCTAGCACCCTCTCTTGGTTGAAGACAAATATAGGTGCAAGGTAGTCACCAAGTCAGGCTATCATAGTTCAGGATCACAAATGGTACATGTGTAAAATTTCTGATTACTATTTACTTCTTTAATTCACAATGTTATGAACTCTGTGGAATATTCATAACCCATTTAAGCAGCCACCATTTATAATAGAAAAACAAAAGACATACACACCATACCATATAAATAAACCCAACTCAGTTCACGACGTTGAGTGAGCCAGTAAAATTTATAATTTACACTAAGTTAAACATCTGCAGTCTTTGAGGACATAAGTCCCTGACTACCTTAACCATGGGAAGTACTTGGGATCAGCCCAGAATCTCATTGTGAGGAGTACCACGAGAACCTGAAAGTAGTTGGCCATTGAGAGGAATTTCCAAGAGAAACGGGAAACGACCCCCACTATTTGACTAGCACTCCCGTGAGGAAAAAGCCAAGCACTGTCTTCTGGCAGTTTTGGTGGCTGAGTGACCACTTGAATCCAATAGGAATCCATTGAAACCGAGGTCCAAAAATAATTACCACCATTTTGACATACAAATATGACACGATTGACCCCTCATGCTCTTCCTCACGCTTAAGAGGTGAACCACCACAGTACGAGTCATTAAACCGACATCGTCAAAGCCATTCTTGACGACCTTCCACACCATCAGAAGGCCACACATCCTCTGATTCAGATTTAGACTCATATCATTCTGAACCAAACCTGCACACTGCACCATCAATTCCCATGGCTAGTGCAAACTTGGATCCATTTTCTGGCACAGTAATTTCTAGTGGACCCATGTCCACACCACAAACCACCACCAACACCCCTGTAGGTCACCCCAGCATGGTCATGCAAACCATCATAAGCCAACTACCATCACCCATATTGTCCAGTCAAGCTGTCCCACCTGCAACACATGGGGGCAGTATGCCTTCCACCCACACTGCCCCTCCTGTCATACATGGGGGCAGTGGCCCTTGCACCTACACCGCCCCTCCTACCACACTGGGGGGTACTGGCCCATCCACAATTGTGCCTCAAGTACCCCTAGTTATGCAGGTGCATCATGTCCCTACAAACCCCACCACCATGGCTGCCCCATCTCACATTAACCTTGGGTCAAACCTTCCTTTCATGGCACGTCTCAACTTTCCTGACTTGGCTCAGTTAATAAACGATCCTATCTGCCATCAAACTTTTTGGCCCCCCATGCCAACCAAAATGCCCTTAGACATTCCCAAGTTTGAAGGGAAGGAAGGGGAGTGCCCCCAAAACCACATCATGACGTTTCATCTATGGTTCTCATCAAACAACATCGTAGATGATTCAATCATGCTAATACTATTCCAACGCACCCTCACAAGTGTTGCAGCCAAGTGGTACATTGAGCTACCACAAGCCAAGTACCCAGATTTCAACTCCCTGGCTTTCATGTTCCTGCAATATTTCCAAATCCCCATCAGATATGATGAAGGGGTGGAGATCTTGTTATCTTCCCACCAGAATACTGCGACCCACATAACTGACCACATCCATGAGTGGCGTTGACACCGTAGTTTGTGTAAGATTCAACTTGATGATAGAATCTTCCTTGATTAGTTCCTTAAAACCTTGCTCCCACCTATAGCAAAAGACGTCACATTTGAACGTCCTCAATCCAAAAAGGAGGCCATCTTGAAAGCCTAGTAGTTTGATCTAATCTATGCACAGTCTGGATACCTTTACACCGTCATTCCATATGCTCCCCATGCAAGCACTTCCTACCGAGATGCATCGGGGGCATCCCATGCTGCAGATGGCATCATAGGTTATGTCTCTCACCAACCACAACACCGTCCGACACCACCTGCATTACCAAAACAACCAAGCAACACCCCTAGTATTGCTTACCAAAATCAAACTCCGGACTATGCAAGAATGATGTCCCAATCCGGAGCCATGACTTCTTATGCACAACCTGTGCCACTGCTACAGGCCCAGGCATTAGCTTAGCCAACATAGCAATACGTGGGACAAATGCCCACATTTGTAGCATTGAAACCTACCCAAGTCTACTATGCACCATCGGTGTAAGCCATTCAAGCCCCCGCCCCTACTCCACCTTCTCTATTGGGACAAGTGTTTGCATAGCAAAAATGTCCCAACCAGCCTACCCCCAATAACCAACAAGGGCAGGCCAGGAATAACTGACCCTAGAACCAAGGAAATAATCAACCGCAAGGAGGTGGTAAACAACTGAATCCTCCCAATAATGCTATGGCGAACCGGCCATCCCAGAATCCTCAACGACCAAATGCACTGAGATGCAACGCTCCATTGTGAACAAACCAACCGTGCACACTATGAGAGGTCTACGGGCACTATACATTCGAGTGTCCCTTCATGGGTCGCACTAAATAGGATATTAGAAACAAGGTTCAACATGCCACCAATACAACAGACCAAGCCCAACCCAACCTGACACCACAAGGACCTCCTCCTATGGTGCTAAAAAACCCATTACCAGTCCAAGAATTGGTGGCAACCACACCCCCTCCCCAACCCAATCCCAATGCTCTGGGGGCACCTCCCATGGCAGAAACAGGTGTCCACCACCTGCTAGCTATGACAATTGAAGAGTTCAATCTACAACTAGATGAAATCAGTACAGAACCAACATTGAACCCGCTGACACATCAGCGTCATCTACATCTAAAACAATCAATGCACCTCTTCAGTTACCCCCTTTCCTGCGCCCCCCCATACGTCGGGTTTCCAACAACACCACAGCTAGAGCTACTGTTAGCTACAACATCGTGGATGATTTGGCTCAAACACCTACCACCATGTCCACTGTTGAGGTACTCAAAACTTTCCCAATGCAGTAGAAAGCCTTACTAGCCACCCTTGGGGCCATGGACCCCTCTGACTCCAAGTTGATCACATTCGACATGGAGAATGGAGAACCGTGAATGTCATCAACCAATTCCTTTCAAATCCCAATGTCTATCTGGAATTTGGTCATGCACCGGTGCATAGTGGATGAGGGGGAATCCATGTCCTTTATGTCTACCCTAGTCTGGCATAAACTTGGATCCCCAATTCTGCAACCATCCTCCACAAATCTACAGGATTATGATGGCCATCCCATGAAAGCCCAAGGAATTCTCCCCCATGTCCCCATCACATTAGCCAGGAAGATAGTATTGATTGACATAGAGGTTTTCAATGCTCAATTAGACTATAACCTTCTCCTCTAAATAAGTTATATGTACGCCATGAGAGTCGTAGCATCAACTGTCTTCTGTCTCATGATGTTCCCCCACGAAGGGAAAATCATAATGGTTGACCAACTGACTTATCATGATCTGCAAGGGCTAACGAAACCCGCCAACATTATCCCTATGATCAACACCATTCATCCACAAGGGTAGACCACACCTGCCAATGTTATCCCTGTAGTCAACACCATGGTTGACAACATACCAGCCTCCCCATTGTTGAATGTGGGCCCTAGGTTTTTTTTCGATACCACCATGATGGCTTCTTTCCCCTTAGTGTCACCACCACTGACACCAAACGATACTGCAGAATTTTGCATGCTCTCATCCAGCACTGCTGCACCCAAACAACAACCACAGCCGTAGCCCCAACCGTAGCCGCAACCCCAACCGCAACCACAACACCATCCGCAGCCACAACATCATCCATATCCACAGCATTACGCGGAGCCACAACCACAACCTCATCCCCACATACAACCATTAGGAAGTTATCTGGGCTCCTCTCCAGTCCACACAATTCCCTTCCTCTTTCCCCCACCTGGCATCATGAGCAAGCGAGTAATGGGCACCTTAAACTTACCCAACTCTACATTGGGAATTCCTGTGTGGCATCTTGATCCACCAGCTCAACCACCAATGCCCCAGGTAGTCTTAACCCTCATGCAACCCATTGCGGTCGAGTCTCATCCTCCATCCAACCCACAAAAACCAACCACCGCACCCACACCCACACTCGCACCACCCCACCCAAAAAGGGCCAAGGGAAAAAATGTGAAAACCATCACTGAACCTTGATAGATACCGTCTTGCACCATCTATGAAGAACATGGCCATCCAAATGAGAACTACCCTGATATTCCTATAATTCGTGTGCATTTTGATACCATGGATACAACAAAAAACCTCCCCATGGTTGAACTTCCAAGCGGTCCAATAGTGAGAAACAGGTCATTGAGAACAAACCATGCTTGCACCCTCTGCGATTTGTATGGACACTATTCTCACCACTGCCAAGAATTTTCTGAGTTTTGAATGGCTTTAGCCAATCTTTGTCAACATTCCCTTAAATTTGAGATCACCCTGATCGAAGAAGTTCACCCCCCACCTCCTTCTTCAGACACCATGTCCATTTACATGATGTCCAGTTCTATCGACTCTCTTGTCTCCACCACCAACGATGGTCCATCAAAACTGTCTCTTCATTGCTTCTGCAATGATGAGGAGATACTTGAAGCCTTAACCGCACCAAAATACCCATGGGACTACATGCACCATCGCTCATTCTTCCTCCCTGAAGAACTTGTGTCGCAGTCTGACCAGTTTTCTGTGGAAACCAAAGCTTTCATTCATGGGAAAGTCGACTAGTTAAAAAATCCCATTCCAGCACCAGACACCTTCAAATAAGGGAACATGGCCAACATCTCGACAACTATCAAAATCAACATCTCAACCATTCCTGAGGTTTTTGAAGAAATCATTCTAGGGGCATCCTGCTCCCCGAAAGAAGTCGTTTCCTACAAAGCTCTCTTCCAAGAATTCTGCGACATCTTTGCCTGGTCTTACACTAAAATTACCAGGTTGGATCCATCTGTCACGTCCCGGTTTTAACCCCGTTACATTAGATGTATATGATGTATATATTGTAAATGATCATGGTGTGGAGCTAAAGGCCAAGGCCCCACCATTGATCGGCTATGCTATGTTTTGGGATTTAAATTGTCACCGATGGTATATCGGGGCATGCGGCACATATTGTGTTATGATGGTCATCATGTAAAATATGCATCTGTAATAAAAACAAACACAACCATCTACGGTCGCGACAACTAAATCGAATGGGGCATGATTTTCTAAGGATAAGGGGGGAGTGAAATATTTAACCTATGGACCAATGGGGAAAATCCAAATGTCTATGAGAAAACCCACCAAGCTGTCAACTACCTTTCTTGTCTTTTCTCCAATCATTTAATTCTGCCAAAATGTGGTTGAGTTAGTTATTGCATGGAAGGGGAAGAGTATGGGCAAAGAAATTCGAATTGGGCAGAGACCCATTTTTGAAAATCGTGCTCTGGATTCCTTGGCAAGGAAAATGCCCAAAAATGCAGGCCATTCTGCCATACATCCACGTTTTCCATTTTCCATACCATTCTTCTTCACATTGGAGCTTTTGGGGAGCAGCTGAAGTCTTTCCTGTGTGTTTGTATCCCACGTTTTGGCTGTTGGCTTCATTTTCCCCATGGAATGGAGGTCATTTTTGTAATGCCAGGGCCTGGGTTGTCTTCCTCACGTTTTTGGAGCCGCTGGTTGTGAGCCATTTTTGCTGTTACGTATGGGGCTGTGTAATTCGTTTTTACTGTTCAAGCTATGTTAGCTAAATTGGGTTGCCTGAGTGCAATGGATGGTCTTTGGACTGTGTGAGGAGTGAGGATTTTGGCTTGGTTGCTTGATAAACCTGGTGTTATAAACCACACAGATAGAACTAGAGGGCTGGCCTTCTTCTCCATCATCCCTGAATAGCACTGGAAGGGAATGCAGGGCCCGAGGGACTGTGTAGCAGAGAAGCGACTGATTCCTTGTGTTGGGTGTGGATGGGTGTCTTAGAGGTCGGGCTAGTTTTGGTGTGGGTGTTCTTGGCTCTGTAAGGAGCTCACCAGCTTAGCAATTGCCTTCTTCAGCTCCTTAATGGCCTGATAAACCCAACTTGGTTGGCTTGGCTATGTGTTTTGTGTATCCTGGCTATGTGTAAGCCTGCTAGTTCCCTTATTCCTTGGAGAATCATGCCCAGCTCGGGGGTGGCAGCGCTGCTGAGAGATTAAGGAGCATGCTGGCCTATGTTTGGGTGGAACGTTGCAGTGACGTAGCTGGTTGCGGAGCAAAGTTTTCATAAGATAAGTAATCTTGTGCATTTATCTCTGCAATTCCATATTTACTGTTAATTAAATGAAATGAACATGTTGGAATAATGAATGTGTGAATGCATGTTGTTTTCTGCTGTGCAAGATGAATTAATTAGGCTGTGTATGATGAACAATTGCATTTGTGCATGATTATACTGTCATGCATTCTTCTCAGCATTCTGTTTTAGCATTTCAGCATTGTATTTTTATGCCTGTACATGTTCATGGGCGGTTAGTCCGGTTGTTTTAAGCCATTAGATCGCGTCCTCTTTGCCGGTCGGAGGCATGGGGACGTGACACCATCCATTTTGGAACACCACATCGACACATGGCCTGATGTGGTCCCCATGCACCAAAATCAAAGTCCCATCCATCCTTCAAAAGTGGTCGCGGTCAAAGCCGAAATAGAGAAGTTGCGCATAACCAGCTTCATTTACCCCATTGCGTACACCACTTGGGTTTCTAATCTTGTTCCTGTGAATAAAAAATTGGTTACCATCCGTGCTTGCACAAACTTCCATGATCTAAATGGGGCATGTCCCAAAGACAACTTCCCAATACCCTTCATCGATCAGATTATTGATGCATGCGTCGAACATGAGGTCCTTTCCTTCATGGACAGATTTCCCGGATATAACCAAATCCAGATCCGGAAAGAAGATCATTACAAGACTACATTTACAACCTCGTGGGGCAAATTCCCCTATTGAGTAATTCCCTTTGGTCTGAAGAACGCTGTAGCCACCTTCCAATGTGCCATGACACACTGTTTCCATGAGCTCATCCACATCATGTTGGTCTATCTTAACAACCTCATTGCACGGTCACAGAAGCAAGCACAACACATAGATGACTTGTGGCAAGCCTTTTTATGATGTCACAAGTACAAAATCTACTTGAACCCTTTCAAGTGTGTTTTCTGTGTCCCAACAGGCCGTCTCCTAGGATTCATCATGTTACACAAAGGAATGACCGTTGATCCCCTAAAATTCCAAAACACTTTCCCTCTAATGTCACCTCTTTATGTGATGACAATCCATCTTGTAATGTAGTCTTGTCCTTTTTTGTTTTGCAACGTTTTTACCACAAATCAAAGACCCCCATTAGGGGTAGCACCATTAACTTCTAGGTAGAGTCACCCTGAACCTGTTTGAGACACCTCTCACACCCCCAGACTCAAATCTCTGCCCTCTATCTCCTAATTAGACCATCGTCTCATGTTTAACAAGTAAATTTCAGGACTGCTTCCCAAAAGTTACCTCAATTTACGAGCCACATCATGGTGATGCAAGTGTCTACAGACCTGTACTTGCATCACACTTTCCTACCACCACTCATGCGGGTTCTCAGGCCACCGCTCGTAAGGAACATCATTTTTGTTTTAACACATAGTTGTCTATTCTGTCCACCAAACCTCATGCAGATCTCTGGACCATCGTCTAGAAGACAGATCATTTCCTTTGCATGCATTTGGCATATAACTGCCTCTGGACTTGCACTCACATCACATGTAGTCAAGTCCGTCCACCACAATTCACACACGACTCTCCTGACCTCTGTCCGAGAGCCACCTCAGTTTGCGTGCCTCTGTCGCACCGACTCGTGTGCCTCTGTCGTGATCTATCCCGTGCATGTATTGGTATGTTTAAGAGCCACTTGATCCATCCATACTGCGTGGATGACCTTTGGACCACTGTCCACCGCCCCGACATGCGGCATCGCCTGTGCCACGGAAATCAGTGGACCATACTAGAGTTTATTTTAAGCTCTTTTCTGACTCCTAAAAGAATGAAAAGATTGTTGAGCGTAGCTACTTCCTTTCCCACTCGTTAAAGAATAGGAAATGGCATCTACATCATCTCATTTATCTCCTTTTGTGGACTATGTAGTATATCAAATGAAAATAAACACCTTGGAACATTCAAGCCAAGGTCGTTCCCCTCTGCATACTTTTATTCTTTCTCAGGTAGAGGGTCCGAACTTTATGAAAAATATCACCATGGGTTGTCGTTAAGCTCTTTTCCTGCCTTCTCATCAAGAAAATATTGCCGAGCAAACTTGGCTTCGTTCATTCTCATAAAAGTATCTGAATAACCGTCTAGTCAGTATAGGTTTAACCATTTCCGGCCTGGCTGAACTACCAACAGTAAAGAAGTCTCCCATCCCCTAAAACGATGGGCGAGCTCTCCTGTGTATACTTTTATCCTTTTTTGGGCACAGGAGACTACCAACAAAAAAGAGCCCCCACTGGAGTCTTCTTCATGCTTCAAACTCTCTAAAATTGAAAGCACCATCGAGCATTTACTTTCTCAGGCTCGCCAAAAATCCACAAGATCGTACCACAATGGTGTCTATGGACACCACCCCACAGAAAATAGTTTGGCAGCATTCCCACTTTGGGTCGCCTTTGTTCAGAGTACTCTATAATGTGTCTTCCATGGATCCCATCAGTATCAAAAGTGTCTACCTTCCCCAAGTATTTCCCATTTGCAGCGACATTCCCGATATTACAGCTATGATCCCATTCCCATGATTCAGTTTCATTCGCTGCCTGGTCTACCCTACCGTCATAATCTGAACAAAGGAAGTTAGAGTCTACTACACTCCCTTTGTCCCTGTTCAACTCTTGCCCTCCCCCCCCCATTCATTGGGTCAGTCCTCAGATTGTCTCACATCTTTCAGTTATATCCTCATGCTTCTAGTCAAGGAAACACCATTGCCGTAACCAGCGGCAGGTCTCCCTCTGTCGACGAAAACACACATACTCTAGAGGATAGACCCATAGGTCCCTATATCTTGGTTTCATTAACCTCATTGATGAGTTTCTTGGACCACTTGAGAGTTGTCCGTAATGCCTCTCAGGATGGTTGTTTCTCACGTGCTCAACTCCAACTATATCATCGAACCGTTGAGATTCGTACAAGGTATTGGTCCATGCAGTATTTGGTTGAAGACCCCAGATGTCACCTGAATCTAGCACATTGTTGAGTCTATTCGAGGGACCTAAACAGGTTTTATGTCCCTCATGATTTCAAGGTTGTGTTGGAAACATTGTTCAGAAGCCACAGCAGTGCTTCTAGATAGATTTATGAGTGATGCAGCATACTTGTACCAGAGAGACTCTGACTCTCCATTAGTGAGTCCATACAGCTATGTACCATTCCAGATCCAGCAGGCTATCAACCATGAAGAAATAGCATTCCATGAGAATTCCATGGGTCCAATGTAGCAATTCTTCATATCAGTATTGTATTCAACCTCTCATTGAGGCAACCACTATGTATCATCAGTTGTACATGATCGGGTCTTGTATTATACAGCATAGATCACATTATTATTTTGACATTGTTACGAGCATGGGAATGCCCACCTCATCCATATACATGTCACACATTATTTGTATCTCACCCATTGATGGGAACCATATTAATACAAAAACCAAAAGCCACCATGCCCTAGCCCAAGAAGCACCACCTCTCCACAGAAAATCCTATGATGTCCGTCAGCCATACAATGAGATCCTTCCCTCACACATCAGGGGGAAATCTATTAACCCAAAAAATCCCTCACTCAGCTCTACAAGGCCTACACCACCCAAGAACACCCATGCACGACCCTCATTTGACACCATTTGACCCCCACAACCTCAAGGAGGCTTAAAAACATGAAAAAGGGCTTAAAAACCCTTAAAAAGAACCTAAATAGCTCTCATAGGGTCTAAAGCCTCCAAAAAGGGGATAAAACCCCTCAAACGAGCCTAAAACCCTAAAAGGAGCTAAATATTGAGCGAAAGGGGCTAAAAGACCAAAAAAGGGGCTAAATATCCAACCAGGGGCTTACAACCCTAAAAGTATTGAGAAAAACTATAAATAGAGGGGTGGGGGTCACTCTCAAAACATTCCTCCCTTGCATACTGTTATGTTTCCCGAGTGGATTCCTTGAGACCATTTGCCTCTCAAGCCACCCATACTCCCTCTCATCCATTTGCCCTTTGAGCCATAGCTCCCCCATTGCCAAGAGAGAGGTGCTTCTCCAAGCTAGGGCATGGTGGCCCATTTCCACCAAGAGGTATAATCTTTTGTTTAATGTCATTTTTATTTTAGTTTTTGTCTAAATCAATTTGTTTGCAGGTTTATTTCATGTTCTGACAAGTGTATGCAGGGTTCTGGAGTCTAACCTTGTGTGCAGGATTTCCATCTCTTTCCTTTCTGTTCTTTGCTTCATTTTTGCTCAGTTTTTCTTGCATTACCATCAGGAACCCTACCCTTCCATCCTATAGACGGAAGGTAGCCATTCCTACCCTGTAGCAAGGGAGAAAATCCTTCTACACCCCATGTGCCCCAACGTCGCCCGAAGCATCTTCACATTAGTGGGTGGTGACAAACTAAGAATTAGCACGATCTTCGCTGGATCAACCAACATACCTTCCTTATAACATACTGTGTGTTCGAGTAGCATTCCAAACGACGCATAGAAAATGCACTTTTTAGAATTTAATGCAATCTGATGCTGCCGACACCTTTCGAGCATCAATCGCAAGTATTTGAGATGGTCCCCAATTATCCCATAGACTTCTCAATCATCCATATATACTTGCAAGAACTTTTGAATAAAGTATTTAAAAACAACGACAACTACCCGAGAAAATATTGTTGGCGCATTCTTCATCCCTAAGGGCATCATTGTTTATTGAAAACATCCCCGTTAAGTGACAAACGTGGTCTTATGGTGATCCTCCTTTGCAATCTGGATCTGGTGGAAACTTGAAAATCCATCTGTGAAGGAATACATCTCCTAACCGCCTAGTCCTTCAAGGACTTCATCTGTAAATGGAGTCGGGAACGGATCATGCATGCAGGAATCATTCAAATTTCTTAGGTCAACGCAAATGGAGACTGTTATCTCCCAAAATAATTTATTTTTCGTATGAAGAATTTAATTCACAAAATAAGGGATATGAATGTCACTAATAGTTTGAAAGCCTCTGTTGTTGATAAAAATTTCACAAATTTTTAGCTTCGGTGGCTTGGGCAAGGATCAGAACATCTCATTAGCCACTGGTATACTTACAGACTACGATGAACTCTTCGGTGACTGAAAGAACTAAAGACAACGTAGCAATGAGGCAAGGCTGAAAGGAGCCGAAATGGTGAAAGATATACAAACTAAGGCTTTCGATCAATCAACAGAAAATCATTGACGATCGAAAAAACTAAGGACTAACCATCGGCAAGATAGTCCACTAAGGAGCCGAACGGTGAAAGACAAATGGACAAGGCCTCCAATCAATCAATAGAAAATTGTCGGTGATCAGAAGAAATAAGGGATACAAATTGGTGGGTTAGTCCACTAAGGAGCCAAAATGGCTGAAGACAGACTTACTAAGGCTTCTGATCAATGACAAGAATCATTCTGATAGCGCGACAATAGAAAATCATCGACGATCGGAAGAACTAAAGACAATGGATCGGTGACTTTAAAACTAAACTCCTCCGCAGTATTGGTGGCGTAGAAGACTAAGGCCCTGATTCCTTTGTCAATCAAATTTTGGCAGTGATAAAATGAGTTCGTTTCACCTCCAAAACTGTGGCAGTATTCAGATAAAAGGTTCCGATGAATTAGTTATTACAGCTCCTGATCGCTGACGAGCTAGTGATGGAGAGCGCCGATGTGTTGAAACTTGTAGCACCAATGGAATAAGGGAAAAAGCTTTCGATTGCCGATGAAGAAGCCATCGCAATGCTAGTGATTTAAGGTGCCGAAACTGCGGCAGCGTTGAGACTTGGAGCGCCGGCGAGATAAAGGAAAAAGCTTCTGATCGGTGACAAGATAGAAGAATTCGGTGGATTAAACAAGAAAGAGCACCTGTGATCACTATCAAACACTTCAGTTAAACATCGAGAAACAGGCTGTTGGCAGCATTTTCACACTGAACCAGCAGTGGTGATTATCAGCGACCACTTCAATTATTAAACGTTGGCTTAGTGAACTATATCTTCACAATATATAGACAAATAGTTAGCAAGGGTTTGAAGAACTAATCTAAGAAAACTATCACTTTCAAGTATTCTTTGTGTAAACAGATTGGATTTTCAGGATCTGTCATTTTTGTAGAAGGCTATAAGGCCCATGAATGATTTTATAATAAGGGTTTAACTTCGGGGATTTATGAGCCAACAATGCTTTCAAGCTTATCATTTTACTTATTCATGCTATAAGCTCTTTTGTTGTGATTTGAAATCTCTTTCTTTACTGTATTTATGCCTGAATGTGCATTTAGGTCATTTTTAGAATTATTAAGGAGCCGATAGCTGTCATCCTATTGGTTTATTAGTGATATTTGATTTATAAATACCATCCACATCAGGACTTAGCCATTTATATGCATGTGTTATGTGTGTAAGTCTGCCAGCCTGGTGAGTTCTCCATCCCTGCACCTTATTGTCGAACTTCTGAGCAAATTGCAACTAAAAGCCTTGTAAACAAGTGAGTTTTATGCATGCCTCTAGAGTGAAAAGGTTACATAGATCGACTGAATTGACCCATATCAGAAAACCCTAAAAAACATTGTAAGTTACCAGGCATCCTCGAGCTACAACCTAGAGGAGTTTCTTGGAGTGATAACAAATTGGCGCCATTGCCAGGAAGAGGATATTGAAGCTCAACTTCCTTGGAGGATGACACAGATCCATGCTTTGATGATAGAAAAATATTGGACACTATTATGGTTGTAATAATCTATCCGGCGACTCCATTGATATAAGGTGGCTTAAAGAATACCAAGGACTAGAGCAAACCCAAAGGGGCCACCAACAAAACCAGTTTCAGATCCAGAAGAAATTTTGAGGAAAGCTAGGGATTTACTAAGACAGACCAGCAGTGCTTCACAAAAAGCTACATCAGGTATTTCAATAAATATTTCTGCTATTATTTCTTCTGCTGAAACTCTTAATTCCCAGCAACTTTTAGATACATCATAAAAATCTAGGGGTTGGGAATCTTCAAGCACCGCTGCTTGCGAAGATCCAATCCCTGGTGACTCCACTGGGATAAGTATACCATCACCTTCTCAACAAATATCTTCATCAGTGCTACATTCCACATCCATGTCCATACCCGTTTCCAATATGGATACCTCTCAATTAACCAAGATGGAAATAATCTTGGTATCTAGGTATGCACCCCTAATTTTTCCAAATCCTCTCGCAGCCATGCCTACTGGGGATTACCTCAAGTATATGCCTAATTTTACAAGGGAATGGGATTTCACTGTTGAAGAACATCTAGAGTTTTTTTATAGCTATGTGGAAAATATTAATATAGAACAAGAAGATGTATGGACCTGGGTTTTTGTGCAAATCCTAGATGGCCATGCTAGAAAGTGGTTTAAGGAACTGTCTGCTGGGTCAGTGGTAGGCATAGAGGCCCTAGATGACGTTTTCTTAAAACATTGGGGAGAGAGGAGAGACCACCTCTACTATATCACAAAATTTAGCAACTTGAAAAGAGAAAATGGTGAGTCTGTCTCCAACTTTACCAAGAGATTCAACAACATGTACATCAAGATCCCCATAGAGATTAAGCCCACGGGTACCTCATCTATGATAACTTATGCAAATGTCTTTGACTCTAACTTCTGCCTACTTCTCAGGGAAAGGAGGTATTCCCTAGAGGTAGAGTCAAACATTCTGGCATCTCAAAAGGTCAAAGGGAAGGTAGACAGGAGAAGGTAGACATCAAACATCAGACTATAGTGGGGCTTCTGCATCAAAGAACAAGATTGAAAAAATGACCAAACTTTTAGATAACCTAACTGCTGAAATGTCTAAATTGAAGGACTAAGGAAATCTACCAGTGAGGGGTAAGGGGCCAAGTGACTTTGCTCCTCGAAACCCAAATTTTGCTCCTTATAGAAGAGGAAACCCCCCTATTCACATTTTCAGAAGGGAGAGAAATCAAGAGGAATAACATAGGATAAGAGCTCCATTTCAAAATGTTGTATTAGAAGAAGAGCCAGAATTCATTGAAGAAGAAAGAGAAGCTGAAGACAATATCCACTGCATGGAGGACGAGGTGGACTTTTCTTTTCTGACACAGGCAGAATATGAAGAAGCCCTGATTGATGAGCAGATCACTGAAGAGGATGTCTATCAGGTTGATGGTCAGGGAGGTTACCAACTGAGGTCTAGGTTGGTTTCTCCCCTCAAGAAGAATGTTGTACCTATCAAGCAGCCAGCTGCACCTGCTAGAAAGGTTGTTGTTTTACCAAAGAAAGTGGTTGTTCCATCCAAAGCATTGCATAAACCAGCACCTTCAGCCACACCTAATCAAGTCCAACTCAAACCTACAACTCATGAGGTAAGGTTTCCAGATAGGTTGCATTATTCATTCAACCTTGAGTCTGAAATTCAAAAATTGAAAATCCCTTTCCCTTTAATTGAATTGATGAAGAATGATGCATTTAAAACCTCCATTCTGAATTCCCTTCAACCCAAGGTGCACATTGACACTGACATTGTGAACCTGCAAGATGACAAGCCTGTTGTAACCCTAGGCCCCGTGATCGAATAACTAAAGGACTCCTACCCACCATTCTATATATCCTTGAACATCCATGGTAAAATCCTCCATAACTGTCTACTGGATTCATGAGCCTCTCATAACCTAATGCCAAAGTCTGTGATGGATGAGATCGACCTCAGCATTACCAAGCCCTACCATGATGGACATCGTAGTGGCTGATATTCCTCCAAAATTCGGCCTCTTGCTGTCCCGGTCATGGATCAAAAGATTAGGAGGCACCCTTCAAATGGATCTCACGTATGCCACCATTCCCATGTTTGGAGGGGAGACTAAGAGGTTGTACAGGGAAAATCAGTTAGCATACATTATAAGCAAGGAGATCCGCTCAGTAAATCACCCCATCTACATGGTGGACACTGATTTTGGGTCTTTCATTTTGAAAAATATGATAATCAGCATACATCAGTTCAGCTCACTGAGCCCACCCATCTGCAGCCTGAAGAAGTCACAACAGTGATCTAGACCATGTATTTTGATGGGGCTAGTGCTCAAAACTCAACAAGCGAGGATGTATTCTTGATCTCCCCATCTAAGGAAAACATTCACCTATCTTATAACCTCGATTTCAAAACCACAAATAATGTAACAAAATATAAATCCTTGCTGCTAGGAGTTAAATCTGCCAAGGAGATGGGGATCATGTGTGTGAAGATTTTTGGGATCATGTGTGTGAAGATTTTTGGGGACGCAGACCTCATCATACAGCAGGTCAACAACACTTTTCAGACAAAGAATATCAGACTGAAGGCCTACAGGAACAAGGTATGGAAACTCAGAGACTCATTTATGTTTTTTGAACTGTCATATATTCCCAGGGCTTTGAATCACCTGGCTGATTCCCTAACTGTCTCTGCAAGTCTGTTTATTCCTCCTTTGCCCCATAAACTCAGCTATAATGTTCATGTCAAGTATAGACCCTCTCTGCCTGATAATGTAAAATTCTGGAGGGTGTTCAAGAATGATGACGAAATTAGTAAATTCCTTCAGTTAGTAGATGAGTTCTCTGACATACACAGAGGCCAAGAAAACCTTAACATGGAGGAATCCAAACAGGTCAAGTTAAAAGATAAAGTGACTGAGCAGAATATTGTCCAATTTCACATCAACTACATACCCCAAGGTCTAGTACCATTGGAATAACTATTTGATCACAATGAAATCCCTTTCAAGCCTGCCAAAAAGGAGCTAGACCCTGCTATCCAAGAGCAAAACATAGGCAGCCAAATCCATCCAAAACTAATAAATCTATCCACTGTGCTGATTGCTAGACATAAGTCTAAATTTTGCATCTTGATAAAAGAGTTTGCTGATGTCTTTGCATGGGAGTATAGTGACCTAAAAACATATGACACTAATATCATCCAGCACAAGATTCCTTTGGAGAAGGACACTATTCCTTTCAAACAGAAGCTGAGACCCATCAACCCTCTTCTATTACCAATGATTGAGAAAGAGATCCATAAAATCCTCAAAGCCAAGATCATAATTCCCCTAAGGTATTCCAAGGGGATTGCAAATTTGGTAGAAGTAAGAAATAAAAATGGAGAAATCAGGTTGTGTGTGGATTTTAGAAACCTGAACAAGTGTTGCAAGAAAGACAACTACCCACTACCCAAGATGGAACACCTATTGCAGAAAGTCTCAGGGGCTAGATTTATGTCTTTCCTTGATGGCTTCTCTGGATACAACCAAGTTGTTGTGCACCTTGATGACCAAGAGAAGACTACCTTTACCACTGTTACGGAGAGAAATTCCTATGGCTTGGGGTACCACAACAGACAGCTAGAATCCAGAAATCAATCTTTCCCAATATTCAATAGAAATAAAAACATCTAACACTAAAGGATCGAACCTCGTACCTTATTCCAGACGGTTGAAGTAGATCCCCGTTGAGCTTTCCAATATTCAGCTTGAATTGTTATAGCACGTCCTCAACAACAAGTAAACAATACAAGCATACTATATTTCATGGTGTTAGATCTATTCTAGCATATATACTCAATAATGTAAAAGCATTTGACATATTCCAATGGAAACAATATTCATTCAAATACACATCATTGGACAGGAAAAGATATTTCTATTAATCATAATCAGAGATTACAAGTGACAACCTCTGACGGCACGTCTGTGAACCGGAGAAACTGAATCCCCCACTTGGGCCTCCACCACCTCAATCCTCCATCACTTCGATAGCAAGCTTACTAATTAAAGGCAAGCTTGGGAAGAACACAACAGTGCTCCAAGGGACAAAGGGATGCAGACTCAAGCATAAGTTCTGGCAACAATGGACTATAGTTTCGATGCTCTCAATTCTCTCTTATGCTTTCAATGTACCAAGGGGTTCCTTATATAGCTTTCCAAAGGGGTATTGAAAGGTCGAATCCGTGCGATCTCAAGGCATATGGAAGGCCAGGAGTCATATGAGTCAGATCCAAGTCAAGGAAAACTCCAAAATGCTTTGGACTATGTACACATCCCGATGTACGCGACTATAGAGGGAATATCCGCGTATGTACGCGGTTATCGGGGAAAAGGCTGCGTATATCAATTTTTATAATGTTTTTAGGGATGGTCAAGGTTACATCAAAAGACAAAAAGTGGTCCATGGGGGTCAATGAGTCTGCAGCGGGACAGGGGAAGGCCATACAATGTGTGATTCACCTAGTGTGGTGAAATCCGCTATAACAGATGCCCCCTAATGTATGAGATCAGAGGGGTTATACGATGGCCGAAATACATTATAAAGTCCATCCCAGAAATGAAGTGATGAAGGTACCCAAATGGAAGACCAGCCACCCAATCAGCATAATACCATAACACAACTCTGCATATAATCTGCATATACATCTAGCAGTCCCGGATACATAAGAGTACAATGGCCATGAATAGGCATGAAACATGATAGAACATATGTGGTCATCGCCACGTACAATATACATAGATCAGAATCTCCATGATGGAGATATACAACATATAACGGACCATGATCTCCATAGGCTGAAGATATATAATAGATCAAGATCTCCATAGGCTGGAAATGTCTGACATATACTGGAACAAATCACGAGAGCTGAAATCTCATGAATACTGGCACGATCAAGGAGGTAGCATATAAGTGATGCCACCAGTCTGGAAAGTCTTCTACACAAGCCACTACGAGTACATGTCCTACTATGCGAATAGAGGTGTCGAGGTCGAACATAGTAGTCCATCGTCTGATTACCGGTCATTGATGTATACCGTTAACAGACGCGAGATCACCCACCGATAATGAAAATGGGAATCAAGGTACTAGAGTGCAAACTAACAAGTGTGAATAAATGTGTTGAGGTCGAACACTTGAGAGAGTCCATCGATCAAGGGACATTGATGTATTCCCAAAACTATCGATGGCGAGAGAACCTGCCACTGATGACTGCAAGTCTCAAGGCACTTAGAATGACTCTAGACTCCAATCCCAGAATAAATGATCTGAAGTCGATGGGATGAAATCCGCTGGAAGGAGGGCATTAAGGCATCCCCCATCATCCAACACGAGGTACTCAGCAAAGCTGTATGATGTGGAAGGACTCGATCATAAGGTGCACGAACCAGTAACTGTACCGGGAATGGCCGACATGCAAAGTCAAGAGAACTGAGGAATGGCCAACTCAGGTTTCAACTTCCTTCGAACAAGAGCATAACGGCGTATGGTGACTGAAAGGAGGCAGCATAGACTTGATATACAAACTGGGACATCTCTATGACGAAGGAGGCATCAATAGAGGCTCCATAGGGACTGGAAGCTTAATCAGTCGGTGGAGATAAACTCAGATAAACGAGTACAGCTCCTAAGTTCAAACTAAAACCCAACCAACGGATGTGATATACAGTGCTCTGTTCGAAGGCGACACGACTCGACAGCTGCCAAAGATAATATCTTTCCTTGTCCGGCTTTTTGGTTTTTTGATTTTTTTGTTCTTTTTCAGTTATTTGAAAAGCTTGAAAAAAGAAGAAACTAGCTTTATAGTTACAAACTAGGAGGAGACGAGTGTCATAAGGGAAAACAAACTAGTTCCATGCAGTGGAACATACCTATGCTCAATGCAAGGATACATGTGTAGGATATCGACACTCGGGGGAAAATCCCCTCCCGGTAAAAAGGGAAAACAAGCTGCGAAGGATATATAAAATGGCTCTGCATGGCTAGACATGAGACAAGCTCGGGCTATATGGCTGAAACGCAATGTCAGGGGAGCCGGCATAAAGCTCAATAAGACAGGCAAAGCTCATGATAATGCATTCACAACTTGTCATAAGGGGAGTCCGGAGGGAAACGAGCCAGCATAAGATCAAGAGGAGTATGAGGCTCTTGCTAAATGTCATGGCGGTACTATACAACGGACTCCCACACCCTAAAAAGGAGAAACATCGGCATGGGCACCAAATGCAAATAAGGCGCTAACTAGGGTACCCATGTAAGGTGAGGCTCTACCACTCGTATCATGCCACTTCTATAGCAGCAAGAAGGTTCCGTAACATAACAGAGTGGGTTCGTACCTAAGGTTATAGTGACATGGTCATAAGGTCATGCAAAATGCAAACGGTGGTGAACCTAACCTATATGCCAGTGTAGACATTATACCTGTGAAGAGTACGAACGGGTCAATCCAACGACTCAAACGGCACTGAAAACGGTCATCTACATCACACATTATGTCAGAAACGGTCCAAAATGGTTATAAACGGTCAAAACTATATAAAAGTGGGTAAAAATTTTCAAATATTTCAAAATTTTCTATAAATAGTAAGAAATAGAATTCATTTGAAACTTTTACCCATTGGAGCTTTGATATTCAACTGCGAATTCCAGAAGATTCAGCCGGCGGAATTCAGAACCGTTTCCTCCAGGTACTTACTCATGTTCCCAACTTGCATTTCAATACAATTTTTTCAATTTTTCATGGTCGGATGAGCCAGTTAAGGCAAAACATACATGAGCGCCATGGCCCACGCGGATATCGAAGCTTTTTCTGCGTATATGGCTGAGTATATGCGGAAAAGGGGATAGAAACCGCGTATGACGCCGCGCAAGTTAATTTAAAGCAATCTAATGGACAATTGGTCACTTGCTCATGCAGGATGGTGCTTGAATGGCGAGAACGCGAGCATGGTGAAGTAGAAGAGGCTGTAAGGGCTGATGTAAGGGCTCAGCAAGCATTGCATGCATGTGGACTCTATAAGTTCTGGTGCCTAGGTGGCTTGAGGGCCAAACCAGGGCTGCTACAGATGCTAGTAGATTACTGGGAGCCAGACTTAGAGTCTTTCCGGATAGACAGTATGTCACTCACCATAGAGGTGGAGGATATCTACTTCATTATAGCTTTATCCAGACAGGGGGAGGTAGTGAACCTTCGTTCCAGAGGTGGGGCCGGTCATGGGCTTACTATAGATGAGTACATAGCAGTGTACTGCTACCCAGAGACGGAGAAGGTGGGAAGTCAGGTTCCCATCAATAGCATACAGGTACTAGGCCTAAAGGCCATTCTACTGACACTGGGTAGGATAGCAGGCATAGCATCACTCCATCAGGCCTCTCGAGCACAGATGTACTATGCGGTGGAGTGTATGGCACCGACTGTATTCGACTGGAGTACTACACTACTGGGCAATCTGAAACATCAGCTCAGTGAGTGTAAGGCAGGTAGGATCTGGAACTTCGGGTTCAGTAGCATACTGAGCACATTCTTCTTTATACGGGTTCCAGGATTGAGTCCTAGAGTGGATGTTCCTCTCCACAGGGTTTGAGATCTGGCCCAACGACGTTGGGCAGACGCGATGCGCAGACTGGGGGGCGGTAGGGTGGCCAACCCCTATCCAGCCGACTTCTTCCCATGGTGGCGACGACAGATAATGGCTATAGATGACTACCCCTATGGGGGGATATATTTTCGGGGTGATCTGGACATGCCATTACCACCAGGGTCAGCATTCGGAGACATAGGTACGAATCTCAACCCTTGCTCTTTTTTTTAAAAAAATTTGTGAATTATTTATTTTTTTGTGTTTTCTTGATTATATGAAACCAAAAAGACATGTTTTTGGGTGACAACACATAGTGACATCTACCTTTCATGTGCAGATGTGGGTCCATGGCGACCAGAGGGCTTCCCACATCATAGACGGAGGGGAAGAGGAGACGACATCACTGGTGTGGATGCGGAGCGGACGCTCCAAAACATTCATACCAACTTTGTCCGACTGACTCACAGGGTTCCTATGGCGCAAGTCGAGGACTTGCCAGAGGCTATGCAGCGACAGGTGGTGGGTGTACCACGCGCATGGGTGTGCTTGTTTAGGTGGCTAGCTAGAGCCGTAGTGACATATCATGATCACAACCCCCCTCCTCCACTGGACTAGACATCTAGGAGTATCTCTTTTGTACTACCGTGTATATGATGGAAGCTTTGAAAGCTCCATTTTTTGTATTATGACACTATGTATTACCACATTTTTGATGTATATATAAAAAAATTTTAAGGTGACCGGTTTATTTATTTACATGTGTAAAAATGTGTTTATGATTAATTTATTATGAATGAGACAAATGCCAATCTAACACGTAGTTAGCATATGCATCAGCAACTTGATTATAATTTCTAGGAATGTGTATATATGTGATACTCTCAAATTGCCGTTCTAACAATCTTACTCGCAAGAATCTTCTTAATAACGTAGGATCTCTAACATGGTACAAACCATTTAGCTGTGACACTACTAACTCTGAATCAAGACGTACCTCAAGAGAGAGGACACCATGCGAAATGGCATCACGTAGAAGCTCGATAACGGCGCTATATTCAGCAATATTGTTGGAAGATGGCCGTAAAGATACACCTCCTGAAGACAGTACTCGACCCATAGGAGTATAGATCACCCAAGCAGCTGAGGCTGAGTGTTGAGTGTGATGGCTTGCACCATCTGCAAATCCTATGAAGGTGGAAGATTCCATTGACATCTGCCACAAAAACGGAAACTAATCACAAACCCGATCACGATAAAAAAGCTGTACAATAATATACAACAAACAACCTTGGCTAAAGATTATGCATAGTATTTTTTAAGGTAGAGCCCATTTCTAGGCTCTGCCAAGGCTGTCCCCTCGTAGTCCACTAACTCGTAGGCACCCTTCTCTAAGACACGCTTGACAACGTAAGGACCACGCCACATAGGATTGAACTTCCCTACCCCCAAGGGTTCTTTCGCTTGATCCCACAAAAGGACCAAATCTCCCTCACTAAACACTCTTGGGCGGACAGACTTATCGCATTGGGCCTTCACGCGACGCTTATTAACTTCTAGAGCCACCAAGGCATCTCTACGCTGCTCATCGAGTTGCTCAAGGTGGACCAAATGCTCCTCCAAAGGTGAAGTGTCTGGTAAGAGTTCTACGGCTAACTTCAACGAAGGAATTTTTCATTCAACCGGCAAAATCGACTCCACTCCATGAACAAGCTGATATGGAGAAAAACCAATGGCAGTCTTAACCGCAGTTCGATACGCCCACAAAGCAGGGTACAACATGATATGCCAATTCGTCTTGCTTTGTGTGATGGTTCGTTGGAGAATGGACTTAAGTGACTTATTCACTTCTTCAACCTGTCCATTCGCTTGAGGATAGTAAGAAGAGGAGTGCTCTTGCTTATACCCTAGCTTGGATGCCAACTCCTCCATCATACGGTTCTGAAAGTGCGAGCCATGGTCAGTGACAAGCTCTCTCGGAATCCCGAACCGAGTAATAATTTGGTTGAATACAAAATGAGCAGCTGTCTCACCGTCGAATTTAATAGTTGGCATTGCCTCTGCCCATTTCGTGAAGTAATCGACAGCTACTATGATATGATGGTGCCCCCCAGCCGAGGCTGGGTTGCAATCCATAAAATCTAGCCCCCACTTGGTGAAGGGACCGGCGGTGATAATAGGGTGTAACGGTTCAGGCTTCGAGCACATGTTACGTGCGAACACCTGGCAAGGGTGGCACCTCTTGACCGATTCAATACAATCCTTGAAGATCGACGGCCAGAAATATCCTGCTCTCAAAATCTTTTGAGCTGTAGAAAGCCCTGATAAATGACCGCCACACGCCCCTCCATGGCAATCATTAAGCACAACCTCAGCCTCCTCATGAGTCAAACAACGTCGTAAAAGGGAATCTACTCCACGGCAGTACAAAGTATTGTCCACTATGAGGTAGTTCTTGGAAACGTGACGCAACCGACATCGCTCATCTCGCGAGAGGTGAGTGGGGATCCTCTGTGTTTGTAGATATACAATGATATCCCCATACCATGGGTCAGCCGTTGAGATTAAGAAAATGTGTTCATCCACGAACGTATCTTCACAAACCTCCTCCTCAGCCTCACTTGGAAAATCCGATATGAGCTCTGCAAAGATTAATGATTTCTTCGATTTTGCCGAAACAAATTCGAGATCAAACTCTTGCAGGATGACAATCCATTTATTGTATTTTCCCCCAATCATCCTTCGTGTGAGGACGAACTGAAATGGATTGACATGGGCAACAACCAAGGTTTGGCGAAGGAGAATATAATGTCTCAAACGCTGCACCGCATGCACGGTAGCTAAGGAAAGCTTCTCGACATGAGAATATCGAAGCTCTGCGTCAATAAGGTTTCGGCTCAGATAATAAATGACATGCTCCTGAGGCTCCTCATCCTCCTGAACCAATACCATCCCAATCGTCTCTAAAGACACGGCCACATATAATATGAAATCACAGCTATAATCTGGAGGACTAATCACCGGGGCCGATGCTAGGGCTCGCTTAAGTGCATCAAAGGACTCCTGGGCTCGCTCATCCCATTCAAAGGGAGTATCCTTCTTCAAGAGACGCATAAAGCCTCTAGTCAAATTGGTGAAATTGACCACAAATCTTCATAGGAAGTTTGCCATGCCTTGCAAACACTGAAGATGGCGAATGTTTCTCGAGGGAGACAACTGAAGTATTGCCTCTACCTTTAAAGGGTCGACTCTTATCCCCTGTTTGGAAACGATGAATCCTAATAAATGACCTGACTTCATGCAAAAGATGCACTTATGAGGGTTCAATCTAACAGCATAATGCCGGCATCTTTCAAAAACCAATCTCAAGTGGTAATAATGACGCATCCTCATGCGAGAATGAGCAGCGAGGTCATCCAAAAATACTTCAATGATGGACTTGAGATCGTGGAAGATCAAGGTCATCGCCCGCTGAAACGTAGCTCCGGCATTTTTAATGCCGAAAGGCATCTTTCGATATGCAAAAGTTCCCCAAGGACAAATAAATGCAGTCTTGTGTTGATCCTCGGGTTTTATTTGAATCTGATTATATCCGAAAAATCCGTCCATGAAGGAGAACACCTCGCTACCCGCACACTCATCCAAAATATGATCTATAAATGGTGTGGGGAAGTTATCCTTAGGACAGGCACGATTTAAATCACGGAAATCAGTGCATATACGGATCGCTCCTTGCTTCTTATCGACCGAAATGGGATTTGAAACCCACTCTGTCAAGGGAACGGGATAGATGAAACCCGCTTTCAATAGTTTCTCTATCTCTGCCTTTATGGCGGGCGCTTTCCTAGGATTCACGACACGTAAACGCTGTCAAACAGGTTTAGCATTGGGGTAAGTTTTAATCTCATGTTCGACAATTCGAGGGTCAATCCCTGGCATCTCATCATAAGACCAAGCAAAAACATCTCAGAATTCCTTGAATAGCTCGGTATACTCACGAATCTCATCTTGGGAACAATCCGCCCCAATATAAACGTTCTCAATCGTACCAAGATTGCGAGAAATGTTGATAGAAATGGTCGACGATATGTTCGCCATGTTTCCATCAACCATCTGACCAGGAGAGCTTAATGGAACCATGGGTCTACCAACTTTCTGACTAAGAATCTCCCTATAATTCTCACGCTCCAAAAGGTCAAGCTCTGGAAGGAAATATGATCGATGATGAAGTTCCTCCCATGGTGGCTCAACTCCTGACATTGCCTCGATAATCGCTTCATCTGAAGGGAAAACTGTATCAAGACAATCTTGGGCATGAGAAGACTATACTGCCCATGCCGGAAGCACATAGGGGTCTTCCTCCTCCGTCCACGAAGAGGAAGAACAAGGCTCTGCAGCAGACTCAAGATTAGCTTGGTAAGCAATCATGGCTGCAGGCAACGGCACACTCGTCTCGATGGACTCACTCGAAGGACTCGGTGAAGGAAGGATCCAAGGATCTCCCATATGTGATGTGCGAAAAGACACCGATCTCGTAGACATGGAAGCACCACCGAAACTCGATCCTATCATGAGGACGGGTGCAGGACAACTAAAGGATCCCATAAGGGAAGGGTACATACCTACACCCACACTCCCAGTTGCCGGCTGGGAATGTTCAACCTTCGGAACTGAAGTTCCTGACGATGCAGTAACAGGCGGATTCTTGAATGCCATTTGGTCAATCGTTACAATCTTCCCGTTATGAGGAAAGCATACTACACGAAACACGGAAGACGCAACGGCTTGCATACTATACATCCAATTCCTTCCCAGTAGGAGAATGTAGTCAAGGGGCGCATCGACCACCTCAACCTCTATCGCAACGGTCTTCCCTCCCAAACGGACTTTAAGAGAAGGAAGTATCTCGTGCGGCCTAAACGATCTCCCATCGAAAGCAGTTAACATGGTCGTAGACTTTGAAAACTCAGGAGAACCAAGACCCTTCCAACAAGACAAAGACATCACAGAAGCAGCAGCGCCCTCGTCAATCACTGTCCGCTTGACGGTCATATTAAGACATTCCACATGTATCAAAAGGGACACATAATAGGGCAAGTGAGGCTGATGTCCTGTGGTTTCAAATTTGATCATTGAGGAAGAATCGTCACCATTCACACCAAGAGCGGAAAGCAAAGCCTTCCTTTGCGACGGACAACTCTGAAGCACCTCCAATGTAGACATCGCACAAGGAGTATGACCCAAGTCCTCAACAACTAAATAGTTCTGGGCGGCTCGAGCATTTGGATTATGCCCTGAGCGCTTAAGTACCCCCTTAGGAATGCGAGGTGCAGCTTCAGGTTTATCCGCAGGCTTATCCACCGGTTTTTCAGCCGGTTTCGGAATGCGCAAAGGCGTTCCTGGTGGATCGGGTTCTTTGCCTGGGCTGGGTTGCGATGAAGTATAATCTTTCGCACGCGTCACAACCTTCACGGCACGGACCATATTAATGCACCCACGACCACTAGTCTCAGGTGGATCATCATCACTAGATTGGTCCTGGGACTTCGAGTTCATATTCTGGTTATGCGGTAAAGGGTTCGTTAACACAGCTGGGCCCTGTGCTATGAACTTCGAAGCTTCTTCCATCCTAGGGCACAAGTAAGTGAGGTGATCTTCCTTACAAAGCTTGCAAGGAAACTTGACCTTACGTTTAGTCTGCTTGTCCCCCCCAGCATTTTTATTGTTCTTGTCATTATTATTGGAATTTTCATTTTTATTCCCACCCTTCTTATTATTTTTACCCTTCTTACGATTCCGTCCGGGTTGCTGGTTACCCTTCTGGTTCGACGATTGCACAGCATGTACATTCGCCATTTGGGCAGGCTGAGATGAAGCCATGGCTTGTCCCAAGGCAGATTGGTTGGTTGACACGTGAGCTACTTGTTTTGCAACCGAACCTGCAGGTTTCTTACTTGCACAACCCACAATGCCATCGGCATGTGGTCCAGGCTTGACCTTGGGATCAAAACTCGAACGAGGAGCATTAGGTATAATCTCATATAACAAACCAGACTAAGCATAGATCAAGTCTAGTTCCTGCGCCCTAAATATTGCTTGTTCCTCATTTTGGACTCCAGATGTAGAAACATCCTTCGCTATATACGGCAATAAAGATTTGAGGAACCACTCAAGGAGGAATTCCGGCGGTATAAAGGCTTTGATTAATCTCTTCCATCTACGCCACTCCTGAATATGATCAGAAATATGGGTGGCTTTGTCTTGCTGAAATGTCGACAAGAGCTCAATACCAAAATCATATCGCACTGGTAGTTGGAAGTGATTAAGGAAAGTCATCGCAAGATCGTCGAACAAGGTAAAGGCACCCCTAGGTAACTCTATATACCATTTCGCCGCAGGCCCTGTGAGGGTGCGTTGAAATAGTCTCAAGCGGACTGAGTCCTGATGCAAGGAATTGGAAGAGCACCATAGGTGGAAAGTCGTAACGTGTTCACTCGGATCCTCTCCTAGTTTGCCTTCGAATTTAGGTATATCCAAAGGAAGCTTGGTAGGGACAGCCGGCCAAGCCGGGTCATGAGCTACAGGATCATTCGTAAGTCTTGATAAGTCAGGTAAATTGAGTGTCGTGAGGAAAGGGAGCTTTGAATGATTAGGTCTTTGGACCGCTCCTTGGTTCATATAGGATTGATTACCACCATGACCTTGGCCATAGTGACCTCCTCCCATATGACCCATGTGGGGTGGCGCCGAAGTACCATAATAAGGTGGACCTTGACTAGAGGGAGCTACAAAGCCATAAGCAGGGGGATAGGCAGGTTGTGAATACCCGCCTCCATAAGGTGCAGAAACCTGTCCATACTGCGTCCCATAATGGGATGCATAGGTCATCGCATGCGACGCCCCATGAGGCACTCCATAGGAAGGGATATACATTCCGTAAGTAGGAATATACATGCCTGAAATAGGGATATATGTCGAGGAAGTAGCAACCTGACCTCTAGAAACGTGAACATAACCTCCTGAAACCACGGGTGGTATGTAGGCTTGAGACGCAATGGGTCTAGAAACTGCAGTATGGACTTGACTCGTAGCTACGTGCCGACTCGAAGGACCACGTGAGGGAGGGGGAGGATTCGCATTTGAAGAAATCAGAAGCGAGGACGAAGGGATCTCTATAATAAGATATGTGCTAGTGCCTATCATCACTCGTCTAGAACCTGGTATCGCTATGGGATCACTAACTCTAGACCTAGGAGGAACATAAGATGTATCTTCCACCGCTGGGATGGAAGGTGCAATATGGCTAGTAGTCCCAAACCTCTCCGCAAGGTAAGGCATGGGAATGCCCCCAGGCATAGTGTTAGGGTCAAAATCAAACGTCAAATCATGCATAGGAAAACCAGTCATAGCATAATCACCATAACTAGTGCTAGGAGGTTCAAAGTGAGTCTCGGCATCTTCCGGCATTCCATACCGGTAATGCTGTAACAAGGGGTCAGGCCTAGAATGAGTATGTCTATCAAACGAGGCTCCTATCTCAGAAATCACAGGCCCTAACTCGGTTAGGTCGGGTGAAGGATCATAAGTAGGTGTAAAATCCCCATCGTCAACACGAATGGGAGGAGGAAGTGAATCAGATGTGTCCTCTGAATGGTCTCCCATGGTGTGTGAATCAGTGTGAGATATAGTCTGCCTGGACTGTCTAGGTCCCTCTCCCAGAGGAGGAGGATCAGAAGAAGGCGGAAGTCCTGCTAAACGACGAGAATGGCGCGGAGCCGCACCCGAATCCACAATGACTCAAAAAAGTAGCAAAGACTCTCTATCTACGTCAACCCTAAGCCAACTAGCATGCACAGAGCAATCACTATCAAATCTAAAGCCAAAAGCAAGCAAACAGGGGCTGGATAAGTGAGCTCCCGAATGTGGCCGGTATCTCTCGCTTAGGAGAGGCTTGAGAGGCCCTTGTCACCACAAGCAGAGGTTCAAAACCAATTATTGTGGCCCTCAGCTTCAACGCGTAAAGCGACTGTGCTGTCCGACCCCAACCTGGCCGGGACACATGCAAAATAACCTCTACACGTACCCCCTCGATATCCTAGGTAAGGTCACTAAGGTCACCTCAATATAATCAATGCTCAGGCGGACAGTCGCGGGCAGGATTGACCGTATGGGCAGGGTAGCAAAGCCCGAAACTCTCGAAAGATCCCCCAGATACGAATACAATCCTGGCTATATCGCTGGTGCTACACAGTTCTCGACCAGGGGCTATCCCAATCAAAAACCGCTCACACTGCCTAGTGCTTGACTCCCTTTTGAGAGGAGCTTCCTGAGAATGCTGGTTATACCAAGGATTTCACACACTCCCTGGACAGACACCTAGTTGTTGTAGTTTTGTGATCTTGGAGAATTAACTCACAATGAACTATTCCAAGATCCTAAAACCTAAGCTTGTTGGTGCACCCTAGAAAAGAAAAGAGTGTAATTCATTTTATTTAGCGTTGATTTTATTTGGCTTTATTACTCAAAAATAGGATATGGTCGTGCAACTAATGATGTTATGACGCAACAAGAAGTAAAATGCACACCTAACAATCAATGCAAATGCATTGTGTCCATGAAAACAGGGTATGCATACTACGTGTAATGCAAAATTTCTTCTTCAAATGCTGAATGCAAATTTCCCTATATGAAGTCCTGACTATTACTCCAAAGCAAATCTATAACTAGTGCAAGTACAATGCAATGTGCATAATGCAATGCATAATGAGAAGCAAATATTTTTGTATTTTTTGAAAATAAAGAGATACGGAAAGCAAAAGAATGATTCTACCCACCCCAGACTCTGCAAGCACACATAAACAGCATTCCAGCAAAGCACTAAGGTAAAAGGACTCTAATGCACTAATCTCAAACAAAAAATCAAAAAGATGCCATGACAAGAACTTTCCTAAAAGAAAAATTTAGGCTAAAAAAAACATTTCTGGTCAAAAACAGAGGCAATAACAGACTCAGGTAGTGCCAAAGGAGACTCAGCAATTAACAGAATTCACCCAGCAATCCACTTCCTTCCACAAAAAGGTAAAAACCAGAGTATACGCGACTGTGCGCAGTAAACCCGCGTGTATACGCGGAAATTCCAGAGGAACCCGCGTGTATACGCGACTGTAAGCAATAAACCCGCGTACAGGAAGAAAAAGATGCACAAATAAAGGTGAACATACAGGATTAGACTAAATTTACACCAATCAGACTCTACCAAGCATACATGCCCCCATACCCGACACAGAAACAAGAGAGAGAGAGCAATTCAAATACATTGAATGCCAGGAAACCAATCCTCAATGGTCAACTACTAGGAACTCCCCAGCGGAGTCGCCAATTCTGTTACGGAGAGAAATTCCTATGGCTTGGGGTACCACAACAGACAGGTAGACTCCAGAAATCAATCTTTCCCAATATGCAATAGAAATAAAAACATCTAACACTAAAGGATCGAACCTCGTACCTTATTCCAGACGGTTGAAGTAGATCCCCGTTGAGCTTTCCAATCTTCGGCTTAAATTGTTATAGCACGTCCTCAACAACAAGTAAACAATACAAGCATACTATATTTCATGGTGTTAGATCTATTCTAGCATATATACTCAATAATGTAAAAGCGTTTGACATATTCCAATGGAAACAATATTCATTCAAATACACATCATTGGACAGGAAAATATATTTCTATTAATCATAATCAGAGATTACAAGTGACAACCTCTGACGGCACGTCTGCGAACCGGAGAAACTGAATCCCCCACTTGGGCCTCCACCACCTCAATCCTCCATCACTTCGATAGCAAGCTTACTAATGAAAGGCAAGCTTGGGAAGAACACAACAGTGCTCCAAGGGACAAAGGGATGCAGACTCAAGGATAAGTTCTGGCAACAATGGACTATAGTTTCGATGCTCTCAATTCTCTCTTATGCTTTCAATGTACCAAGGGGTTCCTTATATAGCTTTCCAAAGGGGTATTGAAAGGTTGAATCCGTGCGATCTCAAGGCATATGGAAGGCCAGGAGTCATATGAGTCGGATCCAAGTCAAGGAAAACTCCAAAATGCTTTGGACTATGTACACATCCCGATGTACGCGACTATAGAGGGAATACCCACGTATGTACGCGGTTATCGGGGAAAAGGCCGCGTATATCAATTTTTATAATGTTTTTAGGGATGGTCAAGGTTACATCAAAAGACAAAAAGTGGTCCATGGGGTTCAATGAGTCTGCAGCGGGACAGGGGAAGGCCATACAATGTGTGATTCACCTAGTGTGGTGAAATCCGCTATAACAACCACCCCCTGGGGCACCTTCATGTATGATAAAATGCTGTTTGGGATAATGAATGCTGGGGCTACTTTTCAGAGATCCATGGACCTATATTTTGTCAGGCTAAAAGATAAATTTGTGCTGATATATTTGGATGACTTAACAATTTACTCTCACAGCCATCATGACCACTTGCAGCATTTAAGGAAGGTATTTTTTAAGTACAGAAGGTATGGGATATCACTGAACCCCAAGAAGTCCCAGTTTGCACTCAATGAAGGAAATCTCCTAGGCCACATAGTCTCAGCTGAAGGTGTAAAGATCGATCCGCTAAGAGTGGAAGCAATTCAGCAGTTGTCAATACCAAGGTCAAAAAGGGACATTTAGTCCTTTTTAGGCAAGATAAACTTTGTTAGGAGATTCATTCCAAATTTATCTGAGCTGGTACAACACATAACATCCATGCTAAAAAGGGATGCAGAAATCAAGTGGACCGACCAGGCAAGAAATTCTTTTGAAGACATTAAAAAAGCCATAATGTAGGCCCCAACCCTGATTAGTCCCGACTACACCAAGGGTTTTCACATTTTCTCTTTTGCATCTTATGACACAGTGGCAGCTGTACTATTACAAAAGAATGATGAAGGTCTTGATCATCCAATTGCTTTCTTCAGCAAAACCCTGAGAGATGCTGAGCTGAAGTATGACCCAATTAAGAAGCAAGCTTATGCTCTCATAAAATCTTTGAAGACTTTCAGAATCTATATTCTCCATGCAAAGTTCATTTTGTATGTCCCTTCAGCTGCTGTGAAGGATGTTTTGACTTAGCCTGACATTGATGGGAAGAGAGCTAAGTGTATTGCAAAACTTATTGATTTTAATGGAGAGTTGAAACCCACCAATCTGGTAAAGGGATTAGGTCTGGCCAAACTCATGGCCAAAGAAAACTGTGAATTGATGGGAATAAATTTCACATGTGTCAGATCAGCAAAGGTGGAGACTATGGTAGCAGCTGAAACAGAAGTAAATCAAGATCTTAATAGCAGTCCTCCAGTAGCTGAGAACATATCTTCATGTGAGTGGTACTCAGGTATCATTCAATTTTTTCTTAAATTACAAGTTTCTCCTGATCTCACTCCTAACCAAGCATGAGCTCTTAAGTTGAAATATGTTAAGTTTTGCATAATTAACAAACTGTTGTACTGGAGGGATCAGTCTGGGATTTTGTTAAGGTGTCTAGATAAAGAGGAAGCAGAGTAGGTCATGCATCATTTTCCTTTCAGTACATGTGGAGGCAACCACTATTGGAAAACCACAGCCCACAAGATCTTAAAAGCAGGATACTATTGGCCAGTCCTCTTTGCTAAGGTATGCACTTTTGTAAGGGCCTGTGACCAATGTCAAATATTTATAGGGAAGCAGCAGCTCAAATCCTTTCCCCTTAGGCCGGTTATAGTGAATGGGCCTTTCCAGCAATGGGGTTTGGATTTCATAGGTGAAATAAATCCATCTTCCAGTGGACAACATAAATGGATCTTAGTAGCCACTGACTACTTTATCAAATGGATAGAATCAGTACCCACCAGAAATGCCATTCATCAAGTCATCAAGAGATTCTTATATCAAAACATCTTCAGCAGGTTTCGTTGCCCAGTAAGGTTAGTAACTGATAATGAACTAGCTTTCAAGGCTGGGGCATTAGTTAAAATGTGTGAATCAATGGGTATTCAACTAGTGCACTCCACATCCTATTACCCATGAGGGAATGGCCTGGCTGAGTCATCCAACAAAAGCTTAGTCAGAATCATTAGGAAATTGCTAGAGACAAATCAGAAAATATGGGATTCAAAAGATCCACAAGGACTTCTCCATTCAAACTAGTTTATGGCAATGAGGCCATCTTTCCTATCGAGCTCATCCTTCTAGTGGCAAAGTTCTTTCAAGAAGAGGAGGATGAACCAAATGATATGATGAGAAGGATGATGGATTTGGTGGAGTTACAGCAGATCAAGGAGAAAGTTATAGGAAAATTAGAAGCTCATCAACAAAGGATAAAGGGAATGTTTGACAAAAGAGCAAAGGTAGACAACTTCCAGGTCGAATATTGGGTCCTCAAGTGGGATGCTGTCAAATAGGACAAGGGGAAACATGGAAAATTCGACTCTTTATGGATTGGCCTTTTTGTGATAGCCCAGGTACATAAGAATAACACCTTCAAATTGTAGAATCTGGAAGGTAAAGAGGTATTTTATGGCCCAGTAAATGGGTGGTTCTTGAAGCTCTATTTTATTTGAGGCTCTGAAGCCTTATGATTGTAAATTAGTAGATAGTATGTTGTTTTCCTTTCAGAATAAGACTCCATGCCCAATGGAACAATAAAGGATACTGTTAAGTTACTTAGTTGCTTTTAGGGAAAGGAATTTTGTTCTGGGGTTCTTGGGACCTCACTGGGAGGTTCCCATCCCCAAGTAGGAGCCAGATGTTATCTCCCAAAATAATTTATTTTTCGTATGAAGAATTTAATTCATGAAATAAGGGATATGAATGTCACTAATAGTTTGAAATCCTCTGTTGTTGATAAGAATTTCACAAAGTTGTAGATTCGGTGGCTTGGGCTAGGATCAGAACATCTCATTAGCCACCGGCAGACTTACAGACTATGGCTTTCGTGATTAGATGAACTCTTCAGCAATTGGAAGAACTAAAGACAATGTAGCAGCGAGGCAAGGTTGAAAGGAGCTGAAACGGCGGAAGATATACATATTATGGCTTCCAATCAATCAACAGAAAATCATCAACGATCGGAAAAACTAACGAATAACCATCAGCGAGATAGTCCACTATGGAGTCGAATGGCGGAAGACAAACGGACAACGCCTCCGATCAATCAATAGAAAATCATTGGTGATCGAAAGAACTAAGGGCTACAAATCAGCGAGTTAGTCCACTAAGGAGTCGAAATGGCAGAAGACAGACTTACTAAGGCTTCTGATCAATGACAAGAATCATTCTGATAGCGCGACAATAGAAAATCGTCGACGATCGAAATAACTAAATACAACGGATCGGTGATTTTAAAACTAAACTCCTCCATAGTATCGACGGCGTAGAAGACTAAGGCCTCGATTCCTTCATCAATCAACTTCTAGCAGCGATAAAATGAGTTCATTTCACCTCCGAAACTGTGGCAGTGTTTAGATAAAAGGTTTTGAAGAATTAGTTATTACAGCTCCTGATCACAGACAAGCTAGTGATGGAGAGTGCCAATGCGTTGAAACTTGGAGCATCGATGGGCTAAAGGAAATAGCTTCTAATCATCGATGAAGAAGCCATCGCGACACTAGTGATTTAAGGCGCCAACACTATGATAGAGTTGAGACTTGGAGCACCAATGGGCTAAAGGAAAAAGCTTTCGATCGACGACTGCACGACAAGATAGAAGAATTCAACGGATTAAACAAGAAAGAGCACCTATGATCACTATCAAACACTTCAGTTAAACACCGAGACACTGGTTGTTGGTGGCAATTTCACACTCAACCAGCAGTGGTGATTATCAGCAACCACTTCAGTTATTAAAAGTTTGCTCAGTGAACTAGATCTTCACAATAGATAGACAAATAGTTATCAAGGTTTTGAATCCCTAATATGAGAAAACTATCACCTTCAAGTATTCTTTGTGTAAACAGATTAGATTTTCAGGATATGTCATTTTTGTAGAAGGCTATAAAGCCCATGAATGATTTTATAATAAGGGTTCAACTTCAGGGATTTATGAGCCAACAATGCTTTCAAGCTTCTCATTTTACTTATTCATGATATAAGCTCTTTTGTTGTGATCTGTTCAGCCATCATCTCTTTCTTTACTATATTTATGATTCTTTACTGTATTTATGACTGAATGTGCATTTAATTAATTTTTAGATTTATTAAGGAGCTGATAGCTGTCATCCTATTGGTTTATTAGTGATATTTGATTTATAAATACCATCCTCATCAGGGCTTAGTCATTTATATGCATGTGTTATGTGTGTAAGTCTGCCATCCTGGTGAGTTCTCCATCCCTGCACCTTATTGTCGAACTTCTAAGCAAATTGCAACTAAAATCCTTGTAAACGAGTGAGTTTTATGTATGCCTTGAGAGTGAAAAGGTTATAGATATAGGCTAAATTGAACCATATCAAAAAACCCTAAAAAACCTTGTAAGTTACTAGGCATCCTTTAGCTACAACCTATAGGAGTTTCCTGGAGTGATAACATGGACTTCACAGTCTTTTTATCCTGAACCACCATAGGGCTTATCCACTCTAATTCTTTGATAGGCTTGATGATCCCAGCATCCAACATCCATTCAATATCAGCCTTCACACAATCCTTGTATCGTGGGTTCAATCGATATGGCCTCTGTTGCATAGGTTTTGCATCTGGTTTCAATAGGATTTTCATCTTCGCCATGTCCCCTAATATCCCCTTCATTTTGAAAAACCACATCAAAAAAAGATCCTAGAATTCATGTAGCAAGTCCGTGATTTTGGCCATTGTTTCCTCATCCCAATAGTCCTTGATATTGAAAAATTTTGGGTTTTCTTCTGACCCAATGTTGAATTTCCTGATCTTCAGCGATTGACTCATCGAATCCGTCGGTATGTCCGGCGCTACGACATCGCGGCTTCCTTCTAACTCCATAATATTAACGTTTCACAACTTGTCATCATATTCAAGTTCCTCGGATATATTGTAACATGTCATCATGGATTGTATCGAGTTGTGTGCATGTGAATCAACTGGGTATGCGACAGGGACAACCTTCAGCACTACATCGCGGATGATTTGCAATGTATTATGTACCTCTGGGTTGGAATCTCGGAAACTAAATGTTTGCGCAAAGAAAAAATGCAACTCCTCCCAAGTAGTTATCATTTTGCACAGTTATGCCGCTACATACAAGGATCTTGGCATCTCATCGAGAGTATGAACAAAATCATGGACCCACTCATCTTTGGGTCACAATGCCCACAAGGCCTAACATTCCATCAAATGACTGGTGGGGTCATTCTGTACATCGTATCTCCAAGCATGATAGAACTCTGAATCACTGAAGCGCACCATCATCAATCTCCGACACTATCCCCAGTCATGGATCATCTACTTGTGTGCCGCCCACCATCGAGCTGGGGTAGCCTTCAGTGCTACATCTAGGGCCAATACCCTTTGTGGCTCAAACACTTTTTCTTCAAATTCTTGAAGGAATTCTATTAACGATGGCAGCCCTTCATAAATTGGCAAATCGATAATCTCAGTTGCTATGCGATGGAGAGACTATGTGATCAACCCGCATTTCCTGAACGACACCTCATGCAGCCTATTTTGCCAATTTTCTAGAGCATCATCATGTTGGAATATAATAAACCCACTCATAAAATAATTAATCGTTATTTGATTAATTTCCTACCCACTAGCTTAAATAGTTGGCATCCACTTGCACTTAGAGTCAACACTTTCCATCTATATCCTAGGAATGATTTATTTCTGATTTTGGGTTGATCTTGACCACTTTATGGCCATCCAGAATTGGTAACTACGCTTTACAGCAGAATCTGCTTTATTCTGCTTTTTCTGCTTTATCCTCTTTTTCTATGGATAAGGTAAAGCTAGTCAACTAGGAAACTGGCAACTTTTGTTGCCAACCCATCCTCCATTATTTTCTCTCTATATTCTAGGATTAGCAAGTATTTCCTTCACTCATCATCACTCACACATGCTTTTGCTAATTCGTGAGGTGCTTGGTATATTGGGAAAGTGCCTTAGTCAACTACAGATTTTATCATAATTAGTAAGACTTCTTTATGAGCTAGCTTGAGTTGTCTTCATGCAACTCCTTTTTCCTTTATAAGGATGTATTACCTATGTAATAATATCAATTATCATTTATTGTTCATCCATTAATGTGTGTTCATTAATTCTTCTTCTTCTCTCATTATGCTAATTCTCTACAATTCTATGTGAGGTTAATTGTGTGCCTAGATCCTTAGCCAGTTTATGAAATTACTTATGCCATCAAGGCTTTAGAATTTCTACATGGTATCAGAGCTGAGGATATCGAAGATCTACATGATATTAGATCTTTGAGAGTTCATTAATTAATCCTCCTTTTCAGATTTGTCGGTTTATTTTGCAAGTTCAACTTCGAATGGATTCAAGAGTATCAGTTCCTCTTCTTTCTCCATTCACAAGCTATTCAGAGTGGAAACTGAAGATGATTTCATATCTAAAGAGACAAGGTCTCTATGAGATATCTATTGGAGCTGGTGAAGAGTCTTATGAAGAGCCAAGTGACTGGTTGAATGACTATGATAGAGCAATTGGAGCTATTTTTCTAGCTATCTCTCCATGCATGTGCTACCTTATTGATTCTATTGATTACCCAAAGGATCTCTAGACAACGTTGGATAGAGTTTTGGGAAAGGACAATGAGAATCCTTCTAGCTATGTGGAGAGTGCCTCTAGCTCCTCAATGATTTCTCTCTCTCAAGATGTCATGGCCTCTACAGTATCTGATGAAGTTGATCATGAAGAAGAAGTTTCTCATACAGTTCTTGTTGCTACTACTCTCCTTGATTCGAATGCTTCCTCTTGCAATCAAGAAGCAAATATTGAAGAGCCATCTTTTTCAGTGTCTCTTGAAGTAGAAGATCTTGATTCATCTTCTTATGATGTTGTTGATGAAAAAGAAGTGACTAATGGAGCTGCTATTGCTATTGATGATTCACTCACACATTCAGTGTTCTCTATGTCTTCTATCATGGATTATGAGATCCATATGCCAGACCTCTCACACTTTGTGCATGCCACTCTTATTGATGGTGTGCATCCCAGTGACTTCCAGTATATTTTCTTAGCCAAATCAAGTCCTTCTAGTTTTTTTCCACTTACCATACTTGATCCCATGTGCTTCTGCAGCTCCTCCTTTGTTCTTGGCACTCATTCTCAAAGCCTCCTTGAATATTTTGAACATCACTATCTTTCTTGCTCTCATACTTCTACAATAGAGGATTCTTTACCAGTATATTCCCATGATTCTACTGTTGTGCTTATTTGTGATCTCTTGGATTCTTTGAAATCTAGATCAACCCATGGAGCCCATTCATTCGCACTCTTTGATCCTATGCCCTCTCTATGTTCCTACAAGATCACTTGCACACATCCTCTCTGTGCAAATGAATATGGAGACATGATACACTCGCTTGGATAGTTATTTCACCTATAAGGAGCTCATTTCATCTCTACTGGTTTGAAGTTCAAGTCATCTCATCATCTTGGAGCTGATTACAAGTCTCAAGATCCTTCAGTATTGCCTTCACATCATTGGATTTCAGTTGTTCTACATTGTCCTAGTTTCCATCCTGCATCTGTCCTTGATCTAGGTGAGCAAATTTAACTTCTTCCCAAGAAGAATATTCCTCCAGACATTAGCATTTAGTTTGGAGCAGCAGCAACACCAACAATTCAGCATTTTTGGTATTGCTTTTCATGTGCTTTCTTGAGGGAGGATTTTTCCCTTGAGGTTTTGCCTCTTTCCTCATTTCTTTGGAGAAGATAAATTGTAAAAGGGTGACCATAGCTTTATTGTTGGGCCCTATATGCATATATATTTCTGATTAGTTCAGGAATATCATCATAAATTCAAGCTTAAAGGGGCGTGTTGGAATCTAATAAACCCACTCATAAAATAATTAATCATTATTTAATTAATTTCCTACCCACTAGCTTAGATAGTTGGCATCCACTTGCACCTTAGAGTCAACACTTGCCATCTATATCCTAGGAATGATTTATTTCTAATTCTGGGTTGATATTGACCACTTTATGGCCATCCAGAATTGGTAATTGCACTTTACAGTAGAACTTCTTTATTCTGCTTTATTCTGCTTTTCTATGGATAAGGTAAAGCTATTCAACTAGGAAACTGGCAACTTTTGTTGCCAACCCATCCTCCATTATTTTCTCTCCATATTCTAGGATTAGCACTTCTTTCCTTCACTCATCATCACTCACACATGCTATTGCTAATTTGTGAGGTGCTTGGTAGATTGGGAAAGTGCTTTAGTCAACTATGGAGTTTATCATAATTAGTAAGCCTGCTTTATGAGCTAGCTTGATTTGAGTTCATGCAACTCCTTTTTCCTTTATAAGGATGTATTACCTATGTAATAATATCAATTATCATTTATTGATCATTCATTAATGTGTGTTCAATAATTCTTCTTCTTCTCTCCTTATGCTAATTCTCTACAATTCTCTGTGAGGTTAATTGTGTGCCTAGATCCTTAGCCATTTTATGAAATTACTTGTGCCATCAAGGCTTTCGAATTTATACACATCAAAATCAGAGGACACAGAATTAGTGCTGCACCATCTGAGTTCACCATCGATGGTAGGGTGGATATAATCTCCAGAGATATTATAGGTGTGATCCCAACTTCTACAGGCTTGATCCCTCATAGGTTTAATATACCAACATCCTTCCTGAGGGTCCATGGGAGCGATGACCCTGACATCCTGGTTCTCAAACATCATAACCTGATTTTTGAAATTTATAACCTCCATGCTATCATTATCCCACCCAATCCCTAGCAGTACTGGATAGGAACCTCCATCTTCAACCACTTCTATCACATCAAAGTTAGCATGCATTTTCATACCTTCAATATTGACAACCAGGTTTGAGACACGACCAATTGGCTGAATCTTTGCCTGATTTTCTAGTCACAGCTGTACCGACGACCATCCCAATGTCGGCTTCCCCATCAACCACCAAGTTTGCTTGGTCAAAATGTTTACATCTCCGAGATCATGAATAACTGAGTCAACATCATAATCTCTGATCTAAATGTTCATCTGCATCTCCTTACCTGTCTTCTTCTTTTGTAGGGAGTTCACCGTAGAATCCTTCAATGTCTTATCCTTGTGGTACAACAGCTTCTCAATCTTAACAAGGGCTTAAGGATCCCTTTCTAGTGACAGACAAATCTCAAAGAACTGCTACAAAGTACCATGCTTTCACAACGGTCCTACCTCTATAAATGGATCAAAAGCGGATGACATTGCGATAATAGGTATCTTACCTGAATTTCTCCCAATTGCATGCTTGGCCTCGAAGAAGGTGTCTTTCTCCGTCACAATATAAAATGATACCTTTTTCTTTCCAGCGAGCTGAACTTGCTGCCACGATCCATATTCTCCAATTGTCGCACCGGCACGAGTGACAACCCCAATTTCAACATCCTTCGTTTGCAGTTCGGCTTGAATTGTGGCAACCATCGATCCTTGATTCAGGTTTTGGGCCTGATTCAGTGGTGGGTTCTGATTTAGTGGTGGGTTCACCGGCTGATTCTAAATCAGTGGCGGGATCTATGGCAGGATCTAATTCTACATCGTTGGCTGCTTTTTCACTTGGAACGTTGGCTGGTTCTGAGTTTGCGCATTTTGCAACTGAGGAATGTTTCCAGCCTGCCATTTTGCAATCAACTGAGGGAAATTTTCAATGTTATTCTCGTTGGCCACATAGTATGTACATTGTGCATGAGGACACTCCCTATTATAGTGTCTGAATACTCCACAGGTATAGCATTGGATTGATTCTCGACCAAAGCCTCCTCCTCATCCCCTAAATCCTCCACAGAATCCTCCTCGGACCCCTCCTTGCTGAAACTGAGGCTGGGCCAACTGCTGCTACAGGGGGTTTGGTTGTTGTTGGGCATAGTGCACAGCTTGAACATATTGTGGCTGAGGTTGAATGAGTGGCACCTAATTATACTATGGTCATGGCACATACTGTGGTTGTGCAACGAGCTACGGCTGAGGTGCAAACTGTTGCTGCGACGTAAACTGCTGCTATGGTTGCGACGAAATAAATTGCATATGTGTACATGTGTATGGTATATCCATAATTGCATACACATGTTTTGTACGTGGGTTACCCGAAAGTAAGTTGTGTACAATACGCGACTTGTCCAAAGGACAGTCACATACACTGCGTGGGGTAGGAAAAAGCTATATACGGCCAAAAAACAATTTTTTTCTATGAATTTAATGTTTGGTCAATGGTTTGTTTCCCAAATTGAAACATGGTTCTTGAGTCACAGGGAGAGGGAGCATGATGACATCGACCAAGAAGCTCTATGGAATTCCCCCACGGTAAATGCTTTGCGGCAAAGTGGGTTTCTAAAATTCTTCTATACCTCACCTATGCAATCTAATGTCCGCCTACTAGAGTTTATGATAAACTATTGGGATCATGATCTTGGTATGTTTGACCTATAAGGTGAGTTTCTAGAGATTACCTTGGAAGATATCTACTTCATCTCTAGTTTTTCACGATGAGGAGCTCCGGTTAACTTGGAAGGTACCGGTAGGGGTGTTGACCTACTAAGTGTGTAGAACTACATTGATGCATATTGTGCGACTGGTACTCAAAAGAGGGGTAGTTGCATCCCTATTGTTCTATTTCACAGCTTTCCATTACAGGTGTTGGCAAGTAATATAGTGAGGATTTTAGGGTGATCATCACTTCACCTTGCAACTTGAAACCAAGTGAGACTTGTAGTGGACTGTCTACAGGGAGCCCTATATGACTAGTGTTTGGGAGTGATCCCGATAATGAGGAAACAACTTTCTGATTGTAAAAGAGGCCGACGGAAAAAATTTGGTTATTCTAGCATATTGGTGGCATTTTTCTTTGAGAGGGTGCCTGGTTTGAGTCCTGCAGTAACACTACCAATTCATTCTCCCCGTCAACTTAGACTAAGTAGGTGGGGGGGAATCTTCCTCCGCCAGGGAGGCGGTGGATCGGTTCAGAGTGTATATGACAGTGACTTCTACTTATGGTGGGGGTGACAAATACCAGCATTGGAACGGTTTCCATATGCTGGGATAGATTTTCAAGGTGACACCGACCTTGTCCTCCCTCCTGGAGGAGCATGGGGAGCGTCAGGTATTTTTGTTTTTCAAGTTTTTAAATTTTTATGAATTTTAGTCATAGAGATATATACATATGTAAAAGAGTTTTTAATGCTATAAAATATTAAAATGCAGATATTTGACCAGTCCGCCTTGCTGGGCATCCACGTATGTATGTGCATCCTATGGTGGGAGAAGATCATGGCTTGAGTAGGCTTCTTGAGGGAAAGCTTTCCAGGCTTACCCAAAGAGTACCTCCCTTGCATATTGAGCATATCCCTGCCATTATGCAGGAGCTAGTGGTTGGTATACCAACTGTCTAGATATTCCTTATGAGGCGGATAGCTAGAGCAGTACTTGTGTACATCGACGCCATTGAGGCTACTGTAGCTGAGGAAGCTGAGGAAGCCCGAGAGTAGGGTGATCAGGATGATTAGGGGGACCAGGGTGGTCAAGCTTAGACCTGTGAGCATTTTATGGACTTCGATCTATTTTTGTATATTTTTTGTATATTATACAGTTATGAATGGATTTGAGGATCAAAAAACTCAACCTATCTATGGACAGATATTCACACACACACACACACACACACACACACACACACACATATATATTGTCGATTTTATTTACATGTGTTTTGTAATGTATCTGTTGTATACTTTTATGCAAAATGTGTTAAGTGCCAGTCCAAGATATAATTAGCATATGCATGAATTAATGAATTTTGATTTCTTGGAATATGATTGAATGTAATAAACTCAAAATTTCTGTCCAATAACCTAACTTGCATAAACTGACGTAGTAAAATAGGGTTCTGCACCTAATAAGCTCGATTGAGCTGGGAAACCACCAGTTGAGATTCAAGTCTGACTTCCAGCTAGGTGATTCCACGTGACAAAGCATCCCATAAAATCTCCATGAAAGCCCTGTATTCGGACACATTATTGGTAGCAGGACCTAGGCAAGCGCCTCCAGAGGAAACTAGTTGTCCTGAGGGTGAGTAAATGACCCATGCGGCTGAAGCCAAGTTACAAGTGTGGCAACTAGTGCCATTTGTGAAACCTAAAAAACAATCAGAAGACATCTGTAACAACAAATAGATGGTATAAGAACACAAACCGACGAACTATTGTACATAAAATACATACAATAAAAATACAGGAAAAAGTGCTAATCCTAAGCATAGTACTTTTTCAAGTAGAGCCCATTTCTAGGCTCGGGCAGCTTATTCCCCTCGAAATATATTAATTCATATGCACCTTTCTTCAAAAATGTTGACACGACATAAGGTCCTAACCACATAGACTTGAATTTTCCTGCCCCCATGGGTTCTTTGTCTTGATCCCAGAGTAAGACAAGCTCCCCTTCAAAAAAAATATGACGTTTGACAGATTTATTGTATTGATTTTTTACCCTATTTTTATGAGCCTCATTTGTTGTTAGCACATCTCTATGCTGCTCATCTAGATGTTCTAAGTGTAACAAACTTTCTTTTAGCTCAGTCGTATCAGGTAACACATGAATAACAATCTTTAAGGCTGGGATTTCGCATTCAACTGGGGTTACTGCTTCCACTTCATGAACAAGTTGGAAAGGAGAGAGCCTTGTAGTAGTTTTCACATTGGTCCAATAAGCCCAAAGTGTAGGATATAGCATGATGTGCCAATTGGAACGGGCTGAAATAATAGTGAGCTTGAGAATTGTCTTCAAGGTTTTATTTACAGCCTCGACTTGACCGTTTGCTTGAGGATAGAAAGAAGATTAATGTTCTTGTCTAAACCCTAGCATAGTGGTAAATTCAATCATCATACTATTTTGAAAGTGACTACCATGGTCAATGACAATCTCTTTAGGGATACCGAACCGTGCGATAATTTGGTTGAAAACAAAAAAGGATACAGTTTCCCCGTCAGCTTTATAGGTGGGCATTTCCTCTACCCACTTCGTGAAATAATCTATAGTGACAATGATATGTTTGTGCCCCCCATCCGAGACTGGGTTGCACATCACGTAATCTATCCCCCACTTCATGAAGGGGCCCACTGATATAATAGGAAATAATGAAGCAAGATGCAACCGCATCTTTCTAGTGTAAAGCTGACAAGGATGACAGTGCTTCACAGCTTCCACACAATCTTTAAAGATCGTGGTCCAGAAATAACCAGCACATAATATATTTTTGGTTGTTGCTAACCTAGATAAATGAACCCTGCATGCCCCACTATGGGAATCATTTAGGAAAGTCTCTGCTTCTTCATGGGTAAGACATTGACGCAAAATGGAATCTACCCCCCTACGATATAAAGTATCTCCAATAATGAGGTATGTTTTAGCATGTACACGTAGTTTGCACTGTTCTTCATGCGAGAAGGCTGCAGGGTACTTCAAAGTCTCGAGATAAACAAGTTTATCTCCATACCAAGGGTCAGAGGTGGAAATCAAAAATATATGCTCATGTGGGAATGAGTCTTCTTGAATGGCTACATCTTCCTCTACCGAAAATTCTGCAATGAGCTCAGCAAAACTAAGGATTTGGTGGATTTGGCGGATTGGAAATCTAAGTCAAACTCCTGAGGAATGACTATCCCTTTATTGAATTTGTCTCCAACTATCCATTGGGACAAAACATATTGGAAGGGATTAACATTCGCCACTACCGTCATGGTCCTTAGTAAGATGTAGTGATGCAACCTCTGAATAGCATACACAACTGCCAAGGCCAACGTCTCGACGTGGGAATACCTAAGTTCAGGGCCAACTAAAGCACGACTGAGATAGTAGACGACATGATATTGGAGCTTATTGTCCTCCTGGATTAGTACTACCCCTATGGTTGACTCAAATGCATCCAGATACAATATAAAATCATGTGAGTAATCTGGCGAGTGTAATAACGGTGCTGAAAACAAAGCTTTCTTTAATGCCTCGAATGCAAGTTGTGTGATTTCATCCCATACAAATGGGGTCTCCTGCTTCAATAGGCGCATGAAACCTTTAGTAATCTTGACATAATTTACAATAAAAAGTCGAAGGAAGTGGACTTCCCTTGCAGGCTTTGAAGCTGCCTAATAGAATGAGTAGGAAGCAGATTTACTATAGCCTCAACTTTCAAAGGATCCACCTAAATACCTTTGTTGGAAACAGTGAATCCGAGCAGTCTCCCCAACTCGATACAAAAAATGCACTTGTCGGGATTCAAGCGAATTTTGTAGTATCTGCATCGTTCAAAAATCAAATGCAAGTGATCTGGGTGATCTATCCTCTTACGAGAATGTGATGGAAAATCATCAAGGTAGGGTTCGACAATGGCTTTAATGTTATGAAAGGAAAAATTCATTGCCCGCTGAAAGGTAGCCCCTGCATTTTTCAATCCAAAGGGAATTTTCTTGTACGTAAACGTACCCCAAGGATAGATGAAAGTTGTTTTATGTTGGTCTTCCGGTTTAATTTGGATTTGATTATACCTGGAGAAACCATCCATAAACGAAAAGACTTCACTCCCCACACAGGAATCAATGATTTGATCTATGAATGGTGTGGGATGGTTGTCCTTAGGACAAGATTTTGTTAGATCTTGAAATTCAATACAAACGTGTATAGTCCCTTTCTTTTTGTTGACAGGAATGAGGTTAGATACCCATTCTGTCAAATCTATCCCGTAAATGAAACCAACTTTTAGCAATTTTTCAACTTCAACCTTAACAGCTGCCACTTTACCCGGATTGACAGGTCTCAACTTTTGTCGAAAGGGTCTAGCATCAGGGTAAGTTCAGATTTCATGCTCGACTATTGATGGATATATGCCTGGAATCTCCTCATATGACCAGGAAAATACGTCTCAAAATTCCTTAAACAAGGCTGTATAGATCGCAATCTCCTCCGGAGAGAAGTTTGCACCGATGTGTACATTTTCCACAACGTTTGGGTTTGCAGAGATGTTGATAGGGATGGTAGTGGAAATGCTTTCCATATTCCCATTAGCAAATATTCCTTCCCTTGGTAAGGGATTAATAGGTGTATCAACACCACCTGCCAGTCTCATATGGAACTCCTGGTTCTCAATTCTACTTAACTTTGGAAGAAAATAGGAATGATGATGAAGATCTTCGCAGATCTTATCTCGTCTACACATAGCTTCCAGAATGGCTCCATTAGAAGGAAAAAGCATATCTAAGCAGTCTCTAGAATGCAAAGAGTTCTCTGCCCAAGCAGGCAGATAGGCTTCTTCCGGATCCTCTGAGACTATGCGAGGGACCAGAATGGGATCAACAGTGATATGAATGATAGCTTGATAAGCTACTTTCGCTGCTGATAAGGGAACTGTTATCACATATATAGTAGCCGGGCTACCATATTCTATTTTTCAGACACAATACATTTTTCAACCAGATCTCTTACATATGAGATGCTGAGATGAGCATTTTTAATGGATCATGATTATATTTGTGGACTATTGAACTCTCCCATGTCAAGATTGAGTCTCAGGACACTCAGATTTGAGGACCGATGTAGCCATTTATGTCATTTCAGAGCAGTCATGGATGCCCAGTGTTATATCAGTACTTTCTCATTGGNATTATTTTATATTGTGTTATGGTTATTATTGCTCTTATAGTGATTCTTGTGACATGTATTGACTTGTGGTATCATGATCTGGCGGTCATAATTATATGTACTTGGTTGTATCTTATACTATGTATTGATGTCCTTACTCTGACTTTGAAGTTCTTGATCTATACTCATTGGTTTTTACCCTCCTTAGGGAGAATAGAGGTAGTCATTCCCACCATTTTTTTTGGCTTTCTAGTGTTGGATTCATCATTCATTGTCTTCACCCATCCATTACCTTCCTGTTTTATTTTCAACCTGACTGATTTCTTGACTTATGGCATGGAGGACCTTTTTCCCCACTAGAACCTTTGTTGGACAAGCCTCCCTATTTATATTGTCTTGGTTCTGAGTTAGTGATAGAACTTGCCTTTGGTAAGTTGGATTGTATGCCTAAATCATTTTGGTCGGTTGTCCCGATGTTTGGCACTGTGCAGAAATCCCCCTAGTCACTTGAGATGTTGTTCGCTAAAACTGAAAGCTCGTGTACTACTTGTATTGAAATATTGAATATGTGCCCATGGAAAATGAAAATGTAAAACTATGTTTCTTAACATATGTAAAAAGGGAAAGAGCAATGAAGTGCTAAAATACTCCTTGAAGAGTATAAGAAAAGGTCTAAAAAAGCAATGGTTAAAAATATGCTATATCAAAAAATTGGTGACCTTATTTGAAAATAAATATGTCCCAGATGAAAGCTGCGATTAGCTGTGCTTTTAAGCATTGGTGAAGTCCCAAAAAAAGACCATGGAATAAATGTGATCCTAATGAACTTGGATCAATATTGATGTAGACATGATGCCTAAGTTGAATAAGCACTCTCTAAGCAACTCATCCATCTGTGAGGCACTACCATTCCTTGTGTTGTTGTTTGTCCAGCATTGGTTATAGTGAGTTTTCCCTTTCCTTGTCCAAAGTGTCATGATGTTGAGTAGGAATTCATCCTCTACCTTAGCCTTGTCATTTCCACCCTTCACCCTTCACTAGCAAAATGACTACAGCTATGAAGTGAGTATAAATTGAAAGTCTAAGTTTGAGTAATAATAAATAAAGCCTTATATATGTATTGGTTGATGTACCGCTAGTGAAATGAATGCTAATTGTTCATTTTGTTACTTGAATGAGTTATAGAGCATGGTTTAACCTTTTAACACTTGCAGCGGATGGATGTATTCTGAGTTATTATTGGTGTCTAATTATTCACAGATTGTAACATTGTTTATTGGATATGATTGATGATCAGATAGAGACCTATGAGGGGTATGAGTATACACATTAGATGTATTGGGACTCTTTGAGTCCAATGAGACAGTTTATTTCTAGTTTCGGGCATTTACAAATGTGATCAAGCTCACTCTACCTTTCTAATGTAGTTTTTCTTCACAGATTGATATATTTGAGCAGGGATATGTTTCAATCTGATCTTCTAGGGAGTTGTAGGGGCATAGGGGTGTGCAACCACTTGTTTGTACCATAGTACCCCCATCCTAGAGAGCCTATTGGGCTCAGTTTGACAACATAGGCACCCTAGGAGGTTGTTTGGCAGGATCACATTTCCCGAGGCAGATTAAAAAATGATTAAATGGCTATTGAAGAAATCGATTTGGGATACTGAGGTAAGGAAATGACATGGGATGAGTCATGATGATGAGAGTGATGTCCTCTGCACATTCTCCAGTAGTTACAGCTCCTGATTGGGCCCACACATATTCTTTGGGCATTTTTTATTATTTTTTGGAGCTCTTTTTGGAGGCTCATGATTTCCTCAAGGAGGCACAAAAGTCAAAGAATTAAATTGTTATATTATTTATTGTGCCATGGGGACACCCAAAGGGAGTTAGTCAAACACTCCTTGGACCCACCATGTGCTTTCATTTATTTCTTGTTGAGTGGGTTACCCTTTTTGGGTGGTTTAGTTCACTTGGGTAAATTATGGTTATATTGATCCATGTGTTGTATGTTGAGCTCATCTCAACCATTCACTAGAACATTTAATCTTTTAATCTTAGCCACTCATTTTGAAAGTGGTTAGGATTTGGTTATGATTGAGGTTCTCTCATTTCTATTTAAAGGAGAGAGCTTCTCATTTGTAAGGGGTCTTTGGCACTGGGATCTGAATAATAGAAAGACTTTTTTTGTGGAAATTTTTCTGGATCTGCTTTGCATCTGATGTGCTCAAATGGTGATTAGCTAGTCTTTAGATTCCTAGCATTATGGAAATTCTCGTGAGATCTATATTTTTCGTGGATATCATTGTTTTGTCTACAGGAGGGCATTTTGGGTGGAGTGTTTTTGTAGGGGGACCTCAACTCGCTTGGTTCTTTTCGTCTTGGATCAGGGGGTTTTCATTAGTTTCATTGTGATCTAAGATTACTTCATTTTACTGTCTTGTAGCATTCAGTTTCTTTATTTTGTATGTGCAAATCTGATATGGTTGACGTTTTCTTATGCAGGGTAGGGGCGCTTTGGTGGCTTGGAGCTTGCATATGCCATAGAAATCACGGGGATCTTCCAGAATTGATTGGGATAGAAAAGATGGTCACTATTATAGAATTCTACAATATTTTCCAGGTAAGATCCAACAGGTAAGTTTCTTCTTTTTTCAGATCTTATTCCATTGTACCTTGTTGAAATTCAACTTTTTCTGAAAACTCCTAAACACTAAAAAACCTAAAAAATCAGTAAATCAGGGAACAGTCTGATATTTTTCCAAACCATTTCTAGGTTTCATAAATCAGGCCTCTCCTTCATCAAATCATTTAAAACACTAGTCAAATTCCTCATAGTTTGACCTAGATCTGATTTTTAAGCAGAAAACTACATAACCCCCCACTGAAAAAATTGACCTACTAGGGTTTTGAGTTTTTCTAAATTCTAACTTCATATATAGATAGATTAGGTCCCACATAGCCTAAATCAACCCCAACACTGTGCAGTTGCTTGATCATTTGGCCTAGATTTGAAAAATTGACTAAAACAGCCCTAGTGCCCTCACTAAAATTTGGACTTTTCCGGAAGTGAGTTTTTCTTAAATCTGACAAGATAGACAGATAGATCAGGTCCCAAGCATTCCAAAACACCCCCAACACTGAGTTATTTCTCTCTGGTTTTCCCTAGATCTGAAAAATTGGTGTTCATCCTCCTAGCCCCCTCATCAGATTTTGACTTTTCTAGATCTAATTTTTCTGTTGATTTTTTTATTTGGGCTTGTAGATCAGGTCATCGTGATCTCCTATCTCCTCCAAAACTGAGCCATTACCCTCCAGGTAAACCTAGAATTGTATATCTGTCCTCCTAAGCCCTAGCATTAGCCATCCATTGAGCTGGGTTTCCTGTACCTTAGCTTTTTCTGACCAACTACTTTTTAGGTTCATAGATCAAGGTGTCTCCCAGGTGGGTTTTCTGAAACATTGGATTGACTCCATTGCCCAATGCACATAAGGAACTGATCTCCTAGCTAGCGCTAGCCCCATCTTGACATCACTCTTACTCCTTTTTCCTACTGATAACTCAAGTCACCTATCCTTCACTATTTTTGTCCCATCAGTACTAGGTAGTCCCAAGTATGTTCTTGCTTACCCTATCACAGTTACGTTTCCCAAGACACTGGTCATATCCATCAGTTGCTAGTACCTAAACCCTAGAGCTAGGGTTTCCATTTACCTTTCACCTTTAGTACCCTGAAGCCCCATTTGATCTTCTTCTGGTGTCTAGGTCTGATCTCTCCTGTTGGGAGCAGATCTGGGTCTCCCCCATTGCTGTCTTGGACTAAGATAGCATAAAGTGAAGGCTACCTTGATTGGCGTGACAACCATCCATTTGGGATTCTAGGCAATTGTGGTTCCCTTAGTTGCTTTCCCCTCTACCATCCATCCTAGATCTAGCTCAGACAGGAAACTACAAGGCAGGTGATAACAGGCACTTCAGGTTCATGGTGAGAATGAAGAACCCAAGGATCTGTTCTATCAAAAATCGTTGCTATAGACTTCACTATACTCATAGAACCTAGATAATTAATCAAAGCGGGAATATCGAAGGTGCCCATCAATGATGCATACATTCCAACCCCTAAGCTCTCTAAAGCAGGTTTAACCTGATCAACCAATGGCATGGTGGACTCGTTAGTTTCCATGCGGCCCTTTCGAGTAAAACTGAGTTGTTCTACAGTATCCAACTTCCCTTCGTGTGGAAACACTACAACTCGAAGTACGACCGATGCAATAGCGGACATGGCATAAGTCCAACTTCTCCCCAAGAGCAAGCTATAATTCAAAGGTGCACCAATCACCTATACCTCAATAGATACTGCCTTCCCTACCAACTTTATTTCGAAAGCCGGTAGGATACCATGTGGACAAAATGACCTTCCATCGAAAGCAATAAGTAGGATGTTCGATGGGACTAGCTCTGGGGATCCAAGAGATTTCCAACAAGACAAGGAAATGACACATTTAGAAGCAACCTCATCAACAAATTCCCTTCCAATGGTTTTCCCACCATGGATGACATCTATCGATAAGGCTACATGATAAGGTAGACGAATTTTGACATCGGACAAATTAAATTTCTCCATGAGGCTCGATGAATCCATGCTGCCTAAGGCTGGTAAAAGTGCATCTCGCTAGGTGGGACAACTCTATAACACCTTTAAAGCCGACATCACACAAGGGGTCTGGGATAAATCTTCAACTATAGAGTAGTTGGCTGCAGCCCTAGCATTGGGATTGTGCAAGGTTTTCTTGAAGACACCTTTCAGTATCTTGGGCATAGGTTCGATAGGTTTTTCAATCATGAGAGGGTTGGAAGTTTCACCTATCGAGTTACCCTTCTTTGAAGCCTCTGTCACATAGTTCTTGTTCCTATTATGTAGAAAAGTCTGGGATCGAACCATGCTGATATAATTAGGGTCAGGAGCATTTGGGATGCCCCCTGCTACATTTGAAGCTGAAGCAAAATTCTGTCCTTGGGGAAAAGGATCCTTCAGGATAGCCGGTTGTTGACCTTTTAGTAGCTTTTGATCTTGTTCCATAAGGGGCCATTGGTGATCTTCATGGTACAACTTACATGGGAATTTCACCTTCTTCTTTTCCTTTTTTCCCCCATCATCATTGTTTGTGGGTTTTTGCTTGTTTTGGTTTCCCTCACCTTTTTTCCCTTTCTTCTTTTTCCCACCGGGATGCTAATTTCCCTTTTGAGAGGATTGTGCAAAAACATTTGCATTCTAGGGTGAGGGGGAAGCCTTTACTACCTCCGTCATAGAATGTTTGACAGACAACTCATGGAGCTGTTTAGCCAAAGACTCTACAATGGGAGATTTCACAGAACCAACCACACCATCAGCATGGGGTCCAGGCTTAGGTTTCTCTACATTATGCATTGGCTTTGGTGCATCAAGGATGATCTCATATAAAATCCTAGACTGAGAATATATCAAATCCAGCTGATGGGCCCTGAGGATAGCCTCTTTGTCATTGGTCACACCCAAAGTAGATACATCCTTAGATATATATGGAAATAGGGATTTAAGGAACCATTCTAGTAAAAACTCGGGAGGGATAATGGCTTTAATAATGCTCTTCCATCTTCTCCACTCTTGGATGTGATCCAAAATATGAGTGGCCTTATCCTACCAAAAGGTATACAACAATTCTGTACTGAAATCATATCGGACAAGAAGTTGGAAGTGACTAAGGAATACATTATCCAAGTCCCAAAAACTATCAAATGCAGCAAAAGGTAGTTCAATGTACCATTTTGCTGTAGTACTAGTCAGGGTTCTTTGGAACAGTCTCAACAGAACTGTATCATCGTTCAGTGAGTTGGAAGAGCACCACAAATGGAATGTGGTGACATGAGCTCCTAGATCATCACCAACTTTGCCTTTGAATTTTGGAATGTCTGAGGGCAGCTTGGTAGGAATGGGTGACCAAGAGGAGTTATTTCTCATCGGGTCATTCATTAGTTTCGACAAGTCTAGCAAGTTTAAATTTGTCAAGAAAGGGAGCTTGGGTGTAACCGAAGCATTAAAAGTACCAACTTGGGAATTAGAGGGGCTTTCCCCAATGTTCCCATATGTGAAGGTGGGGTTGCCCCTTGCTGCCAGGTGTGAAATGGTTGGGCCGCTTTGGAAAGGATTCCGCCCATAAGTCAGTGGATTGTTTATGTGTGGTGGAGTGTACGAGGTTCTAGATACCCTAGTCAAATTTGGGGTTTGGAACACAGGAGCAAGTATCCTTCCGCTAAAAAGCGAGAAAGGAGAGCTCATGAACAGAGCTAAAACTTGAGTTAGAAAAACTTGACCATAAGGATTAGGGTTTCTGAACTACACCCCTACATATGCGAGTGTTGGACCTACATATGGAGTGGATGGGGGAATTTTCCCCCCATTCGAAGGAAAACCCTAGACAAATGATGAGGATCCTATAGGACCACTCTGAGTAGTGTGTGAGAAGGAAGTAGGAACCGAAGGTACACTAGGAATCCCAGTGACCACTCCGCCAAAAGTACCTGCTAAATTGGTGGGAGCCTGTGGTTGAACCACCTAGCTAGATGGAGTTAAAGGTGTAGTAGGTATACTTGTTCTAGGAGCAGCAACTAGGGGAGGTGGAACTCCTTCAGCTAGAGAGGCTGAGGTGGAAGTAGAAGAACTTTCTCCTGCATTACACATTAGTCTGCCCAGAGGGAAACCAATCATGGGTGAATTGAAAAGACAAACCTGAACAATCACAGGATCATTTAAGTTAGTTAGAGGTGAATTATAGTTCCTTGGAAACTCATCAGCCTGCAAGTTTTCTATCTCAACTATATTTAAATCAAACTGGTCTATCCTAAGTTTTGGTTCACTAGGAACTTCACTAACTCCTGTCGGTTCAAAAGAACCGTCCGTTTCTAATCTCCACCTTTGAGGGGGAGGGGGAGGTTGCAATGTGATAAGTGGAGGAATGTTTTGCAACCTTCATGACCTTCGGATAGATTGGTCCTTCATGATTGTAAATTTGACTCTTCACACCCTAAGGTCGGCTAAACACAGACAAACCACAGAGCAATCACTACAAAATTTCCTAAAGTCTCAACAATCACAAGGGGTATAAGATATGCTTTCCTAAGGAAAGCTAAGAGACAATTTCTTGCCATCCTTGAAGAGGTTCTTAGGCATAAGCAGAGGAATCACCCACTTCCCTCCTACACTTTTAACAAGGGTTACCTTCCAAGCCCATCCAAGGTGAACTAGAAATAACCTTCTGGTTTACCTGTGTATAAAACCTAGATGTCAAAGAGACTAAAGGATACCTTAACTATATCAATAGTATGGGGGGACAGTCGCAAGCCTAATTCGTACACATGGGCAGGGTAGCAAAGCCCGAAACTCTGTCTAGGACAGAATCCCCAGATGCACAAAAACCTTGGTCTATGTTTTGACAAGGAATCGAAGGGTTATCTCCTCAGTCCAAGCCTCCATGCAGCCTCATGCTTAACTCCCGTTTGAGAGGAGCTTCCCAAATACTACCAAAATAGAGAAGGATTTACCTATCGAATGGCCAACTACCTATGATTTTAAACACTTGTGGGGAGTTTAGACTTCTTATCCCACAAATCTAGCGTAAGCTAGTAGGTGTATGACCCTATAAAAGAAAAATTACTAATAAATTTTAAATTATAGCGTTCATTTTAAGGGTTGTTCTTAGTCAGAGGGTAAGTGGCGTGAATGACTATGATATTATAGACTCGATAAGAAAAGTAAAAAGGTGTATAAAATGAATTCCAAAACAAATTACAACTCCTCAAAACAAGCTTCTTTTCTTTTTGTATATATGAACTAATGAAATTACAACTAAGTATGAGAAGACTAAGACTTATTTTTGTAATTTTTGAAATTTTATTCGAAAATACTGAAATAAAACTACAATATGCAATTAAAATGCAAATTTTTCAAATGTTTTCCTTCACTTTTCAAATTATTCAAAAATTACCATGCACCTAAATGCAAAACTTCTTGAGTATGTTTGAATAATCAGACCATAAAGCAAGCAATATGAAGTATAGCAGACTTGCAAGAACCAAATTCAACCACTTAAGGAGGAGACTTGGAAAACACCTAACTTAGGAAGAATCAATGAATAAAATCCACTAAAATCACTAAAGGAAAAGTGACAAACTGACACTACTTGAAAGCAATATAGAGTACAAGGTATCTAAAATTCTGATCACTGATTCAGATACAAACCACTGAACCTATCACCCAAACAGGAGAATCCACCTCAAATTGCTAAGAGAAAGAAGACTCAAACAACAAAACTCAAGGGCTTGCTAAAAAGCACAAAGTATGGTGTACAGGACTTTTAGATTTACAGCAAGATACCAACAATAGAAGACTCTCAAGCAGAGCAAAATCCAAAAAAGACAGGGACAAGCAACCCTACCTAAAAAATTGCTGCTAAAAGATGTACACAACTATCTTATAGAGCAACCTGTGTACTGTACGCAGCTGTCCAATAGAGAAACCCGCGTATACAACTTGTTGTATGCGACTATGTAGCACAGCAACCTGCGTACACAACAAAAAAAATTCAAAAAGAAAAAATAATAGAGGTCTCTAGACACACTACTGCAAATCGAAGCCAATATAGACAACCACACATTGAATTAGAGTAAAGACTAGGAAAGTATCTATATGACTAACCAACAGTAGGCTGGACTCCCCAGTGGAGTCACCATTTTTGTTGTTCAGGATTAAGCACCCTTGTAACCTAGGGTATGGGGTTACCAACTTACTACTAACCTTGCAGATAGTCAGCTTTACCAGAGAATGGAAAGGGATTAGGAAGAAAGTCTTGACATACCTGATAACCGACGGTCGATCCAAGCTTGATCTTCCCCCACTCCTCTTCTCTCCAAAGCTTCTAGGGATGCACCTCTTTCACTTACAAAGAGAAAATCATTCAAGTAATATCTCATGCATGTATATATTAGAGGTTAGATAAATAGTATATCAAACATATAATCAAATACATTCATTAACCACAAAACATGAAATAGACTCAACACAAAGTTGGAAGAAGAATTATCTTTATTAAGAGTACAACCCAGCTTCTGAGACAAAGACTCCTCTGCAACCAAAGGAACCTAAGTTCTATTGCTCCAAGACTTCTGAAGATATACCACCAGCATAACTTTTCTCTCCAATCTTGATTGATTATTACCCACCCCAAGGCCTCTATTTATACTTTGGGAAATAGAGTAGTTTTGAAGGATGGGGTGGTTTAAACAATTGGGATAGTTAAATATTAGGGCCCAACTAATCTCAAATAATCGCGTTTTATAATTTTTAAATCCAAACTAAGATGTACGCAACTATTGATATAGGCAACCCACATATGACACGTGAGTTGCTCGAAGGAAACTCGGGTACGCTGGTGTACGCGGGTTGCAATGCAGATAGTCGCATACAGTACGCGAGTTGCAATCAAGATAGTCGCGTACGCAACTCAACACTTAGAAAAATATATAGCAAGTTGGTTTAAGAGGTAAATGCGTCCCAAGTCATGCCCATCTATAGTGCTTTGGCAAACTTCAATCCTAGTTTGTCCTTTTGTGTACCAACATAAAGAATGTCGGCACTCGGATGGAGAAGTGCCATTTGGGTTGATAACAACGGTGGTGTATACTGTACCTGCAATGCTGGTTTTTTCATATGTGGTTGTGCTTGCATTTCCTGGGGGTCCTCACCTTTCACAAAGAATGAATCATACATCCTTTCCAGGAGCAAGTCATAAGCTCAACAATTTTTATCGTTGTGTCCTACTGACCAAAAAAAGGTATAGTATAGACTCTCCACCTTGGTAACCATCTTTTGCATGTAGTCGCAATTCTCATGTCGATGCCCATAGACCTGAAATATGTAGCACCATGGTACACCAACGCAACTTCTATGGATTTGGGGCGCCTGAAAGCAAATAATTTCAAAAAGTCAGACCTGTATCATTGGTGTGTCTATCTGCACGACACCAGGTGGACCAAAGGTCTTCATGATCTTCCTTCACCTTCTTGATATCTTGCAGTTGGAGTGTCAAATTGGCCAACTGTGCTTGAATCTGGTTCATCTCGACCGCAGTTTCTCCTACCGATGATGCTTATAATTTCATCGCGATTTCCAGATCCTTGATCTGCATCACAATATTTTGCTACATTAGCGGTTGCCTGATATGCGGGACAAGCACAGTGATGAACCACTCCTTGTGCTGAACATCGCTCATCTGAAAGTTGACTCAAGCCATCAATGTCTTAAACTGTTGATCAAAGTCCCAAATTGTTTCATTGGAGAAATTGCATGATTTCTTTCAACTCGGTAATGTATTGAGCCTCAGACTTCGACTTCTTGAATTCTTCAAATAACCCCTTTTGGATCTCATCCAATGTTTTCACTGTACCTCCCTGAGGAACCAGCATGAATCTCATGTACCAATATAGTGCATGACCCCTGAGGGTGGTTTCCAGTCGGATTTTCTTGATATCGTCATCCATAGTCTGTCGGGCGGTCCAGGTCACCTCGCACAAGAACTAGTATTGCTCTGGGTCATCGGTGCCATTTCCATGAAATATTGGTAGCTTCATTTTGTCGCCCGCCACTCTGGGCCTTCTTCCTCTGACTGGTACTCTACTGCTAGACTGGTGCTGACACATCAGGAAAGTCAACGTAGAATACACATTTCTTCCTGGTGGTGGAGTAGTAGGCGGAGGTGTGGACATGTTACTGCTGGGGTTTGAGACTGTCGTTCTTCTGGGTGTATCTTGGGCCTAGTCACCCTTGTCATCACTTAAAGCTCGCTTCATCCTGTGTGGTTGTTCCTTGTGGAATTGCACTTCGACCGCAGTAGGACCTTATCCTGTCCTCTGCCTCTTTTCTCGAAACCTTGCTCCTCCTCTTGTAAAACCACTTGTTTCCTTGGTGAAATTTGCAATCTCACCAGAACTCATGCCCATCTACCCATTACGTCTTCCGCACACCAGAGTTCCACTACTCTTGGTCCATCTTCAGAATACCTTTTTCGTAGACAAGTTGTTTAATAGATAGTTGCATAGACAACAAAAATCAACCTCACAATCCGTTGAAGAATTCCCTTTCTTCTTCTCTAAATGAATTATTGGTATCAACTGCAAACTCGGTAATGTAGCCCTCCAAGATACTATCCAACCACACCTCAATAGCCTGCAATGCCTTATTGTCTGTTTCTTGTAATTCTTGGATCAGCTCGAGAGTCCAAGATGTCAACTCTCCTCCTTGGAATTTTTTTATTTTTTTAACCAAACTTTTCCAACCATTCATACAAAATGACAAGAAAATCATAGAAGAACCATTCGTGAGGACCGTCGTGAATATACCTGTCCAACCAATTTCTCATTGACAACTTCGAATTCTGATTTTTTGCTTCAGCAAACTCTCGCAATTTTAAACCAAACCACCCCTCGATCTTCGGTTGAGTTGGATGCCAGAACATATCCTCCTTTCAATTGCAACTCGGTCCTGGCAACAGAACCATTTGTTGGTGAAAACCCACCAACAAAGCCTCGTCGACAGGGTTTCTCACTCTATCGACGCCAAACTAGCGCGATCTCCCTGAGCACCGACCTAGACAGGGTTTACCCTACCCAGCAACATCCACAGAGGGGACGAAGTATCACCCAAGATGTTCAAGGGAGAGTCGTCGGGACCAGGTTTCTAGCAGTGGGAAAGGAAGATATGGCATCCATGATTTCGATGGCATACTTATCAGATTGTAGAATTAAAATAGCTATCACAATTCATCTTCACAACTACAGATCTAACAAATTGCATCATTCATTTATCGCAATAGTGTTATCGTAGCATTATCATTCATAAAACAACTTCAATCATCATGTGATAGAATTATGACATAAGTGAGATAGAACACATCATCAGTTTATTGTAGCAACGTCAGTAAATCATAATAGATTCAACACACTTCTCATTAATATAGCAGTAGATAAAACGTGAAACAGAAGACAATGTTTATGCAACAACCATCATGTCATATTAATTATGCCAGAATTATGACATATTAAAACAACTTCAATCATCATGTAATAGAATTATTACAGAAGTGAGATATAACACATCATCAGTTTATTACAGCAACGTCAATAAATCATAACAGATTCAACACACTTCTCATTAATATTGCAACAGATAAAACGTGAAACAGAAGACAATGTTTATCCAACAACCGTCATGTCATATTAATTATGCGCAACCAATCCAAAACAAATAATTCTTCTCCACAACAAGACACCGATTACATCCCAAAATTCAGTATCCAACATAGACATATTGCAGATCATCTGAAACAGAAGACTCAACAAGACCATAGACAGACCGTAACAGATCTCCTCCTTCATAAGAGTGTGTCTTTTCAATTTCAAAACTAGATCTATATATAGGCTTGCGCCTTTACATCGAACGTCCACTTCTAACTAACTTCTAACCACCAATGACCTATGTCCACAAAACGTGGTCAATTAACACATTAAAAAACAGTCATCTTTCCACCCATCGCATTGATCTGGCCTTGTGTGGTGTCACGTGAGATTCTATCACGACACTGCACATTTCACTTACCCAAAATCCCTGCCAACATCATACTTAAAAAATCACTCATGATTTTTCTAATTCTTGAGGTCCTTGACTGATTTTGGAAGTGCTTTAGCCACCTATCAGGGTTTATCATATTTAATAAGTCTATCTTTCTGAGCTTGATGAGTTTTCTCCAATACAAATCCATTTTACCTATGAAGGATGTACTATTTATGTACACTATTATTCATCATTATTCAATGGAAGGATACACTTCAATATTCATCTCTTCATTCATGTGATTCAGTCTCTATCTTTCCTGTGTATGCTTGTGAGAATTATCCTAGTAGCAAGATCTTTTTTCCTGTGATTCCTCTTAATATTAGAGATGATATTTCTAAATGGTATTAGAGCACTCCTACATGGTATCAGATCGCAAGGTTTCTCAAGTTCTATATATTTTAGGAGTGCATCCAATCTACTATCCCTCTCTGAAGAAAAGTTTGATTTAAGCTTACAATATTTTCTCCTAGTTTTATTTGTGCAGGTTGCAGAGACTTTTTCCTTGAGCGCATCAAAATATTAGTATGGATTATTATTTATCCATGATCCTAACTCCCTTCAACTGTCATGAATTGAAATCTAAAATTTCCATTCTATTGCGTAGTAAGGGACTATACAGAGTTTCTATGGAATTGGAGAATGAACCAAATTCACTGGTTGAGAAAGCTAAGTGGCGTCATAGGTTGGATGAAACCTATGGATTTATTTTCATCTCTATTTCTCCTAATATACTCATTCATCTATATGGTTTTACCACTCCAAACCAAGTATGAACCAAACTTGAGTCTCTCTTTGGAGTTCAAGATGAGTTAAGAGTGCACCAGTTGGAGATTGAGTTATTCTGAATAAGTCCTATCAGTTTCTATTATATTGAGGGTTTATTAACCAAATTCAAGTAACTTGTTCTAATTCTAAAGAATTGTGGGATTGAGAAGAAATATTATCAATTAATGCTTTCCATTCTATGAAAATTGGGTCCTCAATACTCAGTTTTTGTTTCAACTTTTCATGCTACCAAGCTTGATGTTTCTAAGGAAAATGCCTTCCTTATGTAATTTCTTTGATATACTAAAAAAGGAGAAAGATAAATTGATTCATATGGGTGCTCTTAAATATTCCAAGGGAAAGGATCATGCTCTTATGGTTCAAGTAAGAAAAAATGCAAGATCAAAAGAGAAGCAAATTGTGAAAGATAAGAAGCCAAAGTCAGAAATTGAAGATGAAAGTTCGAAGCCTACTGATGAAGATTCAATGAAGAAAGGCAAGAAGAAAGGAATAACATACAAGTTTTCTTATTGAAGCAAGGTATTTCACCTAGAGAATAAATGTTTCAAAAAGAATACAAAAATCATGTCTCAGCTTCTTGAGAAGCATAACATTGAAGTTCAAGATGAGCTAGAGAAGCCTATTGATTCCTCAGAACAATGTCATAGTGCGCAATTACAAGGTGATATAAATTATGCATTGAGTTCCATAGTTAAACCCTTTACTCATGTCTCTGATATGGATTTAATTTCTGATATTTTTCAAAATCAGAAATATAATATCCTTTCTTTGATAATCCACCTATTATTATCCTAGATTCATCTCTCAATAATTGTTATTTTTCACTAGATACTGACTTGTCTTTAATCAACTCTTCCTCACTACATTATAATTCCAACTTAGAATAATGCTTGTAGGATGATATACATGTCATGAAACAATTCATACCACCATATATACCATCTACCATACCTATGAATACTCCTAATAATATACAAATCTTTAAGTTCACTAGTCGATTCCTCATTGGTCTCTTATGCAATGTTACTTATACTACATGGTTTTGAGTCTTGTCTATCTTTCACTGGTTGGTTATCCATAACCTTAGTAATAATTGGACTGATATTAAACATGTTTAGATCTGTTATAAACATTTATGGTTCAGATATCAAGTCCATTCATCATTCAAGTTTTTACACTCGTCAGTTTTCCCTAGTTGCTCATACTTTTCCTAGTCTAACCCTATGTCCTCATGGAATCACTGAAGCTTTTTTATCTGTTGTTCCATATGCTAATGTTTCTGATATATCAGATTATTTTGATCCTCATATCAGATATGGTAAGTTGATGCATCATATTGGAATAATTATGTGTGATTCACATCACAATGTTGCAGCTATTCAAGGAACTGATTATGTAATACATTGTCCTAATTTTTGTACTCTTTGGGAAGGAGTCTGCACAAATATATTTTACATTTCATATTGTGTTTGAAATCAGAGTTTTTCAACAAAAGGAAGCATTCATATAATGATCCTACTTCATCAGATGATGAGATACAAGGAGTCTATCCTCTTCCTTGCAGATTCTACACTCTAGCGCGTGATCATGGAGTTCATTCAGTTGGTTCATTCAGCTCATTCAAGTGAATATAAATACCTATTGAGGACATTTTATTCAAATTTTGTGCATTGTCCTTTATTGAGGGAGGATTTTCCCCATGTGGTTTTGCCTCTTTCCTCACTTTTCTGGACATGAATAATTGTAAAGGGTGACCATAGCCTTTGTTATCTCCCAAAATAATTTATTTGGATAATATGAAGAATTTAATTCACGCAATGAGGGTTATGAATATCACTAACAGTTTGAAAGCCTCTATTTTTTATGAAAATTTCACAAAATTTGTAGCTTCAATGGCTTGGGCGAGGATCAGAACATCTCATTAGCCACCAACAGACATACAGACTACGGCTTCCGTAACCAGATGAAAACTTCGGCGATCGGAGGTTCCAAGGACTAACCATCGGCAAGATAGTCCACTAAGGAGCTGCAACGGTGGGAGACAGAAGGACTACAGATCGACGAGTTTAAAAATAAGCTCATCCACAGTGTCAGTGGCACAGAAGACTAAAACTCCAATCAATGACAAGAATCATTCCGATAGCATGAAAATAAAAAATCATCGGCGATCGAAAGAACTAAGGACAACAGATCGATGAGTTTAAAACTAAGCTCATCCATAGTGTTGGTGGCATAGAAGACTAAAGCTCTGATCCCTTCATCAATCAACTTTTGGTAGCGATAAAATTAGTTCATTTCACCTCCGAAACTACGGCAGCATTTAGGTAAAAGGTTTCAATGCATTAGTTATTCCAGCTCCTGATCGCCAACGAGCTAGTGATGGAGAGTGCCAATGCATTGAGACTTGGAGCACTGACTAGCTAGTGATGGAGAGCACCGATGCGTTGAGACTTGGAGTGCCGATGCATTAGTGATGGAGAGCGCCGATGCGTTGATACTTGGAGAGCCAATGGGCTAAAGGAAAAAGCTTTCGATCGTCGATGAATAAGCTATTGCGACGCTAGTGATTTAAGGCGCTGACATTGTGGCAGTGTTGAGACTTAGGTCACCGATGGGCTATAAGAAAAATATTTCGATCAGTGACTGCGGTGACAAGGTAGAAAATTCTAGTGGATTAAACAAGAAAGGTCACTTTAGTTAACTGTTGAAACACCGGTTTTTGGCGGCAATTTTACACTGAACTAGCAGTGGTGATTATTAGTAACCACTTTAGTTATTAAAAGTTCGCTTAGTGAACTAGATATTCACAATAGATAGACAAGTAGTTAGCAAGGGTTTGAAACCCTAATCTGGAAAAACTATCACTTCTGAATATTTTTGTGAAAATAGATCGAAGTTTCAAGATATGTCATTTTTTGTAGAAGGTTATAAATCCGATGATTGATTTTATAATAAAGGTTCGACTTAGGGGATTTGCAAGCCTATTCTATTATCAAGCATCTCATCTTGTTCATTCTAAATATAATCTCTTTTGTCATGATTTGATCAACCATCTTCTTTATCTTTGCTATACTTATGCATGAATGTGCATTTAGGTGATTTTCAAGTTGATTAATAGCTAATAGTTGTCATCCTATTGGTGAGTTAATGTGATTTGATTTATAAGTACCATCCTTGTCAGGATTTAGCCATTTATATGCATTTGTTTTGTATGTAAGTCTACCAGCTTGATGAGTTCTCCATCCCTGCACCTTTTTGTCAAACTACTAAACAAGTTGTAACTAAAAGCCTTGTAATTGAGTGATCTTCATGCATATCTTGAGAGTGGGAGGTTATGCAAGTCACCTGACTTGATCCATCTCAGAAAACCCTAAAAAAAACATTTTAAGTTACCGGGCATCCTCGAGCTACAACCTAGAGGAGTTTCCTGGAGTGATAACAAATTGGCGCCACTACCGAGGAGAGGAGATTGAAGCTCAGCTTCCCTGGGAGACGACACAGATCCATGCTTTGATGATAGACAAAGCTTGGACACTATTATGGTTGTAATCATCTATCTGGTGACTCCATTGACATAAGGTGGCTTCAAGAAGACCAAGTACCAGAGCAAACCCTAAGGGGTCACCAGCAACACCAGTTTTCAGATCTAGAAGAAATTTTGAGGAAAGCTAGGGCTTTAGTAAGACAGACGAGCAGTGCTGCACAAAAAGCTACATCGAGTATTTCAAGAAATATTTTTGCTATTATTTCTTCTGCTGAAACTCTTAATTCCCAGCAATTTTTAGATACATCAGAAAAATCTAAGGGTTGGGCATCTTCAAGCATTGTTGCTTGTGAAGATCCAATCCCTTGTGACTCCACTAGGATAAGTATACCATCACCTTCTCAGCAAATATCTTCATTAGTGTTGCCTTCCACATACCTATCCATACCCATTTCCAATATGGCTACCCCTCAATTGACCAAGATAAAAAGAATCCTAGTAGCTAGGTATGCACCCCTAATTTTTCCAAATCCTCTCACAGCCATGCCTACTGGGGATTACCTCAAGTATATGCCTAATTTTACAGGGGAAGGGGATTTCACTGCTAAAGAACATCTATAGGATTTTTATATCTATGCAGAAAATATTAATATAGAATAAGAAGATGTATGGACCAGGGTTTTTGTGCAAAGCCTAGATGGCAAGGCTAGAAAGTGGTTTAAGGAACTGCCTGCTGGGTCAGTGGTAGGCATAGAGGCCCTAAATGACATTTTCTTAAAACATTGGGGAGAGAGGAGAGACCACATCTACTATATCACAGAATTCAACAACCTGAAAAGAGAAAATGGTGAGTCTGTCTCCAACTTTACCAAAAGATTCAACATGTACAGCAAGATCCCCACTGAGATTAAGCCCATCAGTACCTCAGCTATGATAAATTATGCAAATGCCTTTGACTCTAACTTCTACCTACTTCTTATGGAAAAGAGGTCTACCTCCTTATCACTCATGTAGGATGTTGCCCTAGAGGTAGATTCAAACATTCTGGCATCTCAAAAGTTCAAAGAGCAGGTAGACAAAAGAAAGTAGCCAGCAGACTATAGTGGGGCTTCTACATCAAAGAACAAGATTGAAAAAATGACCAAACTTTCAGATAACCTGACTGCTAAAATGTCTAAATTAAAGGACCAAGGACATCTGCGAGTGAGGGGTAAGGGGCCAAGTGACTTTTCTCCTTGAAACCCAAATTTTTTTCCTTATAGAAGAGGAAACCCCCCTGTTCGGATTCTCAGAAGGGAGAGAAATCAAGGGGAAGACCAAAGGATAAGAGCTCCATTTCAAAATGTTGTATTAGAAGAAGAGCCAAAATTCATTGAAGAAGAAGGAGAAGCTAAAGACAATATCCACTGCATGGAGGACGGGGTGGACTATTCTTTTCTAACACGGGAAGAATATGAAGAAGCCCTGTTTGATGAGCAGATCACTGAGAGGCTGTCTATCAGGATGATGGTTAGGGAGGTTACCAATTGAGATCTAGGTTGGTTTCTCCCCTCAAGAAGAATGTTGTACCTGTCAAGCAGCATGCCGCACCTGCTAGAAAGGTTATTGTTTTACCAAAGAAAGTGGTTGTTCCATCCAAAGCATTGCATAAACCAACACCTTCACACCTGATCAAGTCCAACTCAAACCTACAACTCATGATTAAGGTTTCCAGATAGGCTGCATTATTCCTTCAACCTTGAGTCTGAAATTCAATGAAAATCCCTTTCCCTTTAATTGATTTGATGAAGAATGATGCATTTAAAACCTCCATTTTGAATTCCCTTTAGCCCAAGGTGCACATTGACACTTACTTTGTGAACCTGCAAGATGACAAGCCTGTTGTAACCCTAGGCCCCATGATCGAAGACCTAAAGGACTCCTGCCCACCATTCTATATATCCTTGAACATCCATGATAAAATCCTCCATAACTGTCTGCTGAATTCAGGAGCCTCTCATAACCTAATGCTAAAGGATGTGATGGATGAGATCAGCCTCAGCATTACCAAGCCCTGCCGTGATTTATTCTCCTTTGACTCTAGGAAGGTCAAGTGCTTGGGCCTGATCAAAGACCTTGCTGTAAACTTAACTCAGCTACCTTCGAAAAGCGTAATGATGGACATCGTAGTGGCTGATATTCCTCCAAAATTCAACCTCTTGTTGTCCCGGTCATGGAGAAAAATATTAGGTGGCACCCTTCAGATGGATCTCAGTTATGCCACCATTCCCATGTTTGGTGGGGAGACTAAGAGGCTGTACAGGGAAAATCAGCTAGCATAAATTATAAGCAAGGAGAGTCACTCAGCAAATCACCCCATCTACGCGATGGACACCGATTTTGGGTCTTGCATTTTTCAAATTGATGATAATCAGCAGACATCGGTTCAACTCACTGAGCCCACCCATCCGTAGCGCGAATAAGTCACAACAAAGATCTGGACCATGTATTTCGATGGGGCTAGTGCTTAAAACTCAGCAGGCACGGGTGTAGTCTTGATCTCCCCATCTACGGAAAACATTCACCTGTCTTATAAGCTTGATTTCAAAACCACAAACAATGTAGCAGAATATGAAGCCTTGCTGCTAGGAGTTAAAGCTGCCAAGGAGATGGGGATCATGTGTGGGAATATTTTTGGGGACGCAGACGTCATCATATAGCAGGTCAACAACACTTTTCAGACAAAGAATATCAGACTGAAGGCCTACAAGGACGAGGTATGGAAACTCAGAAACTCATTTATGTTTTTTGAACTGTCATATATTCCCAGGGCTTTGAATCACCTGGTTGATTCCCTAGCTATCTCTGCAAGTCTGTTTATTCCTCCTTTGCCCCCTAAACTCGGCTATGATGTTCATGTCAAGTACAGACCCTCTCTTCCTGATAATGTAAAATTCTAGAGGGTTTTTGAGAATGATGACGAGCTTAGTAAATTCCTTCAATTAGTAGATGAATTCTCTAACATACAGATAGACCACAAAAACCTTAACATGGAGGAATCCAAACAGCTCAAGTTAAAAGATAAAGTGACTGAGCAAAATATTGTCCAATTGCCCAGCAACTACATACCTCGAGGTCTAGTACCATTGGAATAACTGTTTGATCACAATGACATCCCTTTCAATCCTGCCAAAAAGGAGCTAGACCCTGATATCCAAGAGCAAAACATAGGAAACCAAATCCATCCAAAACTAATAAATCTATCCACTGGGATGACTACGGGATAGAATTCTAAATTTTGAAACTTGATAAAAGAGTTTCCTGATGTCTTTGCATGGGCGTATAGTGACCTAAAAACATATGACACCAACATCATCCAGCACAAGATTCCTTTGGAGAAGGACACCATTCCTTTCAAACAGAAGCTAAGACCCATCAGCCCTCTTCTATTACTAGTGATTGAGAAAGAGATCAACAAACTCCTCAAAGCCAAGATCATAATTCCCCTCAGGTATTCCAAGTGGATTTCAAATATAGTAGTGGTAATAAAGAAAAATGGAGAAATCAGGTTGTGTGTGGATTTTAGAAACCTGAACAAATGTTCCAAAAAAGACAACTATCTACTGCCCAAGATGGAACATCTGCTGCAGAAAGTCTCAGGGGCCAAAATCATGTCCTTCCTTGATCGCTTCTCTGGATACAACCAAGTTGTTGTGCACCCAGATGACCAAGAGAAGACTGCCTTTACCACCCCCAGGGGCACCTTCATGTATGCTAAAATGTCGTTTGGGATAATGAATGTTGGGGCTACTTTTCAAAGGGCCATGGACCTAGCTTTTGTAGGGCTAAAAGATAAATTTGTGCTGATATATTTGGATGACTTAATAGTTTACTCTCAGAGCCATCATGACCACTTGCAGCATTTAAGGAAGGTATTTCTGAAGTGCAGAAGGTATGGAATATCACTGAACCCCAAGAAGTCCCAGTTTGCACTCAATGAAGGAAATCTCCTAGGCCACATAGTCTCAGCTGAAGGTGTAAAGATCGATCCGATGAGGGTGGAAGCAATCCAAAAATTGTCAATACCAAGGTAAAAAAGAGACATTCAATCCTTTTTAGGCAAGATAAACTTTGTCAGAAGATTCATTCCAAATTTCTCCGAGCTAGTAAAGCACATAACAGCCATGCTAAAAAAGGATGCAAAAATCAAGTGGACCGACCAGGCAAGAAATTCTTTTGAAGACATTAAGAAAGCCATCATCGAGGCCCCAACCCTGATTAGTCCTGACTACACCAAGGGTTTTTACATTTTCTCTTTTGCATCTTATGACACATTGGCATTTGTACTATTACAAAAGAATGATGAAGGTCTTGATAATCCAATTGCGTTCTTCAGCAGAACCCTGAGAGATGTTGAGCTGAAGTATGACCCAATTGAGAATTAGGCTTATGCTCTCATAAAATATTTGAAGACTTTCAAAATCTATATTCTCCATGCAAAGGTCATTACGTATGTCCCTTCAGCTACTGTGAAGGATGTTTTAACTTAGCCTGACATTGATGGGAAGAGAGCTAAGTGGATTTCCAAAATCATTGAGTTTGGTGTAGAGGTGAAACCCACCAAGCTGGTAAATGGATTAGGTCTGGACAAACTCATGGCCAAAGAAAATTGTGAACTGGTGGGAATAAATTTCACATGTGTCAAATTAGCAAAGGTGTAGACTATGGTTGCAGCTGAAACAGAAGTAAATCAAGATTAGAATAACATTCCATCAGTAGCTGAGAACATATCTTCATGTGAGTGGTACTCATGTATCATTCAATTTTTGCAAAATTTAGAAGTTCCTCCTAATCTCACTCCTAACCAAGCACGAGCCCTTAAATTGAAATCTGTTAAGTTTTGCATAATTGATCAACTGTTGTACTGGAGGCATCAATCTGGAATTTTGCTAAGGTGTCTAGACAAAAAGGAAGTAGAGCAGGTCATGCATCACTTTCATTTTAGCACATGTGGAGGCCACCACTATTGGAAAACCACATCCCACAAGATCTTAAAAGCAGGATACTATTGGTCAGTCCTCTTTGCTGATGTATGCACTTTTGTAAGGGCATGTGACCAATGTCAAAGACTTATAGGGAAGCAGCAGCTCAAATCCTTGCCCCTTAGGCCTGTTACAGTGAATGGGCCTTTTCAGCATTGGGGTCTGGATTTCATAGGTGAAATAAATTCATCTTCTAGTGGACAGCATAAATGGATCTTAGTAGCCACCGACTACTTTACCAAATGAATAGAAGTAGTACCCACCAGGAATGCCACTCATCAAGTCATCATGATATTTTTATATGAGAACATCTTCAGCAGGTTTGGTTGCCCAGTAAGGTTAGTAACTGATAATGCACCAGATTTTAAGGCTGGGGCATTACTTAAAATGTGTGAATCAATGGGTATTCAACTGGTGCACTCCACACCCTATTACCCACAAGGAAATGGCTTGGTTGAGTCATCCAACAAAAGCTTAGTTAGAATCATCAGGAAACTGCTAGAGACAAATCAGAAAAGCTGGGATTCAAAGCTTAAGTTTGCTTTATGGGCTGATAGGGTAACAGACAAAAGATCCATAGGGACTTCTCCATTCAAGTTAGTTTATGGCACTGAGGACATCTTTCCTATCTAGCTCATCCTTCCAGTGGAAAATTTCTTTCAGGAAGAGGAAGATGAACTAAATGATATGATGAGAAGGATGATGGATTCGGTGGAGTTACAGTAGATCAGGGAGCAAGTTGTGGGAAAATCAGAGGCTCGTCAACAGAGGATAAAGGGCATGTTTGACAAAAGAGCAAAGGTTGACAACTTCCAGGTTGGATATTGGGTCCTCAAGTGGGATGCGGTCAGACAGGACAAGGGAAAACACAGAAGATTTAACTCGTTGTGGATTGGCCCTTTTGTTATAGACCAGGTATATGAGAATAACACCTTCAAATTGCAAAATCTGGAAGGTGAAGAGGTATTTGATGGCCCGATAAATGGGCGGTTATTGAAGCTCTATTTTATTTGAGGCTCTGAGGCCTTATGATTGTAAATTATTAGATAGTAGGTTGTTTTGCTTTCAGAATAGACTCCATGCCCAATAAAACAATAAAATATAGTGTTAAGTTACTTAGTTTCTTTTAGGGAAAGGCATTTTGGTCTGGGGTTCTTGAGACCTCACTAAGAGGTTCCCATCCCCAAGTAGGAGCCAGATGTTATCTCCCAAAATAATTTATTTCAATAGTTTGAAGAATTTAATTCATGCAATGAGGGTTATGAATATCACTAACAGTTTGAAAGCCTCTATTTTTTATGAAAATTTCACAAAAGTTGTAGCTTTGGTTACTTGGGCGAGGATCAAAACATCTCATTGGCCACCGACAGACATACAGACTACGGCTTCCGTGACCAGATGAAAACTTCAGTGATCGGAGGTTCTAAGGACTATCCATCGAAAAGATAGTCCACTAAGGAGCCGCAATGATGGGAGACAAAAGGACTACGGATCAGCGAGTTTAAAACTAAGCTCATCCGCAGTGTCAGTGGCACAGAAGACTAAAACTCTGATCAATGATAAGAATCATTCCAATAGAGTGACAATAGAAAATCATTGGTGATCAAAAGAACTAAGGACAACGAATCGATGAGTTTAAAACTAAGCTCATCCGCAGTGTCGGCGGCATAGAAGACTAAAGCTCCGATCCCTTCATCAATCAACTTCTAGCAGTAATAAAATTAGTTCGTTTCACCTCTGAAACTGGGGTAGCGTTCAGATAAAAGGTTCTGATGCATTAGTTATTGCAGCTCCTAATCGTCGAAGAGCTAGTGATGGAGAGCATCAATGTGTTGAGACTTGGAGCACCGATGCATTGAGACTTGGAGCACCGAAGAGCTAGTGATGGAGAGCACCGATGTGTTGAGACTTTGAGCATCGATGTGTTAGTGATGGAGAGCGTCGATGCGTTGAGACTTGGAGTGCCAATGGGATAAAGGAAAAAGCTTCTGATCATCGATGAAGAAGCCGTCACGACGCTAGTGATTTAAGGCACCGACACTATGGCAGCATTGAGACTTGGGGCATCGATGGGCTAGAAGAAAAATCTTCCGATCGGTGACTGCGGTGACAAGGTAGAAAATTATGGTGGATTAAACAAGAAAGGTCACTTCAGTTAACTGTCAAAACACCAGCTTTTGGTGGAAATTTTACACTGAACCAGCAGTGGTGATTATCAGCAACCACTTCAGCTAGTAAAAGTTCACTCAGTGAACTAGATCTTCACAATAGATAGACAAGTAGTTAGCAAGGGTTTGAAACCCTAACTTGGAAAAACTATCCCTTCCGAATATTTTTGTGAAAACAGATCGAAGTTTGAAGATCTGTCATTTTTTGTAGAAGGCTATAAATCCCATGATTGATTTTATAATAAAGGTTCGACTTTGGGGATTTGCAATCCTATTCTATTATCAAGCATCTCATCTTGTTCATTCTAAATATAAGCTGTTTTGTCATGATTTGTTCAGCCATTGTCTTTATCTTTGCTGTACTTATGCCAGAATGTGCATTTAGGTGATTTTCAAGTTGATTAATAGCTAATAGTTGTCATCCTATTGGTGAGTTAATGTGATTTGATTTATAAGTACCATCCTAGTCAGGATTTAGCCATTTATATGCATTTGTTTTGTATGTAAGTCCGACAGCTTGATGAGTTCTCCATCCCTGCACCTTTTTGTCAAACTACTGAACAAGTTGTAACTAAAAGCCTTGTAATTGAGTGATCTTCATGCATGTCTTGAGAGTGGGAGGTTATGTAGGTCACCTGACTTGATCCATATCAGAAATCCCTAAAAAAAACATTTTAAGTTACCAGGCATCCTTGAGCTACAACCTAGAGGAGTTTCTTGGAGTGATAACAGCCTTGTTGTTCGACGCTATATACACTTATAATTTTGACAAAATCATCATAAAGTCAGACTTAAATAGGGTTGTGGGAATATAATAAATGCACTTCATAACTTAGGATAAAATATTTGATCATTTTTTATTAATTTCCTACCCACTAGCCTAGATAGTTGGCCTCCACTTGCAGCAAATCGTAGACACTTTCCACATATACCTCAGGAGGGATTTAATCCTTATTTTGGGTTGACCCTTTCTACTTTATTGATTTCCAAAAATAGTAACTACAATTTCCTGCAAATTCTTTCTGTTTCTACTTTATTCTAGCTTTTCAGTGGATAATGTAAAGCTAGTCAACTAGGAAACAACTATCTTTCATTCCCAACCCATCCTCCATGATTTTCTCTCTATACTCCAAGATTAGCATGTTTTTCCATCATACTTAAAACTCACTCATTATTTTTCTAATTTGTGAGGTCCTTGACTGATTTGGGAAGTTCCTTAGCCACCTATGGGGGTTTATCATATTTAGTAAGTCTATCTTTCTGAGCTTGATGAGTTTTATCCAATATAACTTGATTTTATATATAAGGGATATCATATTTATGTACACTATTATTCATCATTAATCAATGGAAGGATACACTCCAATATTCATCTCTTAATGCATGTGATTCAATCTCTATTCTTCTCTCTAGTTTCCCTATGTATGCTTGTGAGAATTATCTTAGTATTACAATCTATTTCCTGTGATTCCTGTTAATATTAGAGCTAATATTTCTATATGGTATCAGAGCACTCCTACATTATGGAAGATGCAAATGTATGACTATCTGTACCAGAAGGATACCTACCATTGGGCGGAAAAACAAAACATTTGACGGTTATGAAGGATGAAGAATGGGAGGTTCTTGACAGAAAGGCACTTGGAAAAATATGGTTGTGAATGGATTCCTTGATGGCTTTCAATATTTTGAAAGAAAATAAAACATAGCGTGTGATGAGCGCATTGGCTAAGATCTATGAAAAAACCTCAGCTTCCAACAAGGTATTTTTAATGAAGCATTTATTTAATATGAAGATGTCAGAAGGTGGATCTGTTGCTGACCATTTAAATGAATTTAATACGATTACTAGTCAACTAAGTTCTGTAAAAGTGAATTTTGATGATGAGGTTAGGGCTCTTCTAATACTGTTCTCATTTCCAGAAAGTTGGAATGGCTTGGTCATTGCTATAAGTAACTTTGTCTCTGGTTCAAACACTTAAATTTGATGATGTTGTTGGTGTTATTCTTAGTGAGGAAATGAAAAGAAAAAACATAGGTGAGACATCAGGTAATGTGTTGACCGAGGAGAGCGAGAGAAGAGAAAGGGAGAGAGGAAGGATCCTAGGTAATCACAACAAGTCTAGAAATTGTAGATCCAAGTCTGGACTTGGAAAGAGAGAGCGTTGGAACTGTGGTAAGGGAGGACATCTGAAGAAATACCACAAAGCTCCAAAGAAGAAAGGAGATGGGAAACATGAGACTACTCATGAAGCAAATGTAATAGGTGATGTGTTAAAATATGCTTTGACTCTTGCATTTGATAATACTAGTGATTACTAGGTTGTAGATCCAGGGGCTTCATGTCATGCTACACCCCATAGGAGATTCTTTCATGATTATGTTCCAGGTGATGTTGGACATGTTTTATTAGGGGATGATGAACCATGTAAAATTTTTGGAATGGGTAAGGTACAGAATAAGCTAAATAATGGAAATGAATGGTTTCTAAAATATGTAAGGCATATTCCTGCTATGAAAAGAAATCTGATCTCAACAGGGTAGTTGGGAGATAGTGGTTGTTTTTCTACATTTGGAAAAATGTGATGGAACATCACTAAAGGAGCATTGGTAATATAAAAATGAGATAGGATAGGTACGTTGTATTTATGTCCTCATAATACCAATTATTCCATCTTTGTAGCTTCCACAGAAATAGGTGCAACATTGTGGCATCAAAGGCTTGGCCACATGAGTGAGAAGGGGATGTAGATTCTTCACTCAAGGAAATTTATTCTAGATATGAAGCAGGTAAGTTTGGAATTCTGTGACAACTGTGTTTATGGAAAAAAGAAGAGAGTCATATTTATTAGGTTTGGGAAACAGAAGAAGAGTGAAAAGTTAGAGATTGTGCATGCATATTTATGGGGACCAAATTAGGTAGAATCTCTTTATACCTAGTCATGATGACCTTGTTGTCAAGGGACTTCCTTGTCTCTATAAGCCCATCAAACATGTGGATGGAATGGCCTTGTTTTCGAATCTACACCAAGTACAACAAGATTATTTTAAACTCTAGAATATAGAGAACGTTATTTAACAAAAAAAATGGGAAACCAAACATCTTGATCCTAATTGAACTAATTCCCCTTGGATTGAGGATAGACTTGTCTGCAAAGTATACTATGCCATTTTCAATGTCATTCAGTTCTTCAAAACAACCTTTTCTAAAAGCCATATGCGAAGTTGAACTAGTATCAAGCAGCCAATAATCTTTGTGAGATGAAAGAAAAGTTATTTCATTAATACAAGGATTGCAGTGTACAACAATACAATGAGTTGAATCAGGGGCTTTACCAGAGCTTGATTCTTATTTTTGTCTTCTTTATTATGATTGTGTCTTCCTTTATGTTGGTTGTGTAGACCAATCTTCCTGATTCAAATATGTTATTTCAACCTTGTTTGGATCCCAGCAACTGATGGCGAGGTGTTGGGGGGCTTCCCCCCCTCTATAGTCGTCGAGGGGGAGACAAATATTTTAGGAGCCCTCCCTATCGTGCGAGGGTTCGTGGGTAGTTCCTCCATAGGGAAAATTAAGGAAAAAATGCATTGTAAAATGTTATAATTTCAGAGTCATCACTTGGTCAATAATGGGTGATTTACGGACCCATGGTTTTGGGAATTCATGGTATTTTCCCATGGTATTCCCTTTATAAAAGGAAGGCATGGTAATACAGTTGTGTATTTTATTGTAGCATTGTAAAACCAATCTTTGTGATTGTGAGAAAGAGACTCTAAGAGAGTGAAGAGGAAGTGCAATGGGGTTGCTGCAGGTTGTATCCCTTCATTTTGTTGGATGGTATAATAATAAAGGACTAATAATTTCTGTGTGGATGTATCCCATATTGGGTTAACCACATTATATATGTGTCTCTCTTATATTGTGTTTAATATTTGCATCTTGTTTAATTCTTATTGCTCTGCGATCCTGTTTTTCTAACAATTGCCCCTCAGAGCCAAAAGGTCTATTTGGCTGGTAAACATGGAAGAAAGAAGGGTTCCTTATTTGAGTGGGAGAAATGGAAGAAGAAGGAAGTTTTAGGGTTGATAAATTTAATGGAAAAAACTACCAGTTATGTGTGGGAATATAATAAACCCACTTTATAACTTAGGATAAAATATTTAATCAATTTTGATTAATTTCCCACCCACTAGCCTAGATAGTTGGCATCCACTTGCACCTCATGGTCAACACTTTCCATATATACCCCAGGAGAAATTTAATCTTGATCATGGGTTGATCCTGTCTACTTTTTGGACTGCTAGAATTAGTAACTACGCTTTCTTGCATATTCTATCTTTTATTGCTTTATTCCATTATTTTAGTTGATAAGGTAAAGCGAGTCAACTAGGAAACAACTATATTCTTTTGCCAAATCATCCTCCATGATTTTCTCTCCATATTCCAGGATTAGCATGTTTTTTCATTATACTTTAAAACTCACTCATGATTTTGCTAATTAGTAAGGCCCTTGACTGATTTGGGAAGTGCTTTAGCCACCTATCGAGGTTTATCATATTTAATAAGTCTAACTTTTTTAGCTTGATGAGTTGTCTCTAATACAAATCGATTTTACCTATGAGGGATGTACTATTTATGTACACTATTATTCAACATTATTAAATGGGATGATGCACTCCAATATTCATCTCTTCATTCATGTGATTCAGTCTCTATTTTTCCTGTGTATGCTTGTGAGAATTATCTTAGTAGCAAGATCTATTTCATGTGATTCATCTTAATATTAGAGCTTCTATTTCTATATGGTATCAGAGAACTCCTATATGGTATTAGAACACTCCTACATGGTATCAGAGCGCAAGGTTTCCCTTGTTTTCGAATCTACACCAAGGAGAAGAAGCTTCTTTTCAACTCTAGAATATAGAGAACATTCTTTAACAAGCATCCGGCAAAACCAGGCAGCTTGATCCTGATTGAACCAATTCCCATTGAATTGAGGCTAGACTTGTCTGCAAATTATACTATACCATTTTCAATGTCATTCAGTTCTTCAAAATAGTACTTTCTAAAAGTCATATGAGAAGTTTCACTAGTATCAAGCAACCGATAATATTTGTAAGATGAAAGAAAATTTATTTCATTAATACCAAGATTACAGTGTGCAACTATACAATGAGTTGAATCAGGGGATTTACCAACTCTTGATTCTTAGTTTTGTCTTCTTTATTATGATTGTGTCTTCCTTTGTGTTGGTTGTGTAGCCCAATATTCCTGATTCAACTATGTTATTTCAAGCGTGTTTGGATCCCAACACTTAATGGGGAGTGTGGGGGGGTGTGGGGGGGATTCCCCCCCACTATAGTCATCAGGGGGGTGACGAATATTTTGGGAGGCCTCCCCATCAGGTGAGGGTTCCTGGGAAGTGCTCCCATAGGGAAAATTTAGGAAAAAATGCCTTGTAAAATGTTGTAATTTCAGAGTCATGACTTGGTCAATAATGTGTGATTTACTGGCCCATGGTTTTCGGTAGTCATGGTATTTTTCCATGGTATTCCCTTTATAAAAGGAAGGCATTGTAATACGGTTGTGTATTGTATTGTAGCATTGTAAAAGCAATCTCTGTCATTGTGAGAGAGAAACTCTGAGATAGTGAAGAGGAAGTGGAACGAGGTTGTGGCAGGTTGTATCCCTTCATTTTGTTGGATGGTATAATAATAAAGGACTGACAATTTATGTGTGGACGTATCCCACATTGGGTTAACCATGTTATATATTTGTCTCTCTTGTATTGTGTTTAATATTTGCATCTTGATTAATTGTTTAATTGTTATGTCTTTGCGATCTTGTTTTTCTAACAATTGGTATCAAAGCCAAAAGGTGTATTTGGCTGGTAAACGCACAAGAAAGAAGGTTTCCTGGTTAGGGTGGGAGAAATGGAAGAAGAAGGAAAGTTTAGGGTCAGCAAATTTAATGGAAAAAACTACCAGTTATGTGTGGGAATATAATAAACCCACTTCATAACTTAGGATAAAATATTTAAACATTTTTTATTAATTTCCTACCCACTAGCCTAGATAGTTGCCATCCACTTGCACCTCATGGTCAACACTTTCCATATAGTGTTGATGTAACTGTAACTTCGAAATGTATTCACTTGTATTTCTTATGTATTGTAACCCGATGTTTATTCTGGGATGTATTGTAATGTACTTGAGTCATGTCATGTCCCGATGTTCCTATCAGGATTTTCTATAATGTAAACAAGTCATGTCAAGTCAAGGTGGGTAACCCTCCTATTGTCCAAGCGTTAAAGTCCCCATAGTTTCGGGGCACTAGGATTATTAGACTCACCTAGTGAAGTCAGCCCTAGTTGGGTTTATTCAAGTCAGGAATTAATATAAATAGAGAGCTAGCCACTCTATTTATCACACACTCACTCACACTCGGTTGTAGCACATAGTTGAGGAAGAGAAAGACACTGGAGCAAGGAAGAAAGAGGTTACTGCTGTCGGGAGATCATCTTACTGTTTTGGGGTTTTACTTTTGGTGTTGATTCTATCTCTAAGGAAGTTGCGGAGTTTTCTCCATTTATGGTTTCCCCTAGGAAAAACACTGTGTTCATTATCTCGTGTGTTTGATTGATGTGCTTGTTGTTCTCTCAGTTAAAGATCCTAATGTTATGCTAGCTTAATGTTAAAAATCTAACATGGTATCAAAGATAACCTGAGAAGAATACACTGTGCAGTTGCGAGAACTACAACTTCCTACTTTGTGGATCTCTCTCCATATATTTTCAGCAAAAGAAGTTTGGAATAACTCTCCTCCCTAGGGCGCATCTTTCTATCGAAGCAGAATCCAATTCTGAGGTTTTTCAGTTTTGGACCCGACACTACTGCCGAAAATTAGGGCTTTTCACAGAAGTGGAATTTTTCAGTGAGCCCAGGCCTGGATTGATCTCCTCCTCAAAATAGAAGTTAGGGTTCATGGTCAAATCATTTGGTTGGACAGAACTCCAGAAAAGCAAAACATTAATCTGCACCTGAACCAGCACTATAGAATTTCAGCTCCAAATCTAGATCTGACATCTTAACATGGTAAGATCTAAATCTTTTGTATTTCCATTTAAGGTTCTCAATTAAGATGTCTCATCATACCAAGCTTGATGAAAATCCTGAGGGAGCTGATAACTTCTGAGCCTGGAAGTATAGGATCTCCCTGGTCCTGGAAGAAAATGAGTTGGACTCCTATATCAGTGAGGAGGTTCCAGTTCCAAAGGGAGATGAGGGTAAGGCCTTACATAAGAAGAAGTTGGTTATGGAAAAGAGGATTATTGCTGATTCAATCAAGGATCACCTCATACCATAGGTGTCCTCCCTAAATACACCTAAAGCTATGTTTGATTCCCTAACCAAATTGTTTGAAGGGAAGAACATAAACCGAAATATGACTCTGAGAAACCAACTGAAGAATGTGAAGATTTAGAATGCAGAGACCATCTAGTATTACTTCACTAGAGTTTCTCAGATCAAGGAACAACTGGAAGCAGTAGATGAAGAAGTGGAAAATGCAGATATTGTAATGACCACCTTGAATGGTCTCCCTAGGATATGGGACTCTTTCATTCAAGGGATCTGTGCCAGAAAGAAGTTAGTCAAGTTCAGCAGACTTTGGGAAGAATGTTCACAAGAAGAAGCTCGGATAGCAGCTCGAGAAGAAAAGATGGGAAGTGAAGATCAAGCTCTCATAGTTCAATCCAAGAAACCTAGAAGGGACCATCATCATCATCATTCTAAAGGTAAGCACTCTTCCGACAAGAAATCTCAACTCAGATGTTATACTTGTGATGAAATAGGACACTTTGCAAGAGATTGTCCTAAAAGCAAAATAAACCCTCACAAGAAGAAAAACAACAAGAGAAGACATCATGCTCATGCTGCAAAGGATGATGAACCTTCCACAAAGAAGAACAAATATGAAAGTGAAGATTCTTCAAGTGATGAAGAATATGTTTTGATTTCCGCTCTCACGGGAAATATCACACATGGAAGCAATGATTGTCTTATAAATAGTGGGGCTTCCAAGTATATGATAAGATTCAAGGAATCCTTTGTGACACTATCAAAACATGAATCACCTCACAAGGTGAAGCTCGGGGATGACTACCAATATCCAATAAAAGGTACTGGGGAATCCTCCTATAAGCTAGACTGTGGAAAGTCTATGACAATGAAGGAATTATTGTTTGTACCAGGACTAAAGAAGAACCTTCTCTCCATATCTACATTAGATGCAAAAGGAATGAGGGTTGCATTTATAGATGGTCAAGTCATCATGTGGCCAAAAGGAAATACTATTAATGATGCAGTAGTGATTGGAGAACAAGAAGGAGGATTGTATAAATTGAAGGGCCATCCAGAACAAGCCTTGGTCCATGACAACGTAGAGCCAAATGAGCTTTGGCACAGAAGGCTTGCACATGTGCATTACATAGGAATGCCACTTGCAAGCAAAGCTATTGAAGGTCTTCTAGAAATTCAAGCAAAACATGATGGGGTTTGCAAAGGATGTGCGAAAGGAAAGAACACAAAGAAGACATTTCCAAGTAGCGAGAGCAAAAGCAAAAGGAATCTTCGAAATAATCCACTCCAATGTATGCGAACCAATGTCATCAAGGTCTCTAAGCAGGTATGTATACTATATTTCCTTTATTGATGTTTTTTCTAGGAAGACAAGGATTTACTTCATGAAGAACAAAGATGAAGTATTCAGCAAATTCAAGGAATTCAAAGCCTTGATCGAGAACCACACAGAAAAGAAGATCAAGACCTTTCGATTAGATAATGGCGGAGAATTCACATCAAATGAATTCAAAGAGTTATGCAAAGACTCAATGATTAAGAGGGAGTTGTCCACTCCATATAATCCACAATAGAATGGGATTGCAGAAAGTAAGAATAGAACTATCATGGAAGCTGCAAGAGCTATGCTTCATGACCAAGATTTTCCCATGCATCTATGGGTAGAAGCTGCTAGAACAAGCGATGTATGTACAGAACCGTACTCCACATAGAGTACTCAAGAATAAGACTCGTGAAGAAGTCTTCTCCAACAAGAAACTAGAAGTCAGCCATCTCTGAATATTCGGCTATCCTGTGTACATACACATTCCAAAAGAGAAGAGAACAAAACTATATCCTTCAGGAAAGAAGGATATATTTGTGGGATACTCTGAAAGCTCGAAGGCTTATAGAATATACTTCCCAGGATTCAATAAGATCGACATCAGCATGGATGTGACATTTGATGAAGACACAGCTTACAACAAATCTAGAAAGAAACCTACTGAAGAACCTGAAGAAGCAGAAGCGCCCAGAATTCATGATACAACCATGAATGAAGAAACTCAAGAAGAAGATCGAGAATTTGAAGAACCACAAATACCTGTAGATCCACCTCAAGAGAAGAATCCTCACAAGAGGAAACCTACTTGGGTACGAGAATCTATCCAAGGTGCGGAAAGACATGGCGCTCCAGAATAAAATCACAGAGAAAGAAAGAGGACCAGATCCTGCTCCGAATATGTAGCATTATTATGTGATTTCATCGATGAAGAACCTTCCAATTATGAAGAAGCGGCAGAACAGAAAGAATGGAAGGATGCTATGATCGAAGAGTATCAATAGATCATGAAAAATGATGTTTGGGATGTTGTCCCAATACCAGAAGGGAAGTTAGTTGTAAGTTCCAAATGGATCTACAAGATCAAGCATGCTAAAGATGGTAGTATAGAAAAATATAAAGCAAGATTTGTTGCTCGTGGTTTCTCCTAGAAAGAAGGAATAGACTATGAAGAAACTTTTGCACCTATAGCCAGATACACTTCTATCAAATCAGTACTTGCTCTGGCTGCAGTGATGAAATGGAAGATACACCAGATGGATGTCAAGACTGATTTCTTGAATGGTGTAGTAGAAGAGGAAGTGTATGTGGAATAACCACTCGGTTTTGAGACACATGACAGGGAGTCTCATGTATGTAGATTGAAGAAATCCCTATATGGTTTGAAACAGGCACTCAGGACATGGTATGATAAAATTGACATCTTTCTATCTATTTTGGGCTTTACCAAAAGTAAAGCAGATTCCAACCTTTACTACAAGGTTGAAGATGGCAACCCAGTGATGCTCCTACTGTATGTAGATGATCTATTTGTAACAAGTATGGATGGGTTGATTGCTGATATGAAGAGAAATCTTGTTGCCAATTTCGAAATGAAGGACTTGGGAATGATGCACTATTTTCTAGGCATGGAGGTGTGACAGAATGTAGATGGAATTTCCTTGGGACAAGGGAAATATACGGTAGAGATCCTGAAGAGGTTCGAGATGATGGACTGCAAGGCCATGACCACACCTTTGGCATCGAACCTGAAGCTATTGAGTGATTCTTCATTAGAAATGGTTGATGCTATGATGTATAGTCAGATGATTGGGTCCTTGATGTACCTGATGAACACGAGACCAGATATTTGCTTTGCTATGAACACCGTGAGCCAATTCTTGACAGATCCGAGACATATTCACTTGATTGCTGCAAAGCATATTCTGAGGTACCTGAGGGGTATAATTGATTATGGGCTCAAGTATGAGGTGAGTCAGAAGATTAACCTAGAGGGTTATGTTGATTCAGATTGGGTAGGCAGTGCCATCGATAGGAAGAGCACTTCAGGGTGTTTCTTCAGTATGGGATCAAGTGTGATCTCTTGGTTTAGCAGGAAGCAATCTAGTGTGGCATTGAGTATAGATGAAGCAGAGTATGTCGCAGCTTGTTCAGCTAGTTGTAAGGTAGTATGGCTAAGGAAGCTACTGTCTGATTTATTTGATCTCCAGTTGGATGCTACTTGTATATATTGCGAGAACCAGAGTTGTGTGAAGTTGTCGAAGAACCCAGTGTTCCATGACAATTCGAAGCATATTGAGATCAAGTATCACTATATCAGGGATATGGTGTAGAGGGGAGCATTGAAGCTCTAATATGTTGTGACAAACAAACATATAGCTGATGTGTTGACAAATCCATTAGCCAGAGTGAAGTTTGAGTAATTCAGGGAGAAGCTTGGTGTTCTCCAAATCGAGGTTCCTTCCAAGGAGAAGTGATGAGTCCATGAGCCATTCTGACATGGTGAGAGGATTGGTTCCTTCCATGGTCAGATGTAAGGCCTGATCCATTATGTCATGGTGAGAGGATTAGTTCCTTACATGTCAAATATGAGTGCTGAGCCATTTTGATATGACTGTAGGATTGGTTCCTGCATGATCAGATATAAGGGATGTTGCCATTCTTGGAATGGAGGTGCCTAGTCAGTTACCAAGAATACTTGGTCTGGGACTAAGGGCCTTTCTGAAACTACTGTAAGATGTAGTCTTGCATGATCAGATGTGAGCGCATGGCCATTCTGATGTGATTAAGGGATTGGTTCCCACTTGATCACATATAAGGGATGATGCCATTCTCTGGGAGAATGGAGGCACCTGGTCAGTTACCAGGAAAGCTCAGTCTGGGACTGGGGGCCAGTCTGATATGATTGTGGGATGTGTTCTCACATGCTCAGATGTGAGTGCAGGTCCATTCTGAGGAGTAGGTCAGATATAAGTATTGGGCCATTCTAAGGAGTAGGTTAGATATAATTGTTGGGCCATTATGACGAGTAGGTTAGATATAAGTGCTGGGCCATTTTGACGAGTAGGTAAGATATAAGTGTTGGGCCACTTTGACGAGTAGGTCAGATATAAGTGTTGGGCCATTCTAACAAGTAGGTCACACGTAATGCTGGGCCATTCTGACATGGGAGAGGATGAGGTTCCTTCCATGGTCAGATGTAAGGGCTGGGCCATTCTGACATGGTGAGGGGATTAAGTTCCTCTCATGGTCAGATGTGAGTGTTGGGCATTCCTTTCTGATGAGTCAAGGTTAGATGTAAGTGTTGGACAGGCTATTCTAACTTAGGGTCAGATATAAGCACTGAGAAAGACCTACATGGAGGCTAGGCCTGCAACCAGCATGAAAAAGGGCTGGCTTTGTAGAAATTCCTGTGATGAGAAGAATCATTAGATAGCACCCATGATGATTTCAGTGATGATGATCCAGCAGTGATGATCCAGATCCAATGATGGTGTCCAGTGATGATCCAGATCCATTGATGATGTTTAGTGATGATCCATATCCAGTGATGATCTAGATCGAGTAATGATCTAGATCTAGTGATGATGATCCAGATCCGATGATGAAAGATGACTTGAATATGAAGAGGACTTGAAGATGAAGGTGACTTGAAGATGAATATGATGAGAGCTTGATGATAATCCAGATGATATAGAGAAGAAGACTTGTGCTGTTAAATTGTGTCGAGAGAATACCTTCCTAGTTAAGAGGGAGTGTTGATGTAATTGTAACTTTGAAATGTATTCACTTGTATTTCTTATGTATTGTAACCTGATGTTTATTCTGGGATGTATTGTAATGTACTTGATTCATTTCATGCCCCGATGTTCCTATCAGGAGTTTCTATAATGTAAACAAGTCATGTCAAGTCAAGGTGGGTAACCCTCCTATTGTCTAAGGGTTAAAGTCCCCGCAGTTCCGGGGCACTAGGGTTATTAGACTCACCTAGTGAAGTTGGACCTAGTTGGGTTTAGTCAAGTTAGGAATTAATATAAATAGAGAGCTATCCTCTCTATTTATCACACACTCACTCACACTCAGTTGTAGCGCATAGCTGAGGAAGAGAAAGACACTGGGGAAAGGAAGAAAGAGGTTACTGCTGTCGGGAGATCATCTTATTGTTTTGGGGTTTTAATTTTGGTGCTCATTCTATCTCTGAGGAAGTTGTGGGTTTTTCTCCATTTATTGTTTCCCCGAGGAAAAACACTGTGTTCATTGTCTCTTGTGTTTGATTCTTGTGCTTGTTGTTCTCTCGGTTAAAGATCTTAATGTTATGCTAGCTTAACGTTAAAAATATAACATATAAACCCCATTATAACTTCAATCCTAATTGTGGTTTGATCCTGTATACTTTATTGAATGCTAGAATTAGTAACTATGCTTTCTTGTAGATTTTGTCTTTTACTACTTTATTCAATCTTTTCAATGGATAAGGTAAATCTAGTCAACTAGGAAACAACTATCTTTTGTTTCCAACCCATCCTCCATGATTTTCTCTCCATATTCCAATATTAGCATGTTTTTCCATCATACTTGAAAACTTACTCATGATTTTTCCAATTCATGAGGTCCTTGACTGATTTTGGAAGTGCTTTAGCCACCTATCGAGGTTTATCATATTTAATAAGTCTATCTTTCTAAGCTTGATGAGTTGTCTCCAATACAAATAAATTTTACCTATGATGGATGTAATATTTATGTACACTAGCATTCATAATTATTCAATGGAAGGATACACTCCAATATTCATCTCTTCATTCGTGTGATTCAGTCTCAATTTTTCCTGTGTATGCTTGTGAGAATTATCTTAGTAGCAAGATATATTTCCTATGATTCCTCTTAATATTAGAGTTTCTATTTCTATATGGTATCATAGAACTCCTATATGGTATTAGAGCACTCCTACATGGTATCATATCACAAGGGTGCTCAAGTTCTACAAATTTGAGGAGGACATCCAATCTCCTATCCCTCTCTGAAGAAGAGCTTGATTTAAGCTTACAATATTTTCTCCTAGTTTTATTTGTGCAGGTTGCAGAGAGTTTATCCTTGAGCACATCAAAATCTTGGTATGGATTCTTCTTCATATATTATCCTAACTCACTTCAAATATCAAGAATGTAAATCCAAAATTTCCATTCTATTGAGCAGTAAGGGACTATACATAGTTTCTATGGCATTAGAGAATGAGCCAAATTCAGTGGTTGAGAAAACTAAGTGGCATAATAGGTTGGATGAAGCCTATGGAATGATTTTCCTCTCTATTTCTCTTGATATACTCTTTCATCTATATGGTTTTACCACTCCAAACCAATTATGAAACAAACTTGAGTCTCTCTTTGGAGTTCAAGATGAGTTAAGAGCGCATCTGTTGGAGATTGAGTTATTCTCAACGAGTCCAAGCAGTTTCGATTCCATTGAGGGTTTATTCACCAAATTCAAGTCACTTCTTCTAATTCTCAAGAATTCTGGGATTGAGAAGAAATATTATCAATTAATCCTTTCCATTCTATCAAAATTGGGTCCTGAATACTTAGTTTTTGTGTCTACTTTGCATGTTATTAGGCTTGATGTTTATAATTGGAAAATGCCTTCCTTATGTACTTTCTTTGATTCAATAACAAAGGAGCAAGATAAATTGATTCATATGGGTGCTCTTAAATATTCCAAAGGAAAGGATCATGCTCTTATGGTTCAAGGAAGAAAATATGCAAAATCAATAGAGAAGCAAATTGTGAAAGAGAAGAAGCCAAAGTCAGAAATTGAAGATGAAAGTTAGAATCCTACTGATGAAGATTCGATGAAGAAATTCAAGAATAAAGGGAGCACATACAAGTGATCTTATTGAAACAAGTTATTTCATCCAGAGAAGAAATGTTTCAAAAATAATATGGACATCGTGTTTCAGCTTCTTAAGAATCATAACATTGAAGTTCCAGATGAGTTAGAGAAGCCTGTTGATTCCATAGAACACTGTCATAGTGCCCAATTCCAAGGTGATATAAATTATTCCTTGAATTCCATAGTTAAACCATTTCCTCATCTCTCTTATATAGATTTACTTTCTCATATTTATCAGAATCAGAAATATCAGATCCTTTCTTTTATAATCCACCTATCGGTCTCCTAGATTCATCCCTCGATAATTGCGATTTTTCACTAGATACTGAATTGTCTTTAATCAACTCTTCCTCACTCCATTATAATTATGATTTAGAATAATGTTTCTAGGCTGATATACATGTCATGAAACAATTTATACCACCATATATACTATCTACCATACCTCTGAATGCTCCTAAAACTATACAAATCCCAAGTTCACTAGTTGATTCCTCATTGGTCTCTTATGCAGTGTTACTTATACTACATGGTTTAAGTCTTGTCTATATTTCACTGGTTGGTTATCCATGACATTAGTCATCATTGGACTGATATTACACATGTTTGGATATGTTCTAAACATTTATGGTTCAAATCTCAAGTCCATTCATCATTCAGATTTTTACACTCATCAATTTTCCCTAGTTGCTCATACTTTTCCTAGTCTATCCCTATCTCCTCATTGAATCACTGAATCCTTTGTCTTTGTTGTTCCATGTGCTAATGTTTCTGATATATCATATTATTTTTGGCCTCATATCAAATATTTTAAGGTGCTGCATCATATTGGAAGAATGATGTGTGATTCACGTCACAATTTCGCACCTATTCAAGGAACTAATTACGTAACACATTGTCCTAATTTTTGTACTCTTTGGGAAGGAGTATGCACAAATCTATTTTCCATTTCAGATTGTGTTTGCAGGTCATATTTTCTCAACAACAAAAGGAATTGATATAATTATCCTACTTCATTAGTTGATGAAATACAAGGAGTCTATCCTCTTCCTTCTTATAGATTCTACACTCTAGCGCGTGACACTGTGATCATGGAGTCTACAGGCCTCTTCATCAAGTATTTTACTAGAAGCAGTTCATTCTACTCATTCAAGTGAATATAAATACCTATTGAAGACATGTTATTCAAATTTTGTGCCTTGTATTTACTTGAGGGAGGATTTTCTCCACGTGGTTTTGCCTCTTTCCTCACTTTTCTGGATATGGATAATTGTAAAGGGTGACCATAGCCTTGTTGTTGGGCCCTATATACAGCTATAATTTTGACATAATCATCATAAATTCAGACTTAAAGGGGGGTGTGGGAATATATTAAACCCACTTCATAACTTAGGATAAAATATTTGATCATTTTTTATTAATTTCCTACCCACTATCCTATATATTTGGCATCCACTTACACCTCATGGTCAACACTTTCCATGTATACCCCAGTATCATTTTAATCCCTATTCTGGGTTGACCCTTTCTACTTTATTTATTTTTGGAATCAGTAACTGTGCTTTCCTGCAGATTCTGTCTTTTCCTCTTATTGTAGCTTTTCAGTCGATAAGGTAAAGCTAGTCAAGTAGGAAACAACTATCTTTTGTTCCCAACCCATCCTCCATGATTTTCTCTCCATATTCTAGGATTAGCATGTTTTTCCATCATACTTAACAAATCACTCATGCCTTTTCTAATTCGTGAGGTCCTTGACTTATTTGGGAAGTTCTTTAGCCACCTATGGGGATTTATAATATTTATTAAGTCTATCTTTCCGAGCTTCAAGAGTCTTCTCCAATAGAACTTGATTTTACCTATGAGGGATATAGTATTTATGTACACTAATATTAATCATTATTCAATGGAAGGATGCACTTCAATATTCATCTCTTAATTCATGTGATTCAATCTCTATTCTTCTCTCTATTTTTCCTGTGTATGCTTGTGAGATTTATCTTAGTAGTAAGATCTATTTCCTGTGATACCTCTTAATATTAGAGATGATATTTCTATATTGTATCAGGGAACTCCTACATTATGGAAGATGAAAATGTAGGACTATATGTACCAAAAGGATCTATAACTACCATTAGGAGAAAAAAAAACAACCATCGGTTATGAAGAATGAAGAATGAGAGGTTCTTGACAGAAAAGGCACTTGGAACAATACGGTTGTGCATGGATTCATCAGTGGATTTCAATATTTTGAAACAAGAGACAATGGAGGGTGTGATGAGCGCATTGGCTAAGCTCTATGAAAAAACATCGGCTTCCAACAAGGTATTTTTAATGAAATTTTTATTTAATATGAATATGTCAAAAGGTGGATCTGTTGCAGACCATTTAAATAAATTTAATATGATTACTAGTCAACTAAGTTCTGTAAAAGTGAACTTTGATGATGAGGTAGGAATTTTCTAATCCTGTGCCCATTTCTAGAAAGATGGAATGGCTTGGTCATGGCTGTAAGTAACTTCATCCCTGGTTCAAACACTTTTAAATTTGATGATGTTGTTGGTGTTATTCTTAGCAAGGAGATGGAAAGAAAAAACACAAGTGAGACATCAGGTAATGCATTGACCAAGGATAGAAGGAGAAGACAAAGGGAGAGAAGAAGGATCCCAAGTAATCACAACAAGTCTAGAAATTGTAGATCCAAGTCAGGACTTGGAAATATAGAGAGTTGGAACTATGGTAAAAGATGACATTTGAAGAAATACTATAGAACTCCAAAGAAGAAAGGAGACGAGCAACATGAGACTACTCATGAAGCAAATGTAACAGGTGATGTGTTACAATATGCTTTGATTCTTGCATTAGATAATACTAGTGATTACTGGTTTGTAGATCCAGGGGCTTCATGTCATGATATACCCCATAGGAAATTCTTTCATGATTATGTTCCATGTGATTTTGGACATGTGTTTATTAAGGGATGATAAACCATGAAAAATTGTTGGAATGAATAAGGTACAGATTAAGTTAAATAATAGAAAATGAATGGTTTCTAAAATATGTAAGGCATATTCCTACAATGAAAAGAAATCTTATCTCAACAGGGTATTGGGGAGATAGTGGTTGTTTTCCTACATTTGGAAAAATGTGGTGGAAGATCACTAAAGGAGCATTGGTAATAGCAAAAGGAGACATGATAGGTGCATTGTATTTATGTCCTCATAATACTGATTATTCCATATTTGAAGCTTCCATAGAAATAGGTGCAACATTGTGGCATCAAAGGCTTGGCCACATGAGTGAGAAGGGGATGCGGATTCTTCACTCAAGGAAATTTCTGCCAGATATAAAGCAAGTAAGTTTCGAATTCTATGAGAACTGTGTTTATGGAAAAAATAAGGGAGTCGTATTTTCAGGGTTGGGAAACATAAGAAGAGTGAAAAGTAAGGGCTTGTGCATACAGATATATGGGGACCGGATTAGGTACAATATCTTTATACCCGGTCATGATGACCTTGTTGTCAAGGGACTTCCTTGTCTCTATAATTCCATCAAACATGTGGATGGAATGACCTTGTTTTCAAATATACACTAAGGACAAAAAGATTCTTTTCAACTATAGAATATAGAGAACATTCTTTAACGAAAAATTTGAGAAACCAAGCAGCGTGATCCAAATTGAACCAATTCCCCTTAGCTTGAGGCTAGACTTGTCTGCAAATTATACTATGTTGTTTTAAATGTCATTTAGTTCTTCAAAAAAATATTTTCTAAAAGTCATATGAGAAGTTGCACTGGTATCAAGCAACTAATAAACTTTGTAAGATGAAAGAAAAGGTATTTCGTTAATACCAATATTATAGTGTGAAACTATACAATGAGTTGAATCAGTGGCTTTACCAGCCCTTGATTATTTTTTTTGTCTTCTTTATGATGATTGTGTCTTCCTTTGTGTTGGTTGTGCATCCCAATATTCCTAATTCAGAGATGTTATTTCAACTCTGTTTGGATCCTAGCACTTGATGGGGGGGTTGTGGGGGGAATCCCCCTCCCCCCCGCCAACTATAGTCGTGAGGGGGGGGAAATGACTATTTTGGGAGACCTCCATGTCAGGCGAGGGTTCATGGGAAGTTCCCCCATAGGGAAAATTTAGGAAAAAAATGCCTTGTAAAATGTTGTAATTTCAGAGTCATGACTTGGACGATAGTGGGTGATTTACGAGTCCATGGTTTTGGGAAGTCGTGGTATTTTCCCATGGTATTTCCTTTATTAAAGGAAGGCATTGCAATATGGTTGTGTATTGTATTGTAAAATTGTAAAAGAAATCTCAGTTATTGTGAGAGAGAGACTCTGATAGAGTGAAGAGAAAGTGTAATGGGGTTGTTGTAGGTTGTATCCCTTCATTTTGTTGGATGGTATATAATAAAGGACTGAAAATTTCTGTGTGGACGTATCCCATATTGGGTTAACCATGATATATATGTGTCTCTCTTTTATTGTGTTTAATATTTGCATCCTGTTTAATTGTTTAATTTATAATGCTCTGCGATCCTGTTTTTCTAACAATTGGTATCAAAGCCAAAAGGTTTATTTGGTTGGTAAACATGCAAGAAAGAAGGGTTCCTGATTCGAGTGGGAGAAATGGAAGAAGAAGGAAAGTTTAGGGTCGATAAATTTAGTAGGAAAAACTACCAGTTATGTGTGGGAATATAATAAACCCACTTCATAACTTAGGTTAAAATATTTAATCAATTTTGATTAATTTCCTACCCACTAGCCTAGATAGTTAGAATTCACTTGCACCTCATGGTCAACACTCACCTTATATACTCCAGCAAAACTTTACTCTTTATTCTAGGTTGATCCTTTCTACCTTTTTTACTGCTAGAATTAGTAACTATGCTTTCCTACATATTATGGCTTTTACTACTTTATTCTAGTTTTCCAATGGATAAGGTAAAGCTAGTCAACTAGGAAACAACTATCTTTTGTTTCCAACCCATCCTCCATGATTTTCTATCCCTATTCCAGTATTAGAATTTTTTTCAATCATACTTTAAAAATCACTCATGATTTTCCTAATTTGTGAGGTCCTTGACTGATTTGGGAAGTGCTTTAGCCACCTATTGGGGTTCATCATATTTATTAAGTCTATCTTTCTGAGATTGATGATTTTTCTCCAATACAAATCGATTTTACCTATGACGTATGTACTATTTATGTACACTATTATTCATCATTATTAAATGGAAGGATACACTCCAATATTCATTTCTTCATTCATGTGATTCAGTCTTTATTTTTGTTGTCTATGCTTGTGAGAATTATCTTAGTAGCAAAATCTATTTCCTGCGATTCTTCTTAATATTAGAGATGTTATTTATATATGGTATCAGATAACTCCCCTATGGTATTAGATCACTCCTACATGGTATCAGATCACAATGTTTCTCAAGTTATACAGAGTTGAGGAGCGCATCCAATCTCCTATCCCTCTCTAAAGAAGAGCTTGATTTAAGCTTACAAGATTTTCTCCTACTTTTATTTGTGCAGGTTGCAGATAGTTTCTTCTTGAGCACATCAACATATTAGTATGGTTTATTCTTCAGCTATGATCCTAAATCCCTTCAACTATCATTAATGGAAATCCAAAATTTCCATTCTATTGAGCAATAAGGGACTATACATAGTTTCTATGGCATTGGATAATGAACCAAATTCACTGGTTGAGAAAGCTAAGTGGCATAATAGGTTGGATGAATCCTATGGATTTCATTTTCTCTATATTTATCCTAATATACTCTTTCATATAAATTTTTTGACCACTCCAAACCAAGTATGAACAAAACTTGAGTCTCTCTTTGGAGTTCAAGATGAGTTAAGAGTGCATCAGTTGGAGATTGAGTTATTCTCAATTAGTCCAAGAAGTTTTGATTCTATTGAGGGTTTCTTCACCAAATTCAAATCACTTGTTATAATTCTCAAGCATTGTGGGATTGAGAAGAAATATTATCAATTAATCCTTTCCATTCTATCAAAATTGGGTCATGAATACTCAAGTTTTGTGTCTACTTTCCATGCTACTAGGCTTGATGTTTCTAATTGGAAAATGCCTTCAGGGATGATTTTAAGGAACCATACTTAATTAAAAGTGTATAAATGTTGGTGAATCTTACCAATTCTTAAAACGGCAACTATAAAATGTTTGGCGATATTTTTCAAAAAATATTTTAATTTCCAAGGATTTTATATCGTTTATATAATAATTTGGCAATTTTTAGGTAGAAAAAAGTTTACCCTATCAAAATTGGGCGAAAAAAGGCTTCAAAAAATGAAAAATGGTGAATTTTGTTTTGGAGAAAAATCCCTAAAAATATCCCATGGGCTAAATTTTGCCACTATATCCATGAATGCCTTCCTTATGTGCTCTCTTTGATTTGCTAACAAAGGAGCAAGATAATTTGATTCAAAAGGGTTCTCTTAAATATTCCAAGGGAAAGGATCATTCTCTTATGGTTCAAGGAGGAAAAAATTCAAGATCAAAATAGAAGAAAATTGTGAAAGAGAAGAACCCAAACTCAGAAATTGAAGATGAAAGTTTGAAACCTACTGATGAAGATTCAATGAAGAAAGTCAAGAAGAAAGGGAGCACAAACAAGTGTTCTTATTGAAGCAAGGTATCTCGTCTAGAGAAGAAATTTTTCAAAAATAATATGTACATCATGTCTCAGCTTCTTGAGAAGCATAACATTGAAGTTCCGGATGAGCTAGAGAAGCATCTTGATTCCTCAGAACATTGTCATAGTGCGCAATTCCAAGGTGATATAAATTATGTGTTGAGTTCCATAGTTAAGCCCTTTCCTCATGTCTCTAATATAGATTCACTTTCTGATATTTATCAGAATTAGAAATATCATATTCTTTCTTTGAAAGTCCACCTATCAGTCTCCTAGATTCATCTCTCAATAATTGTGATTTTTCACTAGATACTGACTTGTCTTTAATCAGCTCTCCCTCACTCCATTATAGTTCTGATTTAGAAGCATGCTTGTAGGCTGATATACATGTCATGACACAATTCATACCACCATATATACCATCTACCATACCTATGAATACTCCTAAGACTATACAAATCCCAAGTTCACTAGTTGATTCCTCATTGGTCTCTTATGCAGTGTTACTTATACTACATGGTTTTAAGTCTTGTCTATATTTCATTGGTTGGTTACCCATGAACTTAGTCATAATTGGACTGATATTACACATGTTTGGATCTGTTCTAAACATTTATGGTTCAAATATCAAGTCCATTAATCATTCATATTTTTACACTCATCAGTTTTCCCTAGTTGCTCATACTTTTCCTAGTCTATCCCTATATCCTCAGGGAATCATTGAATCCTTAGTATTTATTGTTCCATATGCTCATGTCTCTGATATATCGGATTCTTTTCAGCCTCATATCAGATTTGGTAAGGTGCTACATCATATTGGAATAATGATGTGTAATTCACATCACAATTTTGCAGTTATTCAAGGAACTAATTATGTAACACATTGTCCTAATTTTTGTACTCTTTGGGAAGGAGTATGCAAAAATATATTTTCAATTTCAGATTGTGTTTGAAGGTCAAAGTTCTTCAACAACAACAAGCATTCAGATAATTCTCCTACTTCATCAGATGATGAGATACTTGGAGTCTATCCTCTTCCTTCTTGCAGATTCTACACTCTAGCACATGATCATGGAGTCTACAAGCCTATTCATCAAGTATTTTACCAGAAGAAGTTCATTCATCCCATTCAAGTGAAGATAAAGACCTATTGAAGACATGTTATTCAAATTTTGTGCCTTTTCTTTTCTTGAGGGAGGATTTCCCCATGTGGTTTTGCCTCTTTCCTCCCTTTTCTAGACATGAATAATTGTAAAGGGTGACCACAGCCTTGTTTTTGGGCCCTATATACACCTATACTTTTGACATAATCATCATAAAGTAATACTTAAAGGAGGGTGTGGGAATATAATAAACCCACTTCATAACTTGGAGAAAATATTTGATCATTTTTTATTAATTTCCTACCCACTAGCCTAGATACTTGGCATCCACTTGCACCTCATGGTCAACACTTGCCATATATACCCCAGGATGGATTTAATCCTTATCCTGGGTTGACCCTTTCTAGTTTATTGTTTTCCATAATTAGTAACTGTGCTTTCCTACATATTCTGTCTTTTACTGCTTTATTCCATCTTTTTAGTGGATATTGCAAAGCTAGTCAACTAGGAAACAACTATCTTTTGTTCCCAACCCATCCTCCATAATTTTCTCTCCATATTCCAGGACTAGTATTTTTTTCCAACGTGTTAACAACTCAGTCATGATTTTTCTAATTTGTGAGGTCCTTGATTTATTTGGGAAGTGCTTTAGCCACCTATGGGGTTTATCAGATTTACTAAGTCTATCTTTCTGAGATTGATGAGTTTTCTCCAATATATCTCGATTTTACCTATGAGGGATATAATATTTATGTACACTATTATTCATCATTATTCAATGGAAGGATACACTCCAATATCCATCTCTTAATTCATGTGATTCAATATCTATTCTTCTCTCTATTTTTCTTGTGTATGCTTGTGAGAATTATCTTAGTAGAAAGATCTATTTCCTGTGATTCCTCTTAATATTAGAGCCACTATTTCTATATGGCATCAGAGCACTCCTACATTATGGAATATGCAAATGTATGACTATATGTACCAGAAGGATCTATACCTACCATTGGGAGGAAAAACAAAATAGTCGGCAGTTATGAAGGATGAAGAATGGGAGGTTCTTGACACAAAGGCAATTGGAACAATACGGTTGTGCTTGGCGTCGTCGATGGATTTCAATATTTTGAAAGAAAAGACAACTGAGGTTGTGATGAGCACATTTTCTAAGCTCTATGAAAAACATATTCCAACAAGGTATTTTTAATGAAGCGTTTATTTAATATGAAGATGTTAGAAGGTGGATTTTTTACTGACCATTTAAATGAATTTAATACTATTACGAGTCAACTAAGTTTTGTAAAAGTGAACTTTGATGATGAGGTTAGGGATCTTCTAATCCCGTGCTCATTTCCAGAAATTTGGAATGGCTAGGTCATGGTTGTAAGTAACTTTGTCCCTGGTTCAAACACTCTTAAATTTGATGATGTTGTTGGTGTTATTATTAGTGAGGGGATGCAAAGAAAAAACATAGGTGAGACATCAGGTAATGCGTTGACCGAGGAGAGTAGGAGAAGACAAATGGAGAGAGGAAGGAGCCCAGGTAATCACAACAAGTCTAGAAACTGTAGATCCAAGTCTAGACTTGGAAGTGTTGGAACTGTGGTAACAGAGGAGATCTGAAGAAATATTGCAGACCTCCAAAGAAGAAAGGAGATGAGAAACATGAGACTGCTCATGAAGCAAATGTAACAGGTGACGTGTTACATGATTTTATTCTTGCATTAGATAATACTAGTGCTTACTGGGTTGTAGATCCAGGGGCTTCATGTCATGCTACACCCCATAGGATATTCTTTCATGATTATGTTTTAAGTGATTTTGGACATGTTTTATTAAGGGATGATGAACCATGTAAAATTGTTGGAATGGGTAAGGTACAAATTAAGTTAAATAATGGAAATGAATGGTTTCTAAAATATGTAAGGCTATTCCTGCTATGAAAATAAATCTGATCTCAATAGGGTAGTTGGGAGATAGTGGTTGTTTGTCTACGTTTGGAAAAATGTGGTGGAATATCACTAAAGGAGCATTGGTAATAGCAAAAGGAGACATGATAGGTACGTTGTATTTATGTCCAAATAATACTAATTATTCCATATTTGTAGCTTCCACAGAAACAAGTGCAACGTTGTGGCATCAAAGGCTTGGACACATGAGTGAGAAGGAGATGTAGATTCTTCACTCAAGGAAATTTTTTCCAGATATGAAGCAAGTAAGTTTGGAATTACGTGAGAACTGTGTTTATGGAAAAAAGAAGAGAGTCAGATTTTTCAGGGTTGGGAAACAAAAGAAGAGTGAAAAGTTAGAGCTTGTGCATCCACATGTATGGGGACCAGATTAGGTACAATCTCTTGGAGGGTCCCGTTATTATGTTACTTTTATTTATGATACAACTAGAAAAACTTGGGTTTATCGCATTAGACATAAATCTAATGTGTTTGCTACTTTTAAGAAGTGGAAAAATTTGGTTGAGAATGAGACAAGGAAAAGATTGAAGTGACTCAGATATGATAATGGAGGTGAATATTGCAGCAAGGATTTTGATAGTTATTGTTCATACAATGGGATTTGTAGAGAGAATACAGTCCCATGAACACCACAAGAAAATGGTGTGTAATAAAGGATGAATAGGAAGATTATGGAGCATGCAAGGTATATGAGATTGCATGCAGGGTTGCCCTTACAATGTTGGGATAATGTTGTAGATATCGTTGTTTATTTAATAAACAAAGGGCCTTCAATCCCTTTAGATGGTGGAATTCTAGAGGAGGCATGGATAGGTAAAAAGCTAAACTACTCATTTCTCAGAAATTTTGGTTGTGAAGCATTTGTCCATATTGATAAAGAAAATAGAACAAAGCTTAAGGCTAAATCCAAGAAATGCTCCTTGATTGGATACGAGGCTGATGATTTTTGTTATCGTTTATGGAATTATAAAAATCACAAAATTATTAGGAGTAGATATTTAGTATTCAATGAAAAGGTTATGTACAAATATTAGTTGTAGGGAAAGAAAGAGGAAAAGGAAAACACAAAGCACACAATGCTTGATGAAATAAAGAAAATGAAGTTCCAAAGGTACCATAAAATAAAGAACAACATCGAGTACCTCAAACTCCTACAAGTGTAATAAGATCTACCAGGTTAAGTAGACCCCCTGAATGATTCTCTGATTCATTGCATTATTTATTATTGACTAATTATAGTGAACCAGAATTTTATGAAGAAGCAATATAGGTAGAAACTAAAAGAAGTGGGAGCAAGGTATGGATGAGGAGATGGACTCATTGGTAAGAATCTAGACATGGGAATTGGTTTATTTTCCTGTAGGTAAAAGAGCATTGCAGAATAAATGGATTTACATGAGGTTGAAGGAAGAAGGAGGCAAGAAACGATATAAGGCTATACTCGTGGAAAAGGGGTTTGCACAAAAGAAGGCTATATATTTTGATGAAGTATTTTATCCTGTTGTTAAAATGACTTGAATTGGGACTATTTTAAGTCTAGTGGTGGTAGAATATTTGCATCTTGAACAGTTAGATGTAAAAACAAGCTTTCTCCATGGGGATTTGGAGGAAGAGATTTATATGCAGTAGCCACATGGGTATGAGGTTAAAGGGAAGGAAAATTTGGATTGCAAGTTGAAGAAGAGGTTTTATGTCCTGAAACAAGCTCCAAGGAAGTGGTATTTAAAATTTGATAAAATTATGACAAAATAGGGTTATAGTAGATTTAATTTTGACCAATGTGTTTATTTCAAGAGGATAGATAATGGAAGATATATTATATTTTTATTGTGTGTGGATGACATGCTTATTTCATGGTCCAACATGCATGATATAAATGTGCTCAAAAGGAAACTAGCTAAATCATTTGCGATGAAGGATTTGGGTGCTGCAAAGCAAATCTTTGGTAAGAGAATAACAAGAGAGAGGAAAAATCACAAATTGGCATTGTATCAAGGTGCATAAATAGAAAAGGTGTTGGAGAGGTTTAGAATGAAGAATTCAAAACCAATTAATACACTTTTGGACGGCCATTTCAAACTAAGTAAGGATATGTGTCCCAAGATACAAGAGGAGATAGAAGTCATGTCCAAAGTTCCCTATTCATCAGGAGTTGGTAGCTTGATGTATGCCATGGTGTGCAGAAGACCAGATATCACACATGCAATGGGAGTTGTGAACATGTATATGAACAATCCAGGTAAAGAGCATTGGAGGGTAGTACAATGGATTCTCAAGTATTTGAGAGGTACCACTTCTCATGCATTATGTTTTAGAGGTTCATACATTGTTCTATTGGGATATGTTGACGCAGATATGGCTGGTGATAAAGACAATAGGAGGACCACCACATGATATTTTTTAAATGTAGGTGGAACAACAATAAGTTGGATTTTGAAACTACAAAAGGTTGTTTCACTTTCAACAATGGAAGCGGAGTATGTTCCTGCTATAGAGGTTAGTAAAGAGATTATTTGGTGAGGTTTATGCAGGAAATGTACAAGAAAGAAGAGAATAGTAAGTTGTATAGTGATAGCCAGAGTGCCATTCATATTTCAAAGAACTCGGCCTTCCATTTGAAGACTAAACATATACAACTCAAGTACCATTTCATAATATTTGTTCTAAAAGATGATCTGTTAAAGTTGGAAAATTTGCATACTAGCCAGAATCCTGCAGACATGTTGACAAAGGTAGTAGCCCAAGAGAAACTGAGTTCCTACTTGATTACTGTTGGCCTTCAATCATGAAGGTGAAGATGAGAAATTTTCCAGGTCCAAGGTTCGTAAGCATAGTCCAACAAGTGCAACAACGATGGAGTTGTTATGATCAATATCCAAGTGGGAGATTGTTGGTTTTGGATCATGATATTCCTAATTAAAATATTTTATTTCAGTTGCGTTTGGATCCCAACACCTGATGAGGGGGTGTGGGGGGGCTTTCCCCCCACCATAGTCATTGGGGGGGGGTCCAAGGGGGCGACTATTTTGGGATCCCTTCCCTAGCGGGGGTTCGGGGGAAACACCCTCGTAGCGAAAATTTATTTCTCTCATGTAGGAGATTTTCGATCAATGGTTATGAATGTATCTATTTCTGTTTGAATAGTATTTCGTTCACAAATATCGTCTGGTAGGTCATTGTATACGAAGGTGGATTTTATATTTTTGTACCATTATAGATATGTGTCCTTGCCAGTGAGGACAACACCAAAAATAGATGCCAAAAAGCGCATCTTAAATCTGGAACCTACAAATTACAAAATATTAAAAAATATATGGGATGCAGGCTTAAGTTTATGCTCCTTTACAACTTACAAAATGATTCTACAACTTAAAACAATTATGCAGCTTATCAAAACAATTATGCAACTCTATATCATTTGTTCTAAAGTGCTATTAAATTAAATTTCAATACATCAACAAAGTATAATAAATCAATACAATTTCTTGTAGCAGTATCTAGTCGAATGAGTTTGCAACATTTATGGTAGTTTCACGCTTTTCAAGCAGTATTCAACTCGGTCTATAGCCGCAACAATGTTCTCACATCCAAATGAAATATCTCTAAACCTAGATTGAATCAAGACGTAGCTCCACGCAGCTGAATATAGGTGTGAGATCCTTTACTCATGATTAGGCTCAGTATTCAAGTGTTCCTCTAATAGTCTTGTGGTAGGGGAAGAGCACCAATTCTTAGCTACAATCTTCAAGTGGATGTGAGCAGCTTCAAGAAAGTAGAAGGAAGTCACAACAATTCTTTAGGAAAATATTCGCTTCATAAAGGTAAAGCACTACATGCAACATATACTACTCCAACTCATCAAATACATAACAATCACGACTCATAAAAAATCATGGATCATACACAACAACTTATCATTCGTGGCTTATACATAAAGTATGGGCCCATCCCACTCTCAACACCATTCATACATATTAAAATATTTGTATACTTTCTCAGAAAAACTCCACGCACAGGAATTAGGGAAAAAATTAGGGTATTTACATTCCCAACCGTCACAAGAAATACATAAAAATACATAAAAATAGGTGAATGAACCCATAATTGAATCCGGAAGCCTGAACAAAATGAAATAAATTTCTAAATCTTTAATGGAGAGGGAAAAACGAGTATCTCCTTAAAAAATGACTTTAATACCTGTATTCTATATGTATATTTTATATTACATATAGAAGAAATTGGGAAGAAACAAATATTTTACAAATATGGAAGAAATTGGGAAGAAACAAATATTTTACAAATATGGAAGAAATTGGGAAGAAACAAATATTTTACAATTAATTATAATATTTATATTTTTTTCAAATACAAAATCTCGTTATTACAAAGAAGGTATTTTGACATAAATTCACCTTAAGAGTAGCTCAAATGGTTATGATATGAGCATGAGATCTCTCTCTTGATGTAGGGGTCCAGGGGTTATGAGTCCATCTCTGTTTAGAAGCAAACTAGTCAAGCTTTGTATTTATCAAGATCTAATAAATTGCAATGGTCTTATGAAGTGGCATAAATACAACCACTAGATTCCTTGTATCCATGGGCTTGGTAGTCGTTGGAGTACATATAGGAAGGATTAGGTTCACTAAAAATAGACTAAAAAATCCCAAAATACTGACTCTTTCAGCACCATCTACAAGCAAGTGAAGTCTCACATGAAGTACCTATGGCTACTGCAGGAACCACGTTTCTGCAGTAGTGAAGGGGATGAAAACCTGTTCTACCAATAAACCCATTAACAAGAACTTGACATACATCATTTAACCATAGAGACAACATAATGCATACATCAACTGCACAATAATATCATACTGAGATCAAACACAGATTATTACTATTATCATTCATCACTATTATGACAATAATTTATAACAATCACACAGACACACATTCACAATACACTAGATATTTTACATGGAAACCCAAAAGGGAAAAACCATGAAAAATGCTTGGTATTCATAGATCTTATTACATAAAGCATTTGAGTTTTGATATGTGCACACATTCTGCAGATCCATCTCTCTATCTCTTAGTTACAAAATAGCTCCCTGTCAACAATATTGTTACCATAGTAATACAACCATACTTCATTGTTCCATCAAAATATTATCAATCTCATCAATCCTATTCTACCTGACCCATTGTATGTATGTATGTATATATATGTGTATGTATATATATATATATGTGTGTGTGTGTATATATATATATATCCAATTTCATAATCCCTACGGACCACAAAGCAGACACAAATTCCTAACTACTTCTAACCCATTCCTCGGTTGACATGATTAATCACTCTTCTTTCCTTGTTTCTTGGGTGCTACACCGTGGTCCTTCCTACTTTTGCAGGATGCTCTCCCTTTGACCATGTCATCGCATTTCCCCTCATTCACACCAAATCTTACTCAAAACTTATTCAAAATACCTTAGGGACAAAAATAGTTGTGTCATATATTATAATATTTGATATCCTTGTATACAACCAAATAGAAAATTTCGACATCGTAATTAACCATGATCGCGCTCTAACCGTAGACCTTTAACCACAAATTTAAACTTTGGCAGGAATATAAGCCTCATAATAGGGAATTATAAAAACCAAAGGCACTTGATATTCAATAGAAATAAAACTGATCTATTTTTAAGGGATCTGAATAATGAATTAAATATATTATTAAATAAGGAGAATATTGAAGACTTCTATCATAATTTTACCTCAACCATTTCTAATTCCATTAACAAGTTGTCAATCATGGTTTCATGTAAAAAGAAAAATAGACAACCAACCCTTGGTATGATAAAGAGTGCAAGAATGCTGGAAAATCCATTAGGAATGCTTATAACGAGTCCTTAAAATCCAACAATATGTGTAGGTACAAAACTCTAATTTAAAGGAAAACAAAATCTGCTATATAAATAGAAAGAAAGAGAAGTTTTCACAACTTCAACTACGGGAAGTTGATGAGCACCATGTGAGGTATACAGTGTGAACTATACCAACCATCATTGAATGCACATTTAAGGTAAATTACATAGAGGACATCATGATTCATGGACATAAAGGCCATATTAAGGAAAAGAACTTATGGCATAAACACAATTTTGACTCTATATCAAGTGTTAAAACATAGTAATTAATTCACAATCACAAAATCTAGCCACTTAATTGTTCAATGTGTTATTCATTTATTCAATTTTTTGCATGGATCCTCTTCATGCCATATGAACCATTGAAATGAGGACACCATAAATTGAATAATTTAATTTCTTGATCCATGTAAATTAAAAGAGAGGGTGGGGTGTAACTTATATATGTTAGTTCATTTAAATTATAGTGGGCCTTGTATTCATTCTTATGTGATTTCCTCAACACATTTTTAAAATGTTTTCTTTAAAGACTAACGGTAGCATGTAATCAAATAACATTGGTAATAGACGGACATTGTCTAGGGGCTATGTGAAAGCAATCAGTCTAGTGTTTGTTTTCAAAATATAATCAAGTTAGTTAATACTGGTAATTAAATTGGGGACCAACCCTTCCACATAGTGAGAAATATTATTGAATCACAACCCACCCAATAGTGGGAAAACCATGGGTAGAACAACTTTGAAGGAGTTGTGGGAAAGAAGTGGCGAGGGATAATTGTCGAGGATTTTGTGTAGTAGAAAACAAAAGTCTCAAGTAGTAATAGTGTGCAAGTCTTGATGGCGCTACCTAAAGGGTGCTTAAATAAATAAAATGGGACTTCGAAGTGACACAATAAGATACGATGAGGATGTGTAATAATTGAAAAATGACATTAATATATCTATATTTGGACATCTAAGCATTAGGGTCAATTCTCAGATGGTGGATTTCAACTTATTGGATACTAGAGGGAAACATAGATGTGAGGGTCAGTGTTGAGGGATTCTTTGTGGCAATAAGAAAATACAAGAAAATAGGAAACAAACAAAATATTTGGAGGGCCTTCTTTGCTATATGTGGAAGGAATATACACATGTTATTAAAATGTGTGGTTCAATAACTTGAATACTTCAATAAAGCTTACTATCATGGATATTATTTCAACCCCCTTTGTAATTTAAGTTTGAAGAGTTTTTAAGGGTGGGATATTTCTTGGGTAAATAACTCAAATATCCATAAACAACAAAAGATAAAATATTGACTAGCTACAACTTATTATATACATACTTGGATATAGAGACTACCCCCACCTTCCTAAGATACAAAAGAATAAAAAAAGAGTGAAACTTTCGAACAACAAAAATTTTCTTAGGAAAAAGGGAAAAGAAGCATTGGGAGAAAAGAGAGCACAAAAATACTCAAACAATAAGTTGTACTATTCAATTGGAATTAAAAATGAAAACAATAGAGAAGGCCTAGGGAATGGTGTTTAAATAAGTGGGAAAATAAACAAAGAGGAAAAGTCAACAAACATATAATGCCAAGGGATTGATTTGGAAGAAGATATCAATCTAAATATGGGAGATAGTCATAAGAATATGGACCCAAATTAACTACTAACATAAAAAAGGGACGAGGAAGTAGGTGGATTTTAAAATGAATAAATCATATATGTGGTTTCTTTGAGCGAGGTAGTGCCACTTGTAGAGTAAAGGAGCTCAAATTTTAGGTAGCATGAGAAACAAAATGGGACTAGGGCTTTGAAACGTGTCACAAAAAATAAAAATGAAGGGTTGAGTCAAAGGGATAGTAAGATGGCACAAAATATGAACCAAAGCATTTAAATAAATGGGGAAAAATGAAACAGGATGAAAGAGAAAAATGATTTTTCCTAAGAATCAAATAAACTACTTGCAAAACACAAAAGGATAAAGCAATGTCGAGAAGGATAGGAAACAATAAATGAGCCATTCACCCTAGAAGGTAGATCATTAGTAAACATAGGCCAACTCTAGATGATAGATGTCATGTTCTTTACAATTGGAATCCAAAACATCATCCTTGAATGAAGCTTTTATGATGGCATAAAAGGGTTTTAACTTCTCTAAAAAGAGTAAAAAATATTAAATTGACATATGCTTTCTTCAAATAATAAAAATCTACAATAAAGTAATTGACAAGTTGGCTAAATGAAAAGGATTGCATCGAGGCATCAAAGAGAAATCAACCTTTTGGAATCCAAAATCAATTATGTCAAAATAAAGAGGAAGAATAAGCATTAGAATATAATGAAAATTTCAAGATGTACTTTTAGATTTTAAAATATAATAAATGGGGAAATATTCAAAACATCCATGAAACTCCAAATAATAAGTTATTTTCATATAGGTAGATAAATACGTTCACAATATTCACTAAATTAAATGCCCCTTTCCAAAAAAACATTTGATTAAGTTATAATATCTATATATTAATAGGTTGATCTTTCCATAAATTCTAATTTAACCCATCTTCAAAAAAATGTGGAAATTGAAAAAGTGAAATCTTGTAATTGGAAAGTTGGGAAGGACAAAACTAATTTTTTGTATTGAAAATCCAACAATAATAAATCAATATCTTCATATGTTTAAATCCATATATAACTCATGATGATACAAAGGTTCAATGTTTGAAGAAGAATAAAGTATTTGAAAACCTACTTGTCTAGATAATATTAAGGGGGAAGAAAGTGCGCCAATGCCTTTATGATAACGAGACCATAACCTAAAACACTTTGACCAGTGTTTGGCATCTCTACATAGAATAAAAGAGTGTGCATAATATTGAAGTCATTAGGATGTTAACATGAATGCGATTGAAACAACAATGCATGGTGAATCCACATGACACGGGAGACAAAAGATCCAATGAGAATTATTCTAAAGGCTCCATTGGAAACTAAAGGAATAAGAACCAATTTAAAGACTTTTCAAAGAAGCTAAAGCAGTAGATTGGATGTGAAGAGATGCAAGGGAGATGAAGAGTTGAGAAAAACTAGGAAAGAACTAGCAAAGGAATAAATAGGGGCATTGTCATTTGAATTGAGTTAATGAGTTCAAGAATGTCGAGAAATATGTTTAGTCATAGAGTGTGGAGACCATAGTAGAGAGTTTAAGTAAAAATGAAAATTTGTATATGCGTCTTTATTTTATTTTTTATTCCTAAAAAGGGTGTAAATTTTATTTCATCCAAAGAAAAAAAAATTACATTCTGTAGAAATACATGTCTCTATGTATCTTCCAGTCAACAAGCTCAAAATGGTCTCCAAAAATAGAATAATCTTTGTTCTAAAATGGTCTTGACAACAAAGCATTGTATGAAAATAAAAACAATACTAACTATCAATTAAAAAATTGTTTTCCCCCACAATTGGTGTCATAGATATATGTAGAATAAAATAGGCATTGACTAGTCCTTGCCAATGTTTTCCAAAAAACTAGAATATGGGAGTATCATATGCTTCTTGAATAGACTAATATAAGCCGCTAGAACAAAAATAATGTACTTGTATTGTTTTTTTCGAAAAGGACGTGTTGACTTTAGTGAACCAACCTATCATGAACCAAATTTTCAATTCTATGTTGGATTTGGGACTAGAGGAAACTAAGCAAAAGGTCGATGGTAATATTCAAAAAAAACTTCATTGCTTTTTTCAGCAACCATCCACTACCATAGAACCATTTGAATGTCATCCCTAGAAATACGTTATGCTTCCACATTCCATTCCATGTAGACATGTTGAAATGAGAGAGTATCAAAAGTGTCCATGATTATGAAAACTTCTTCAAGAAGAGGGAGAAGTAAGATATTATGAATTTTTTTAGTCTTTTTTGCCCAGTTTATAACACTATGAGAATCACCAAATATTGGAAGTTGTTTTACATTCTTTTCTTTTGAAAAAAGGAGCAATAGTTTTAAAGAAATCATTTCCACATAATTATTTGTGTCAACACCCAACCCATTTTTAATTTGTAAGTGTGTGCAACATATAGGTTGAGGACAACACCACCCATAGGACTGTGAATTATTTTGAGACGCTCCATCAAAATATGCCCATCGCATTGTTTGGTCTACATGTTCCTAAATTTAGAAGCGAATAGCTCTAGCACCTTTTTCTTCAAGGAAAAATGACAACATGTTGAGGCTTTGAGCAGTAATAATATCAGCTAGTGTTATCTATTCTAGAAAAATAATAGAATTCCTAGCGAGCAAACCCCCCCAACAAGCCAATAAAGGTAGAGATTTTATGTTATTGTTTGCAGGATTCTGATCCCGTATCCTTCAGGATTCTTCAATATGAGCCCCATCCCATATGTATTTTTTTTTAATTTCCCTAAGCAATTCAATCAAATTTGTTTTGTAACGCTGCATTTTATAAAAAGTTGTGGCATAGATTCATCGTCATTCTTGCATAGGGAGAACCAACTAGGTCCCTCCTTTTGTCTTTTTTTAATTATATCCTAGGTTGGTACTTTGTTTTTTATCATGCACCACATGAAGATGCAATATTTTAATGGGAATTTTAATTTCCATATGCCTTTCCACCACCATTGAGTCTCTACCCTTTGTAAGTGAATACTCAGTTGGTTGTATCCCGACTTTGGTGTGTACTTACCATGTGGTGCATTTACCCATATTAGTTCATCATTCACATCTATAATGTGATTGTGTGTGTTCCAGAGGTATACAGGGTAGTTATTCCATGCATTAGTGTGGTGAGACCCCAAATACAAACTATTTATATCCATCCATCCATGTTCCCCTAAAGAGGTGGAAATTGGGTCCAATATTTGATTTAGGAAGCATATCCCCTAAGCATGGAGATATTGTATCAAGTTTTGTGGGAGCAGATGATTAACCCCACTTTTCATCCAAGGATCTAGTCCAATCCAAACCTTTGATCCATTACCAATATGCCATGCTATCCCTTCTTCGACCACATGAAAGGACTTTAGACCCACCTCATAATAGATATATTGTGTTTCTTTTTATTAGGGATCCTTATCCAATCTTCAATTGAATAGGGAGAAATGTATTTATGAAATACCATTGTTGTCTAGAGGCTTTCTGAAGAGATTGGTCGACATCCAAGTTTTGCATCTAGATCCTTTGAGAATAAAAAGATATTCTTCAACCCCCATCCACCTAAAAATTTTGGTACATCAAGATCGTTCTAGTTTATCCACAGCATAACATACTTTTCTTGGTTGCTTTCCCAAAGAAACCTAAAGCATATTTTCCTAGTCCTTTCAAGAATTCCCTTTGGTATCTAGGAAAGGGACATCTATTACACTTGGATAGCTTCCAGGACATATTTTACCAATATTAGCCTACTCACCTTGCAAAGACATTTGAAGCTCCAAATTCTTAGTCTCTTTTCCAGTTTTCATATGGGCCACGTCCAATCTAGTTTCTTATAATCATTTGGTTTGAAATAGAATACTAGGTATGTTAGCACCTCATCAAACTTTTTTACTTCAAAAGGAAACAATAAATTGTAATAGTTCAATACTTCCACCTCTAAAACTTTAAATAAAAGAGAGGACTTTCGATAATTTATAACCATAACTATTGCTCTTCCAAAAATCTCCTAGATTTCTAGCAATTTTTGGCAATCCCCACGAATACCATTGCAAAATATCAAGATATCATATACAAATATCATACACATAATCCTAAGCATAGGTGTGATAAAATTTCCTTGAAATTATCCACTACTATTCTGGCCACTTCCATTGCCCTTCTAAGGCCTTATTCCATAAGGAGAAAAAGGAGAGGGGATAACAAATGTCCTTATCTTAAGCCTCTTTGTGCATGAAAAAAATGGGATGCTTCCCCATTTATAAGTACTACAAATGATATCATTTGTACACATCACATAATCCAATTAATGAAGGGAACTTCAAATCCAATGTGATTTAGCATAAGTATGAGATAAGACCAACTCACCATATCATAAGCCTTTGATAAGCTAATATTTAGGATGAATCCTTTTATTTTCTTATATTGATGTTGTGCATTCCTTCTTGGGCCACACCAAAGGATTCATGAATTTGATAACCTTCAATGAAGCCAAACAGTTCTTTGGAAACCGATGTGGAAAATATCTTCTTCAGTCTTTTAGTAATCACTTCCGCCACCACCTTGTATATGAAAATACCTAATGATATGGGGCGAAAATTGTCCATAGTGAGAGGATTGTCTCTCTTTGGGATGAGCACAATGAATGTTGTATTTAAGGGAGTGTGCATGAAACCTTCCTTATGATATTCTTCAATAAACTTCAGGTTGTCTGTCCCTAGAATCTCATAGAGGCCTATAAATAATTATACATACCATCCATCTTGTCTCAGGATTTTATCCTTTTGCAATCTATGTAAGAATTCTTTTAACTCATATTGAGAGTTCTTCCATAAGGTCTATGTTGTCTTCCTCGTTTACAAATTTGGGGAAGAATAAGGCCATCCTTATTATCTATGCTATTAAAACTCTAACATCTTCCTTGAATAGATTTTTAACGTGTTTTTTGTCAAGATGAGCCAAGTCATCAAAAGAAGTGACATAATTACCTTTTGATTCGTTCAAGCTCCAAATAATATTGAATTTTTTCCTACCTTTAGCATAGACTTGAAAACTTTGTGTTTTCGTCCCCACATGCTAGACATATTGCATGACTCTTTAATCACCATGCTACTTCTTTCTCATTGAACAACTTCTACTTCTTCCCTTCTAAAGCAAGTTGATCTTCTTTTGATTATGGAGAGGACCTCCCCCCTCAAAGTCATAAATGTCTTGCAGGGAACTTTTAACATATTTAAACTCTTGTTCATCCCTCATTCTTTTTGCATGTTCCCATTCTTTCAAGAATTTTTTTACTCATTCAATAATGTCTACAAATTGGAATACTATTGTAGGGATTACCCCCATTTCAGTGGGGGTCCAATTTTATTTTACTAGAGTCTGAAAGTGTTCATATTTCAACCATGTTGCATTAAACTTAAAATGACCAGTTGACTTCCGCGTTCCAATCACTCACCATTTCTAGGAAAATGGGCATGTGGTTTGACTCCCCTCCAGTTCCAACCCATTTCTTGGTATGAACGGAACCTTCCATCATTCTCTCAGAGACTAGGAAGTAGTCCAGTCTCTTTTCAATTATGTCTTCCCCTGTTCTCTTATTTTTCTAGGTTGGATTCAATTTGACTGGATTGATATCAATCAAGACACCCCCATTAATATAATGAAAAAAAAAATTGACAATGAATTATTTCTTTCTCTCATGCCCCAAACTTTTGCAACTCCAAAAGAAAATTTTAGATCTCCAACCAATGATAAGGGAATCACTAGCCATAAATGTTTGGAAAGCAAAGAATCCCAAAAAGGAGCACACTCATGATAGGACCCATATATATTAATAACTGTGAATGATCTACAAAGATCAACCAACTAGAATTCCATACCTAAGTCAGAGTTGAATCCCCATGAGCTTTGCAACTTTATAGAGTGTGGATTCCATCCAACTGCTAGTCTACCCAATATTTATCTCTCATCAAGTCTAATAAAATTCCATAATTTTAATAGATCCTCCAAATACTTTTCAATAAATTCACCACCCCAAACGTTCTTTCAATAGAATGATATCCAGGTTATTTCCTTCCACTTCATGTACATACAGGAGTTGACCACTTCTCAGTAATTAAATGAGATGAGCTTCATGGAGTAACCCCCGCATGGGCATGCAATGCTCTAAGTTCCCCAGATATGAAGAGTTGTTTTCTATACAGAATTTCCACAAGATCCCTCTCCTGTGTTCTTATGAGATGTGATTTTCACCCATGCCCCTTCCCACTTCTAGGGTTTATGGGATCTCCCCCCAATCCTATCGGGGCCTTATAATCAAAATGTGATAGATATGTGAGCTAGTTTGTGAGCCGGTACAAGATAACGATTTCCTTTGATTCTCTTAAAGATTCAAGTCCTGGGGTAACTAGATGCGAGGGAGGGGAGGGTATTTTTTTATCCAAATATGTAATGTGCAAGGGGAATTCCCAATTGGAATGAGGTAAAACAAGAGGGGGGTTGTTGGGTTGTGAAATATTATTGAGAGGATCCGATCAATTTTGACTAAGTATATAAAAGGAATTTATTAAAAAATTCAAAGATAGGGGAGGGAGGTTTCAAATACCTAATAGAGGAGTTGGCTCCCTATTAGTAGTTTCCAATCCAAATATCCCACTAATCCATGTACCTATTGTTTATCCTCCATATTTCCCCATTCGAAGTTGAGTGTAAATTATGTCACTTCACCACTACTCCATTCACAAAATATTATTTGCACTAAATGATCCTTTCATCCCTTTAAGGATCCATCCTCTTTCTACAATTTCCAGAGGGAGAAAAACTGCTTAAAATTCTCTTCCTTCTGAACAAAAACTTACATTGACTAACATCTGTTGATGACATCTATGACAATAGAATATAATCTTCTCATAATCCATTTTTTTCTTGTAGGTGATGTCCCCATCACAAATTATAGTTCTTCCAAAAAACCTTCTCTTAAATTCAGTGATACCAATATCTAAGCCACATAAATCCCCCCCATAGATTCAAAATACATATCTTCCTCTAAGAAAAATCCCATCTCATTTCCCAAATCCTTGAAACTTTATTCATTCCAAAACTCACTAGGTAAGCCCAATAGTCATACCCAAATTGATAAGACATCCATTCGTTCATTGCTTGCATCAAATAATGGGGACCACTTATTTAGCTGCACCGTTGTGGAGTATATGCTCCAAGTACACCATAAGACACAGTCCATATCATCTTTTGAGGCAGATTTTAAGAGAAACCATCCCCAAGACAATACTTTAACTGTGGGGAGGGGGGAAAAGGTGTTTTCCCATGCCTTCTCAACCTAGTCCCTAAGGTATATTCTTTGAATTATTAACACTGATATCACCCTAGAATCACAACATCTTCCATTATTGTTGCTTGTGAAACTTTAAAATCCACCCACACCACCATATTTATGGTCTTACCTTCCACCACACATTTGTTCTTTATTCGTGAAGAGGTTGATTTTTTCCAGGGAGCCTGGACCTACAGTCCTAGATTCTAAACCAACACCCAATGGGTTCCCACTTTTTCTCTACTTGTCCATATTTTTTTTCAATACCCCTCCATTGTGATTGACCAGATATTAAAAAGCAACGATGAAACTAGAGGAATTGAAAGAATCCTTAAGAGGAGAGTATGTGTGTTAAGAAAGAAAATAGGTAGGGGAGGAAACTAAAAATACTTTGAGCCCCGAACCTCATCTAAAGAAACAGATCTATCCAGATATTTTTCCCCATCCCCCGATGGTTCCAATATCTTATCCCTTATGGTACACCATTCAATCGTCCTTCTCCAGAACCTGTAAGAAAATCCCCTCACACACACTATACCAATGTCAATAGCCTACTTCTAAATTCACATTCCCACACAAAGGGATCGACAACCCGACTGCAAAAAACTGCCATGAATCAAACCCTTGAGACCATACAAGGACCACATATACCTTTGAATGTTGAATGAAAGGAATTGAAACAAAAAATCATGATGCAGGGGCATGGACCAATGTTTCTGCTCAATTTTTTAGAGGTTTAAAATATATGTTTGTGTTTTAAAGAGAAATGTTGAATTTAGATTTTTGTTGTAATAATTTAGGAAGAATTAAAAAAAAAAAGAGTTTTGATCTCTTAGTTGTAATATCCATGATGTGAATCAGATATGAATATTATCTCTTATTGCCGATATGATCAAAATATGAATAAAAATTTACAAGCTTATTGAGCACTGTCTTTGACAATGAGAGACATAGACGGTAATGACAAAAAATACTGAGAGTGGCAGAGGATTAATGGAAGAAACCAAAGGATGGGTTTGGAGATCGAAATTTCATATCCCTAAGCACCTGGATGTTGGGCTCTTTTAGGTTTCTAGCATCAACAAGGCTGAAGTCTACTACCAGGATTCTAGGTGTCCCGACTGGTGCAGAATGTGATTGAACAGTCAATTCCAAGAAATTGAGGATTTTGGAAGGATTAGGTGAGCTATATGTCACTATTTAGCAATTAAATGTCCATTTATCAGGTTCATAATATTTTTGGAACATTTAGGAAGAGTTTGAGGGTGTTTGGGAAAAAACTAGGAATTTTGACTAGAGATAGCCTATGCAATGGAGGCTTCAAAAGCACTATACATACTTAACTAAATCAGGTTCTCAGAGTTTTATTGGGTTTTTGGGTGAATTTATGACCTTATGCAACTTACATTATCGAATTTGAGCTTACTGAACGGAGAAGGCATAAAAAATAGTAAAACTACTCAATTTTAACTAGCTAATGAGCATATGTAAGCAAATAAGGAATAAATTCAAATATGTACTTAGCTGTACAAATAAATGTTATAAGAGGTTTATTAGAATATCCTAAACATCATCAACCTCATATATCATTATCATGCCCATTACATCACTATCAGTGTATTAAACTTACAAAAAAAGTCATTAAATGAGCATTGGAAGGCCTCTCTGTTGTTCAGGAAAACACACCCTCATAACCTAGGGCCTATGGGGTTACCAACTTAATAAACTAAATTTCACACAATTAGTCATTTCAGAAATTGAAATAGGAATAGGAATAAAATTGGGCATACCTTGTTTATGACGGTCGATCATAGCTTTTCTTCTCCTCTTCAAGTTGCTTCCAAAGCTTTCAGGGTATCTCCAATCATCTACAAAGAACAAGAGCTTCCTACAATATATATATATATATATATATATATATATATATATATATATATCAATGGTTAATGAAATAACATATTCATGATGAAACCATAAGATAATTCAGAAATCAACATATATAAGAGTGCAAATACACAATATTGGAAGAAGAACTTTATTTATTGATAAACAAGTGTGGTGAGATTACAACGTGACATCTAAAACAAGTGCTCCTTTGCAAACCAAGGACACTGAGTTCTTCTACTCCAAGATATATGAAGGAAAACCACCAGCATAACTTTGCTCTACTAAGTATGATTGATTATCCTCAACCCCTACCCTTTATTTATATTTATACATGAGAAAAGAGAGAGGTTTCGAAGGTTGAGATGGTTGAGGAAGCTGGGATAGTTATGATTAAGGGCCCAATTTTCCTCAACTAATCATGTTTATATTTTTGAAACTTTGAATTAAGGCATAAATGACTATTGATACTAGAAATCCGTGTATGATACATGACTTGATTTAAGGAAACCCACGGGTGCAAGTCTTAAAAATGTATATGCGAGTTGCAATGCACATACTCATGAATGACAGGTGGGTCTCTATGCAAATAGTCGTGTATTCAACCCTAATGTCCAAAAAAAAAATATTCAGCTGGTCAGGTGATGATGTATCAAAGGTCACGCCCATCTATAGTGTTTTGGCTACTTCAATCCAGTTTGTCATTTGTTATTCCGACACATTGGCTGTCGGTACTTGGACAGAGAAGTGCCATTTTACATGATAACAGATGCCCCCTAATGTGTGAGGTCAGAGGGAAGCAATGGACGAAATACATTACAATATTTTAATCATGGAGAACTCAGTTACCAAGGCAGCATAGGAGGTACCTGAAACAAATACATATCAAATTCATATATAAAATCATTTTTGAGGATGACATGTTCAATAGAATGGAACACTAGCTCCTTTACAATATTTGATTACATCATATGATACGGGTAACAAGACCATGTATATTACAAAGGTGGATCGAAGCCACAATATACAATGATGAGTCTTCAAAATATGGAAGTTATGTAGTTGAACATAACACAATCTTGTGCAACTTAGGTTATAGAGGTGAACCTAAGGTCTTCATCGAAATCCAAAAGAACCAGTACAATCCCTACCATGTGAATAGATGTGTTGAAGTCGAACATGGAAGGAACTCAACAGAATGTCAGTAAATGAGTGATACTGACAACTAAAGAAAAGAAACTCACTAGTAATGGTAGTGAATCCTAAGGTACCATTTCCAAAAATCTAGGTCTTCGTCTTCAGGAGGTGCTGATGAGAAACTATAATGTGATGAGGAAGGAAATGAATCCCCCAACAGATCACAAGAGTGACTAGGAACTAGATACGAGAATATAGACACAAGTAATATTCATATAGGATAACAATGGGAATCAAGATAGTAATCAGATAAAGGTAGAGATCCTTGAACAATGAGCATGACACGGAGATGACCAAAGGCAGCTTTTAACTTGCATATAGGACAACTAGACTTATCTATCATGTAGGAGACATGATCAGATTCCCCATGTATAAAAGACAAGTGGAGGAGCAAGAACTCGAAGTAATAGTTGAGCTAAAAGTGTAAACTGAAACATGAGTATTGAAAAGTTCAGAGAGTGCTTTGTTCAAGGAGGACGTGCTGCCACTATTTATAACCCAAAGTAGTGTAATTATTCCTTATCTTTCTTATTAAATTTTAACGATTCCAGGAAAGTCACACTCGGGTCTCTCTTCATTTTTTACAAGCTTGAATAGGGGAGAGAATAATGCTTGATAATGTTACTTACTCGTGGATTTTACGAGCCCGAACTAGTACATGCTCATTGGTGTTTTCATGTTTTGAGAGTCTGAAAAGTCTGAAGAAGACTCTAGGGGGGTAATTTTTCATACAATTTGGTCTCCTAAGGCCTGAAAAGTATAAAACAATCCACATAAGAACTCTCTTAGCTCCTGTAGGACTAAGGTATACATTTTTTGTACTTAGTCGGAAAGGTCCAAAAAATGGGTAACCTAATACCAGACCGACGCACCTTAAGAAGTGGTAGATAGCTTGAGTTTAATGAGTGTGAAGGAAGCCAAGATCACTCGAAAAGATCCATTTGATTACGATAAATGGGGCTTACAATAGTAAAATCGATGCTTTGTTCTTTAGGTTTTGCGAGCATAACAAAGACATAAAGTACGCTCGAAATCTTTTTCATGTTTGGGTCTAGAGCACGAAAAAGAGAAAACTAAGCTCATGTCGGGTGTTCTCTTTTCGTAAGTTTAGACGCTCAGGTCTGGAAAAGTGATAAACCTATACGTGAGAATACTCTTCTCAATTCCAAAGAAAAGAGAGTGCTCTTTTTTCATAAATATTCCACATGGTCTGAAAAAGCGATAAACTACCACCAATGTGGATGTCCGTTCACTTATTATTAACGAGTCTGAACGAACAAGTTTACTCGGCAGTCAAGTCTATTTTAAGGAGTCAAACCTAGGCCTAAAGAAAATCCATAAGGGCAGGGAGCCTTATAAACAAGGATAGCTCGCAAAAAGATGCAAAATGAAGGCTCATTTTGTCATCAAAAACCACTAAGAAGGCTCCCGCAAACCTACCACAACTGCGGCATGGTTACCAAAAGACGATAAAGTGTTCTAAACTAGGGTACCCATGAAAATGAGGCCCTATCCACTGAGAAACAATGATGTAGATGAAGTAAAAATGGTTTAACACCATAGTCCATGGTCAAAGACTTAATCCTAGGGTTAAATAACGGATTAGGTATAAACTTTAAAAGTACATATTGAGGACCAAATCCTACCCTATATGGGAGGATAACAACTTCTTAAAGATCTCGAACCTATTGCATTGAGGAAAAAGTCATGGTATTAGTCCATTTATAAAAATTATTTTTTAAACTATAGACCATGGGTCCAAAAATTTGAATTTTTTCTATAAATAGTTCAAAAACAAAAATAGACATACCATTTGAAAATTTACCAAATTTTTCAAGTTTTAACCTCTGACTTCAACTACTCACTGAGGATAAACAAGTGAACCAAATTGAAATCCGTCAGTTGCAGGTTGGTAGACTCTCCCTTCTCCTTCTTTTCATCCATTCTAATTTTTTTTGTGAAAAAATTTATGGTTTTGTGCTAGTGCTAAAAGGGTCATGCAGCATACGCGGATCTTCTACTATAGCAATCACGTATACATGTTTCATACGCGACTTTCTCTAAAGAAACCCGCGTATGATACATGACTTTCTTAAAGCGCAGTCGCGTATGCTGTGCGACCTTGCAAAACTTGCAAATTGGCCAAAATTAAAAGAAACTAAAGGATTCTAATGATTAATATTGGTCAATGGGAAGGTACACAATGGTTCTAGAATGGAGGGCAAGAGACAATGAAGACATGGATCGAGAAGCACTACAGGATTCCCCAACATTACAAGCTTTACAACAATGTGTTTTATTGAAGTTCTACTGCACTTCCAGCATAAAGGCCAATGTCCGCTTACTAGAGCATTCGATCAATTACTAGGATCATGATGTTGGTGTATTTGATATTCAAGGAGAGATCTTAGAGGTCATAGTAGAGGACATGTATTTTATTATAGGGATGTCCCACAGAGATATGCATGTGACTCTTGAGGGTACAGGTAGGGGTGGGACCCTATGAGTTTCCAGGACTATATTGACACTTACTGCCCACCAGGCATGTAGAAGAAGGGGACATGTGTACCTATTGTTCACATTAGGATATTTCTGATACAGGGAGTGGTAAGCACTATGGTAAGCATTGTGTCTCTTCTTCGCTGCATCTAGCTACTCATACTCAAATGCGGATTGCAGTGGAGTGCATGCAAGGTATAGTATTTGACTGGTGCTCAGGTATGATCCCGATTAATAGGAAACAACTCTTTGATTGCAAAAGAGGGCACAGAAAGAACTTCAGATACTCAAGTATTTTAGTGGCGTTATTCTTTGAGAGAGTGCCCGCTATTAGCCCTACATCGATACTACCACCACCTTCCCCTCAGCAGCCTAGACTTACCAGATGGGGGGAAGTATTTCTCCGTCAAGGTGGCGAAGGATCAATCCAGAGTGTCTATGATGATGAGTTCTATCTGTGGTGGGAGTGACAAGTACTAGCTCTCAAGCAATTCCCGTACACCGTACGGGACTTCCGAGGAGATAATGTTCCTGTCCTCCCGCCAGGGGAGGCATGGGGAGAGCTAGGTATTTTTCTTTTTATGTTTTTATTTTTTATTTTTTATGAATTTTAATCATATATATATATACATATGTATAAGAGTTTTAATTCATTTTTAAATTTTCAAAATGAATATGTTGGACATGTACACCTCGATGGGAACCCTAGGAATTTTGTGCGACCCACCCAGGGTGGGGACCAGAGTATACTTCGAGTTCTCGAGGGGAAGATAGCCAGGCTAACACAAGGGGTCCCTACCATGAGGATCGAGCGGATTCCCATTGTGATGCAGGAGTTTGTAGTAGGGATTTTGACTACCTGGATATGCCTTCTGAGGAGGATAGCCAAGGACGTCATACATTACCGGGAGGCCGAGGAGGCAGCAGCAACTGAGGAGGCTAAGGAGCAGGCTTAGATATATAGGCATATTTATGGATTACGATACTATTTTTTGTATATTTATACAATTATGACAAGATCTTTGGATCAAAACTCGACCTATCTATGGACGGATTCTGCATATATATATATATATATGTTTTTTCTAGTTATTTACATGTGTCTCAAATGTATCTGTTATGCTTATTTTACAAAATATGTGTTAAGTTCCAATCTAGAATGTAGTTCGCATAAGCATCAATGATTGTATTATCATTTCTTGGAATGTGATTAAATGAAATATAATTGAAATTTCTTTCAAGTAATCTAACCTACAAAAAATGATGTCACAAAGTAGGGTTTCGCACCTGATAGTCTCCATTGAGTTATGAAACCATGATTTGAGAGTCAAGTAGGACCTCCAAATGGGTAATTCCATGTGACGCGGCATCCCATAGAAACTCAATAACAACCCTATACTCTGACACATTATTAGTAGCGGGACTTCAGCAAGCGCCTCCAGAGGAAACTAGCTGTCCTCAGGGCGACCCAGATGACCCATGCATCTGAAGCTAGGTTACAAGTATGGAGACTAGCACCATTTGCAAAACCTACGAACCACTCAGCTGACATATGTAACAACTAATAGATTGTATAAAAAACACTAACTAGATAACTATTGTACATAAAAATACATACAATAAAAACACAAGAACAAGCACCATGCTTAGGCGTAGTACTTCTTCAGGTAGAGCCCATTTCTAGGCTTAGGCAACTTATTTCCATCAAAATTAGTTAATTCATATGCTCCTTTTTTCAAGACCTTTGACACAATGTAGGGACCTAACCACATGGACTTGAATTTTCCTTCCCCCAAGGGTTCTTTGTCTTGATCCCAAAGCAAGACAAAGTTCCCCTTCAGAGAAAAATCTTGGAATAACCACTTTGTCATATTGGTTATTAACCCTATTCTTATGAACCTCATTTGTTATCAACGCATCTCTACGTCGTTCATCCAAATTTTCTAATTGCAACAAATGCTCTTCTAGTTCCATAGTGTCAAGGAGTACATGAATGTCTATCTTAAGTGATGGAATCTCACATTCGACTGGAGTGACTACTTCCACCACGTGAACGAGTTAGAAAGGTGAAAAAAGTATGGCAGTCTTGACATTAGTCCGGTACGCTCAAAGTGTAGGATATAACATGATGTGCCAATTTTATCGGCTTGTGTTAATGGTGTGCTTTAGAATGGTCTTCAAGGTCTTAGTTACTTCCTATACTTGGCCATTCACTTGTGGATAGAAGGAATATGAGTGATCTTTCTTGAACCCTAGCATAGTAGTCAGCTCGGTCATCATACTATTCTGAAAGTGACTTCCATGGTCAGTGACAATCTTCTTTGGAATACCGAAAATGGTAATGATCTGGTTGAACACGAAGTAAGTTGTCATTTCACCATCTACTTTGAAGATAGCCATTGCCTTTGTTAGGATATTTAGACACTTAGGAGTTAGTTAAGATCAACTTGTGTAATATATCTGTTAGGTAAAGTGTGTTTCTTTAGTATGCATTAGAATGCATTTGTAAATATTCTAATCTGACTGTCATGATATGTTCTAGAAATAAAGTGATCTGATGGTTCAACTTCTCTTAGATCATACCTACCATTGATCTGTGGCTTAACACCCGATTGGTCCATGATCTCTATTTAAAGAGCATGGAGGGTCCTTGGCTAGTTGATTGATTATGAGAAGCTCATATGTAACTTTCTTTCTTTTGCATAATAAATTGCTCCAAGTAGTTATTTGGCTGGGGCCGTGGACTGTTTCCCTCTCGAGGGTTTTAACCATGTGACAAAAATTGGTGTATTGATGTGTGATATGTTTGTGTGAAGTGGTTGCTCTAGGTGTTCGGTATTTTGGGAGTACCTTGTGTACCTGAACATGGTATCAAAGTGTTTATGAAGAGCCGCTTTCGGTTTTGATCAAGATCTGGAATCGGTGTTGCTGAAAATTTGAAAGGGTTTCTGGTTATAGAGTTTTTGTGCATTTGTGGGCTGTGGAAGCTGTTCCATTGCGTCCAAAGCGTCGTTTCTATTGGAAAATATTTTCATTTCACTGAAAACAGTTTCTGTTTGTTCAAGAAACACCCATTTCGGCAAATCTGAACGTATAATGTTACAGTAACGGATTTGCTTAATTTTTTTTTAAATCTCTCATATTTTATCAATTTTACTATTAGATCTTTATTGTTCTAGTCTTGGACGGTTGCCTTCCCTGGCTGCGTATGCTCTTTGCCATGCACCTTGCGCGATCGTAGTGAATCATAAACAGAAAGGAAAAGTTTATTTTCTTGTCTTCTCGGCTACGTATGCTCTTTGTCGTGCACCTTGTGCGATCATGGTGAATCAGAAATAGCGAGTAAACTTGGAAACGTAGACTTTTCGGGTAAGCTAACCAAGATGTAACCCCACCCATAGTGTGGAAAATTTCTTTTTTGTTTTTGTTTTTCGTTTTTTTTTTGTTGTGATTTGCAGAAAAAAAGTTAAGCAAAGAGAACGAGAGAGAAGGGTAAAAAAAAAAACCCTTCATCTCTCCATTCTTTTACGTACCTTTTAAACTTAGCTCACTTGGTTCAAATTTGTTTTATTCCTTAATAGGTCTTGAGTTCAAGTCTTATTAAGTTACTTTTTAGTGCATGCAATTTCTATTTTCAAGTTACTTTATTGTAAAAGTGCATCTAATATAAATAAAATAAAATAAAAAGTGAGTCACTTAAGTCTTTTAATTTATTGCCGCACTATTTAAAAGTAACATTTTTTTTTTTACAAAAACGATTAAAATTTTGATTAAAGACTGGCAAAGAGGCTGCCAGGGCCCTTACAATGCTTATTCAGGTTAATTATCTTAAGCTTCATCTCCAAATACACGTTGCTGAAACATGGCTGGGCCAAGTCTTCCTGGATTCTGCAATAGCTGAATTCTTGCATGCTAGAGGAGCCTTGGCGTTAGGGAATCGGATGGTTTGATATTTCTGTACTGACACTTAGCTGGCTCTTGCTCAAGGAGGTGCCCCGATTGGCCTCAGCATCCGCTAGGTTGTTGAGATTCCTTAGCACGTGGTAAGCCTTGTGAGTGTTGAAATGCGTCAGAAGGAGAAGGACTTTCTTGTATGTTTGACCAAGATTAATGTCCATTGGCCCTTTCCTAGTATGTAACGCCTTAACAATTATCTTAGAGTCGCCAAATATAGTAATCTTCTGGATGTTCATCTTCCTTGCTTGGTTTATCCCTTGCCACAGCACCAGAAACTCGGCTTGGTTGTTGGAGGCATGTCCAAGGCCCCATGCGTATGACAGGTGTAGCTTTCCAGAGGGATCGAGAATAATGTCACCTCCTCCAGCTTGACCAGGATTCCCTTTCGAGGCTCCTTCAAAGAAGAGGCACCATTCGTTAAGGGCTGACCTCCACTTGATAAATTCATGTTCATCCAACCTGATTTCCCAGTTTAACTTCTGAGGGGGATTTAGAGCTTCCATGGTTTGTTGGTTTAGGTTGAGCTCCTTAAGCCAGCGTTCTTCATCGGGGGTGAGATTGGTTGAGTTATTGATAAAAGGCTTAGAACTAAGCGCTTCTGCCATCATAGTCCAGGCTTTCACGACAACTTGAGGAGGAAGTCTAATTTCCTCTTTAAAAATTATGTTGTTCCTCTCCAACCAGATTTTCCAGCATAGGGATTTGGGAGTCCACATCCACGCGATCTTGAGGAGGTTTTTCTTGCTCAGGTTGAAGGGAGAGAGAGAATTCCATTTGCTTATGAAATCCATTACTGAGTTTGGCAGTCTGTCAGCAATAGGGCCTATCATAATCCTCCATACCTCTTTAGTAAACTCGCAGCTGATAAATAGATGCTCAATCGTTTATTCAGCATGATGGCACAAGGAGCAGTGTGAAGGCCCTTCCCAGCCTTTCCTTTTAAGATTATCGCTGTTCATGATGCTATTGTGGAGAAGATTCCAAATAAAGATGTCTATTTTGGGAATGGAGGGGAAATTCCACAGAGTTTTCCACGGTGCTGGGTTTGGAGGGACCCAAGGCGTTTCCAAGATGGTAGCGTAGCCAGCTGCAGCAGAGTAGATTCTAGTTCCTGACCCCCAACCCCGTTTGTCTTTTGACTTGGCAGAATGGGGTGATTTCCTTTGCAAAAGGCCCAACAGCGCTGAAGCTTCGTCCTTTAGATCTTTCAAATAGTCTCCAAGATTCCAATTCACCCAAGATTCGTGGTCATCATCATTCCAAATGGAGATGTCCCACAGCATGGAGCAATTGTTAGCCAGCAGCCATGATTTGATGTTCTCCAGGTCGTTGATCTCACTAAGAGGCTGATCTCCCAGGATTGAGTCATCCCATATTTTAATTTTTGCACCATTCCCAGGAATCCACGTAAGCTTTGGGATGAAGTGAGGGATGGATTTTTTACACAGCTGGAAAATAGCGGAGCCTTTCTGCATTTTTGTGGGATTTTCCAAGCATCTCTACATGTCACCTTTGAAGTATTTCTTCTTAAGAATTTGTTTTCTCCAGGTTCTCTTTCCAGTAACCAAATTCCAAAGGATTTTTCCACCCATGGAAATATTTTGGATGGCCACGTTCCTAATTTGAAGGCCCCCTTCCATTTTTGGCTTCATTACCTTATCCCAGCTCACCAGATGGATCTTCTTCTCGCAGTCACGACCTCCTTCCCACAGAAAATGACGGAGCAGCTCATTGATTTTGTTGGTTATCGTTTTGGGAGCTAATAAAACAGAACATTGATAAATTGGAAGAGTGGTGAGGACAGAATTCATCAAAACAACCTTACCTGCTTTGTTGAGCCAGTTTGATCCCCAGGCACGGATTTTATTTTTTAATTTGTCCAGCAGAGGTAGCCAATAGGAAACTTTGGGGGTAGCTCTGAAAATTGGAATGCCTAGATAGCTGAAGGTGTCCCAAGTTGCATTGCCTTCCATTCCAAGAATCCTAGAAATCTCCAGCATTTCTAGCGGTGAACAGTTCCAACCAAAAATCTTACTTTTGCTGTAGTTTATTCACTTCCAGAGCTGCTTTTGTAGAGATCCAGCTCAGTTTTGAAGTTCCTGGTTGTATGAAGATTGGCAGCTCCCAGTAAAAGGGTATCATCCGCGAACTGTGCGTGGTTTACCTCCTTGACCTTTGGGACGATTCTGATGCCTGAGAGGGATCTGTTTTGAAGCCTTTTGTTCAACTGGAAGCTAAGAACAGAGGCTTGAATGAAAAAGAGAACAGGGGAGAGAGGGAAGCCTTGCCTTAATCCTCTTGAAGCGTGGAAGAAATTGGTGGGCCGGCCATTGGCCATTGTAAAAGTGAACATCACTTTTTTTACAAAAGTGATTCACTTAAAAAAAAACAACTTTATTGTAAGTGATTGTCAAAGGTTCATCTTGGGAAGAAGGGGGTTCTTTTTTTTAGTTGGTAAGTTAATATCTGCCACGTCACTATTGGGGACATCTTCAACATTTTCTTTGATCAAGCATAACTTCATCATCCAGAATAAATTTTCAGTGCCGTTTTTTTTTAAACAGCCTAATTTTTCAAGCTCTTTGCATCCTGATAGTTAGTTTCTATTTTTTCAGTCATTATTTTACAGTATGGCCACCCCTTGTAATATTCTACTTACCAGTTCTAACTATTTCTCATGGAAATATCATATGGAAGATGTTCTAAGAAGTAGGGTAATTTTCAGAATTACCTCAGGGAAAGAAACAGAACCCACTGATGATGATAAGAAAATAAAATTGGAAAATATATGTGATGAAGCTCGTGGATTGATTGGGATGTCAATCTCTACTGATTTGCAATTCCACATATCTGGAATTGATGAACCTCATAAAGCTTGGGAAAAGGTTGAATCTGTGCTTGGTAAACACAATGAAATTCGAGGTCATCAACTTGAGAATGAGTTGATTTCTTTGAATCCAAGTGATTTTTCATGCATTCAATATTACTTATCTAAGTATAAAACTCTCAGACTCTTATGTGAAGAATGCAATATTAAGAAAGAAGACAAACAATGTATTTATCATATTCTTTCCAAACTTGGACCTGCATATTCTGTTTTTGTATCTACATTTTACTCCATGAAAGAATCCTTGAATGCAGCTAGCTATCAAGAACCTACTCTTGAATCCTTTTGTGATTCGTTAATTAGAGAGAAATATAAGCTCATTCATCTTGGAATAATTAACAATGCAGATACATCTGGGAAATCCTTACTGTCCCAATAGAAAGAAAAGCCCAACCTCCCAAGAAACAGAATTTTCACAATAATAAGCCAAACAAGGGTCCCAAACCCTCTCAGTCATCTCCTTCTTTAAAAAATGACAAAGGATCCAAGCCAAAAGGAAAGAAGACTGAGCGTCATTGCAATTTTTGTGGGAAAAATAATCATGATGAATCTAAGTGTTTCAAGAAGATGACGGCCTTGGAAGTAGCAATGAAGAAGCACCACATCAGCCTAGATTCGTATTCAGAATCTACCTCTCATGGCCATGCACTTTGTCCTTTTGGTTACTCTTATACTGCATCTTCTTCTTCTACTTCAAATGAATGGCTGATTAATTCTGGAGCATCTTATCATATGGTTAAGTATCAAGCCATCTTCTCTACTATGCATGAATGTAACACCAAACAACTATTTTTTGGTGATGATAGATCTCTAAGTGCTGTAGGATATGGAACAGTTCTAGTAGAAAATGGTCATTTCAGTGATGTACTATGTGTTCCAAAAAATTTCTGCAATTTGTTATCAATCTATCAAATTGCTCATTCGGGTGAAGGTAAAACTATGACGTTTACACCTCACAAGGTTGTAATCAAGGATTTTAAAAATCCTCAAAATGTCCTTACTATAGGAACTGTTGCTGATATTACCAGGTTTTACAAATTTAAAAACTTTGGGTCATCACCTTTTCCTTTAGTTTTTGTTGCTCATAGTGATAACTTGAGCAAACTTTGGCATGAGCGATTTGGTCACTTAAATTATCGCTCATTACAACAACTATGTAAAGACAATATGGTGACTGATCTTCTGATGGTATCTTGCAAGGATGGTGTTTGTTCCAGTTGTGTACTCGAAAAACATCATCGGGACAGTTTTGACAAACGTGCCTCTTGGCACGCCTCAGTTCCCCTGGAGCTTGTGCATAGTGAGTTGTGTGGTCCTCTTCCATCTGCTTCCTTTTTTGGTTTCAAATATTTCTTAACTTTCATTGATGACTACTCCAAACGCACTTGGTTTTACTTACTAAAAATTAAGAGCGAAGTATTTAACATGTTCTTGGCCTAAAAGGCCCTTATTGAAAAACAATCTGGTCATCAAATTATTAAGTTAAGATCTGACAATGAAGGAGAATATGTTAACAAAAAGTTCAATACTTTCTACACTGAACAAGGAATCCAACAACAACACATTGTTCCATATACACCACAACAAAATGGTGTAACTGAACGGAAGAAGCGCGCTTTGAAAAAAATGGATAATTGTATGATCCAATCTAAGAGACTAAGTCTTCAATATTGGGTTGAGGCCATAAATTGTGCAAATTACGTAGTTAATCGCACACCAACTAAAGTTTTACAAGGTATAACACCGGAAGAAGCATGGAGTAAAATTAAACCAGATGTAATTCACTTTTGTGTGTTTGATTGTGAAGCATGGGCTCACATTCCAGATGAAAAATGGAAAGCATTGCAGCCTAAAAGTGAAAAGTGCATATTTGTTGGATATTCAGAAGATGTAAAATGTTATAGACTTCTTCAACCACATTCTCATGATATAATCATTAGAAGAGATGTTAAATTTGACGAATATATCTTGGCCTACGAGCCTAACTTGGCGGGTGTGCCATCTTTGGCCTGCGATCTTATGCCTTGATTTGGTGATTATGCCTTATTCTTCTTCCAACTTCCTTGACAGGTTTCCAACTCCAGTTTCTGATTATGAAAGTTTGGATGAAAATCCACCTCCGCCTACCCACGTTACTCCAATTGCACCAGCACCAATGCTTCCTTGATGGGTCCATTCAACATGTGAAGTAGTTGGTGATCTTTCCAGTGATCCTAGAGATCAACGTCGAATACGTTCTCAGTTTCAGCGAGCCTCTTCTCTTTTGGCTCAAGTTTCTAAGAATCTATTGATGTAATTGTAACTTTGGAATGTATTCACTTGTATTTCTTATGTATTGTAACCCGATGTTTATTCCAAGATGTATTTGTAATGTACTTGAGTCATGTCATGCTCTAATGTTCCTATTGGGAGCTTCTATAATGTAACAAGTCATGTCAAGTCATTGTGGGTAACCCTCCTATTGGTGAAGGGTTAAAGTCCCCGTGGTTGTGGGGCCCTAGGGTTATTAGACTATCCTAGAGAAATCGACCCTAACTGAGTCATTATAAGTCGAGGCAATAGTCCCCATCATTGTGTTAAGGATAACCCTCCTTGTTGGTCAGAGGAGGCAAAGTGCCCACAAGTTATGGGGCACTAGGGTTATTAGACACTCCTAGAGATGTCGGCTCTATTAAGTAATTGTTAAGTGAGGCCGACATGTTGGAGTGGGTTTCAAGTGAACGAAAGAATATAAATAGAGAGTGAGTCTCTCTATTTATCACACACACACTCACTCATTGGGGTGCATGAGTGAGAGGAGAATTTGCTGAGACAAGAGAGATACTATTGCTGTCGAGAGATCATCTTTATGTTTTTGGGTTTTACTTTTGTGTCGATTCTATCTCTAAGGAAGTTGTGAGGTTTTCTCCTTTATGGTTTCCCCGAGGAAATTTCTGTATGTCTCTTGTCCCTTTTGTTTTATTGTTGTGCATGTTATTCTCTTAGATAAAGATCCTAAGATCATCATGCTAGCTTGAAAGATAAAAATCTAACAGAATCATGATCCAGAAACGTTTGTAGAAGCTTCAGGAAATCCAGATTGGGATGCAGCTATGGATGAAGAATATCATTCTCTAATGGTGAATGATACTTGGGATCTTGTTTCTCTTCCAAAAGGAAGAAAACTTGTCAGATGTAAATGGGTCTACAGTACTAAGTATGCATCAGGTGGAAGTATTTAAAGAATTAAGGCAAGGTTAGTTTCCAAAGGTTTTTCCCAAGTTGAAGGGATTGACTACAATGAAACCTTTGCTCCTGTCGCAAAAATGAACTCCATCCGCCTTGTTCTTTCCCTTGCAGCCTTACATAACTGGGAAGTCCATCAAATGGATGTCAAGTCTGTCTTTTTACATGGTGATTTATAGGAGGAAATTTACATGGAACAACCTCCTGGATATGTTCAGGATAATTCTAGCCTTGTTTGTCTCCTTAAGAAATCCTTATATGGCCTTAAGCAAGCTCCTAGAGCTTGGAATGCCAAAATGGATAGCTTTCTCCTTGACACTGGTTTTTCTAGATATCATTTTGACCCCAATATCTATACCAAGAAAGTAGGAAACCATCTCATTATACTTGTTCTTTATGTTGATGATCTTATCCTTACCGGTAGTGACCCTAAACATTTAACCCATGTGAAATCCAGTCTTAAGAAAAATTTTGGAATGTCATACTTGGGACATTTGCATTAATTTCTTGGTCTCCAAGTCTTGCAAACCAAAGAAGGAATCTTTCTTTCCCAGTCTAATTCTGCTTGTGACCTTCTTCGTCGCTTTCACATGGAATATTGTAAACCAGCCCCTTCTCCCTTCCAGTCTGGAGTCAAACTTTCTACCACTTGTACTTCCCCTGAAGTAGATGCCACCTTGTATCGTCAACTTGTTCGTAGTCTTTTATACTTCACTCATTCCCATTCTAACTTTCCTTTTCTGTTGGTCGTGTTTCCCATTATATGCAAACTCCTCATGAAAGTCACTGGAAAGAAGCAAAAATAATACTTAGATATATTCGAGGTACAATTCAGTTTGGGATTCAATACAGTACAGCGGGGACACCTTTTTTGGTTGGTTTCACTGATTCAGATTCAGCCGGCGATCCTAATGATCGAAAGTCTACTACAGGTTATGTTTTCAGTCTGGGATCTGGACATGTCACTTGGGCTTGTAAGAAACAACAAGCTCTTTCTCTTTCTTCAGTAGAAGCAGAATATCGAGCCACATTTAATGCCACTCATGAAGCTTTATGGCTTCGACAGATCCTTTCAGAGTTTGGATTCGAGTAGCAGCAGCCTACTCCACTTTGGTGCGACAATCAAAGTGCCATCAAGCTTGCCAAAGACCCATTTCTACATCAACGCAGCAAACACATTGAGCTACACATGCACTTCATCAGAAATCGTGTTCATGATCATGTTCTTGAAATGCTCTATTGCCCTACAAATGATCAAATTGCAGACATCTTCACCAAGTCTCTTAAAAAAGCAAAGTTTTCTAAACATCGAACTATGTTAGGAGTTCAGGAATGTGTCCTTAAGGGGGGATAGACTCTAATTCCTCCTTCCTTCTCCTAATAGTGTCACTTTTGTAAATCCTTCAATCCTATCCCAATTTTTTCTGAAGGGGGGATTTTAGGATATTTAGACACTTAGGAGTTAGTTAAGATCAACTTGTGTAAGATATATGTTAGGTAAAGTGTGTTTCTTTAGTATGCATTAGTATGCATTTGTAAATATTCTAATCCGACGATCACGATATGTTTTAGACATAAAGTGATTCGGCGGTTCAACCTCGCTTAGATCATACCTATCATTGATCTATGCCTTAACACCCGATTGGTTCATGATCTCTATTTAAAGAGCATGGAGGGTCCTTGGCTAGTTGATCGATTATGAGAAGCTCATATGTAACTTTCTTTCTTTTGCATAATAAATTGCTCCAAGTAGCTATTTGGCTAGGGCCGTGGACTGTTTCCCTCTCGAGGGTTTTAAGGAGGATGATGATGGACTTAGTGGAGTTGCAGCAAATCAGAGAAAAAGTGATAGGAAAATCACAATCCCATCAACAGAGGATAAAGAGCATGTTTGACAAAAGGGAAAAAGTAGACAACTTTCAGGTTGGAGATTGGGTCCTAAAGTGGGATGTTGTCAGACAGGACAAAGGCAAACATGGAAACTTTGATTATTTGTGGATTGGCGATTTTGTAATAGCTTAGGTACATAAGAATAACACCTTCAAATTGGAGAATCTAGAAGGGGAAGAGGTGTTTGATGGCCCAGTGAATGGACGGTTTCTGAAACTTTACTTTATTTGAGGCTCTGAGGCCTTGTCATTGTAAATTAGTAGTTAGTAGGTTGTTTTTGCTTACAGAATAAACTCCATGCCCAATGGAACAGTAAATGCTAGTGTTAAGTTTTTAGTTGTTTTCAGGGAAAGGCATTTTGGCCTGGGATTCTTTGGACCTCACTGGGAGGTTCCCATCCCCAAGTAGGAGCCAAATGTTATCTCCCAAAATAAATTTATTTTTACAATATGAAGAATTTGATTTATGTAATGAAAGATATGAGGATGACTAACAAATTGAAGGTCTATGTTTTTTATATGGTTGAAAAATTTGGAAGTTATAGCTTTCGGTGGCTTAGGCGAGGCTTTTAATATCTCATTAGCCACCGAAAGGCTATGTTTTAGCAGTTAACGTTTTAACGTAGGATAAAAGTAAACCATTGAAAGAGGGCTCGAGCAAGTAAAATGAAAAAACACTTTTGGTGACTTAGGAGAGACTTCAAATGACTCATTAGCCACCGAAAAGTGTTGCTTTTGGCAGCTTAGGGAGAATACCAAGAATGATTTTAACCGCCAAATGCAGGTAGCAAGCGACATTGGTAAAGGCGCTTTCAATGGCTTAGGCAAAATCTCAGACATTTCATTAGCGACTGGAAGGACGGGTTTTCGGCGGTTAAAAGGGTTTTTCGGCAAGGCCACTATCCACCGAAAGCTAGGTTTCATTACGACACTGGGATAATGGTTTTGGTGGATTAGGCAAAAGGGATATCACTTAATTAGCAACCAAAAGCCATCTTTTCAGCGGCTAGCGGACAAAATTCTGAAGGCTATTAACCACCGAAAAGGTAAAATGTGGAAACAGTTAGAAAGTAATCAAATCAAACCCCGTCAGCAAGATAAACAATCAGTGAATGGCGTGACAAACCACTGAAAGGACTTGTGCCTTCATAACCGCGTGTGGGAATAAGTGAAGGAGGTCGTTATGAAACTGAAAAAGGACTGATAGGAATGGAAACCCCCAGTTTTCTTCCACTTGTCCAAAAGAACAACAGATGAGCTCACCGATTATATAGGATGATTTCTAATATGATTGTTGGGCAAAGGAAATCGAGAAGATCAACTGATTCCATCACCTTATGACCTCAACATCCATCATGACAGCAAAAACCCTCATAATCAGTGCCAAAAACTCCAACACATTTCACTTTCGATCTTCGCATTCCTCTCCACCAGGAAAACCATATTTGAGAGAGCAGCTTGCTAACAACTATCATACAGAGCTTAGAATTATTTTTGCAGGTACCCAGGAGTGGCATTCATTAAGATGAAGAAGGGAGGACCTACTCTCAGGTAGGAGTTGGGAGATATCAGCGATTTGGAAGCACATCCAGAGGTCTGTAGACTCTTCCAAGATGCTGGCTGCTACAGGTTTTGTGAAAAGATACAAGGTTCCCATCAGTAGGTGTCTAAGGAATTTTCCCTCTCATTTGATGGTTCAAAGGCAGTCATAGGCAAAGAGGAATTGCACATAGATGAAACCCTAATCACTGAAGTGACTGAACTCCCTGGCACATGAGAAAAATGGTTCAAAACCACCATACCAAAAGATGTAGAGTTCAGGTCTTACCTAAAGCTTAAGCATGGAGGAGTGGTGTGGAAGAAGAGTGTGCCATCATCCTGGTTGGAAGAGAGGTGGAAACAATTGTTGAAGTCCATTGTGGTCTACCTAACATGTGAAGGAAGATATAACAGAGACATGATCTACCATTTCAAGTTAATGAACCACTTCACAGGTAAAAGCCCACTAAATTTTCCCTTTTACTTACACAGAAGTTTGGGAAATATGGCACACCAAATAAAAGCCCAGCCAACCAATATTGATGGCAGACTGTCTCACCATGGCCTTATCCAACTGTTGATCCAGGATTTTCTCAAAAGAAGGAATATGGCATGGCCTTATTTCTTATTTTGGAATGGATTTGAGACAGACCTTCAGCGAGAAGAGAAAGGGAATTCTCCTGCCAAAAATTCTTGCACACCAAGGAGTGGGAGAAGAAAGAGGAGGGCTATATCCCTAGCAGCAACAGAATAACCTCCCTCCTCTTCCAAGGCCAAAAAGGTAAAAAGGAACTTAGACTTTAGTGAGAAGGGCCAAGAAGTTGAAACACACAATGAGAATATTTTGAATCTACCCTACTCAGATTCTGAAGAGGAGCAAGAGGAAGGTGCAGACCTAGCTCTCAGATTGTAGTAGTGACTGAAGAACTACCATCCCCCACACCAAAGGAGCAAGAGAAACCAGCAGAGAAGGATTCCTCCAGCAAGCCAAAAACTCAAAAGATAAATCAATTACTGAGGAAAATTTATGAGATGGAGATTTTGGAAAGGGAAATAAAGAAAATAATGCTGCATGGACCAGTAGGAACAAGCTGCTACATAAGTCTTACCTAGAGCAGAGAGAAAGATATATTTTCCTAAAGAGACTGAATACAAGGTACCTAAAAGACAATACTAGATTGTACAGGATGATTAGGCTCCAAAGATTGCGGCTGAAAGAGGCCAAGGAAAACCCTAGCATCCACCCCACGTTGGAAACCCTAACTGAAGTTGCAGTTAGCCTTCAACCTGTAGAACCTAGCCAGGTTGTTGTTAACCCTCCTAGAAAAGATCCTGCTGAAGAAGAAAGCTGAGCAGACATACCCAAAGGAACAGTTTTGGAAGAAACCTAATAATTTTTGGGAAACAGGGCTTTCGGTGGCTTAGGAGGACACTAGGGTAGTTCATTAGCCACTGAAAGTGCCACTTTTGGCAGCTAATGATTCTGATAGTCTGGCCTCTTAACCACCGAAAGCGGAGAGAGGCTTAAAATTAAATTTTGGCCCACAGGACCAGTTTTGGGAAAATATGTATGGCTCAGGGACAAAGTCTGAAGATGAAAGACACAGAAGAAAGCATCAGGAAAGGTCAGTTTCAGTTGTACTATGACATAATAGTGGAAAATGTCACCAACACCTAGCCTGACCATCTAGGCTTTGCACAAAAAACCTTTGTCCATACATCTTCTTGTTCTATGTTAATGTTCTCGGCATAATTTTAAAATGCCTCTAGATGTTCTTCAGCTAGGAAATGGTCAGTGGCAGGCATTGAAGCCCTAGATGACATCTTCCTAAATCATTAGGAAGAGAGGAGAGACCACCTCTATTATATCATAGAGTTCAGCAACTTGAAAAGACTGATGTCATCTAGGGATTTATGATGCTAAGACCAAGCTCATCCATCATAGCCTTTAGCATTAGGTTATGAGAAGCTCCTAAATCCAATGGACAGTTACGAAGGACTTTATCACGGATATTCAAGGATATATAGAAAGGTGGGAATGACTCCTTTAGGTCTTCGATCATGGGGCCTAGGGATACAACAAGTTTTTCATCTTGCAGATTTACAAAGTCAGTATCAATATGCACCTTTGGTTGAAGAGAATTCAGAATGGAAGACTTGAATGCATCATTTTTCATTAGCTCAATTAATGGGAAAGGGATCTTCAATTTCTGAATCTATGACTCAAGGTTGAAAGACTTAATGCAGCCAATCAGGAAACCTTACCTCATATACTGGAGCTTTGATTTGGACATGTTCAGGGCTTGATAAAGGTGCTGGTTTTTGCAATGGTTTTGGAATGACAACCATTTTCTTTGGTAAAATAGGAGCCTTTTTAGTTGGTGCAGCAGGTTTTTTGACATGGATAGAATTCATTTTAAGAGGAGCAACCATCCTGGACCTCAAATTGTACCCTCCCTGGCCATCAGCCTGATATACAGCTCCTTCATTGATCTACTCATCAATTAGGGCTTCCTCGTATTCTGCCTATGTCAGAAAAGAGTAGTCTACCTCATCCTCCATGCAGTGGATGTTATCTTCAGCTTCTCCTTCTTCTTCAATGAATTATGGCTCTTCATCTAATACAACATTCTAAAATGGATCTCTTATTCTCTAATCTTCCCCTTGATTCCTTTCCCTTCTGAGAATCTGAAATGGGGGGATTCCTCTTCTATAAGGGACAAAATTAGGGTTTTGGGGAGCAAAATCACTTGGACCTTTACCCCTCGCAAGCATCTATCCTTGGTCCTTCAGCTTAGACATTTTAGCAGTCAGGTTATCTAACAGTTTGGTCATTTTGTCAATCTTGTTCTCTGATGAAGCCCCAATAGGGTCTGCTGGCTGCTTCTTCCTGTATGTCTTTCCTTTGACCTTCTAAGATGCCACAATGTTTGATTCTACCTCTAGGGAAGCATCTTGCATGAGTGATAAGGAGGCATACCTCCTTTCTCTGATAAGTAGGCAAAAATCAGAGTCAAAGGCATTAGCATAAGTTATCCTAGATGAGGTATCAGTGGGCTTGATTTCCATGGGGATCTTGCTGTACATATTGTTGAACCTCTTGGTGAAGGTGGAGACAGACTCCCCATTTTCTCTTTTCAAGTTGCTGAACTCTATGATATAATAGAGGTGGTCTCTCCTCTCTCCCTAATGTTTTAGGAATATGTCATCTAAGGCTTCATAGCCTGCCACTAACCATTTCCTAGCCTAGAAGTTCTCTAATGTCAAATTTTGGAAGGTGTTTGAGAATGATGATGAGCTTAGCAAATTCCTTCAGCTAGTAGATGAATTCTCTGATATACATATAGATCAGAAAAACCTAAACATGGAGGAATCCAAACAGCTCAAGTTGAAAGATAAAGTGGCTGAGCAGAACATTGTCCAATTACCCAGCAACTATATACCTCGAGGTCTAGTACCTGTGGAAGAGTTGTTTGATCATAATGACATCCCTTTCAAGCCTGCCAAAGAGGAGCAAGACCCTGCTATCCAAGAGCAAAACATAGGTATCCAAAGCCATCCAAAACTGATAAATCTGTCTACTGAGTTGACTGCTGATCAGAGGTCAAAATTTCGCAGCCTGATAAAAAAAATTGCTGATGTATTTTCCTAGGAATACAATGACCTAAAAACCTATGACACCAATATCATCCATCACGGGATTCCTTTGGAGAAATACACCATCCCTTTCAAGCAGAAGTTGAGATCCATCAGTCCTTTCCTATTACCAGTAATTGAAAAAGAATATTGTAAGCTCCTTAAAGCCAAAATCATAATCCCCCTCAGGTATTCCAAGTGGATTGCAAACCTAGTGGTGGTAAGGAAGAAGAATGGGGAAATCAGGTTGTGTGTGGATTTTAGAAACTTGAACAAATGTTCCAAAAAACACAACTATCCATTGCCCAAGATGGAACACCTGTTGCAGAAATTCTCAGGGACTAGTGTCATGTCATTCTTGGATGGCTTCTCTGGATACAACCAAGTTACTGTGCACCCTAATGACCAAGAGAAGACTACCTTTACCACCCCATGGGGCACTTTCATTTATGCTAAAATTCCATTTGGGCTGATGAATGTTGGGGCTAGTTTTCAAAGAGCCATGGACCTAGCTTTTGTAGGGTTGAAAGATAAATTTGTGCTCATATACTTGGATGACCTAACTATTTATTCTCATATCCATCGTGACCATTTGCAGCATTTGAGGAAGGTTTTTCTGAAGTACAGAAGGTATGGGATATCACTCAATCCTAAGAAGTCCCAGTTTGCACTTAGTGAAGGGAAACTCCTAGGTCACATAGTCTCAGTTGAAGGTGTGAAGATTGATTCGGTAAGGGTGGAAGCAATCCAGAAGCTATCCATACCGAGGTCAAAAAGGGACATTCAGTCGTTTTTAGGTAAGATAAACTTTGTCAGGAGGTTCATCCCTAATTTCTCCGAGCTGGTGAAGCACACAACAATCATGCTGAAAAAGGATGCAGAAATAAAATGGACTGACAAGGAAAGAACCTCTTTCAAAGACATCAAGAAGGATATCATGGAGGCCCCAACCCTAATTAGTCCTGAATATACCAATAGTTTTTACATCTTCTCTTTTGCATCCTATGACACAGTGGCAGTTGTGCTATTACGAAAAGATAATGAGGGTCTTGATCATCCAGTTGCATTCTTCAACAAAACCTTGAGAGATGTTGAGCTGAAGTATGATCCAATTGAGAAATAGGCTTATGCTCTCAAAGTCATTGAAGACTTTCAGAATTTACATTCTCCATGCAAAGATCCTTACATATGTCCCTTCAGCTACTATGAAGGATGTTTTGACTCAGCCTGATATTGATGGAAAGGGAGCTAAGTGGATTGCCAAGCTCATTGAGTTTGATATAGAGGTGAAACCCACTAAGTAAAGGGATTAGGTCTGGCCAAACTCATGGCTAAAGAAAACTATGAACTAATGGGGATAAACTTCACATGTTTCAAATCAGCAAAGGTGTAGACTGTGGTAGCAGCAGAAGTAGATCAATATCAGAATGACATTCCATCAATTGCTAAAAACCTGTCTTCATGTGAGTGGTACTCAGGTATTATTCAATTTTTGCAGAAATTAGAAGTTCCTCCTTATCTCACTCCTAATCAAGCACGAGCTCTTAAGTCAAAATCTGTTAAGTTTTGCATAATTGACAAACTATTATACTGGAAATATCAGTCTAGAATTTTGTTGATATGTTTTGATAAAGAAGAAGCAGAGCAGGTCATGCATCAGTTTCATTCCATCACATGTGGGGGCCACCATTATTGGAAAACCACAGCCCATGAGATCCTAAGAGTAGGATACTATTGGAAAGTCCTTTTTGCTAATGTATGTACTTTTGTAAGGGCCTGTGACCAATGCCAAATATTTATAGGGACGCAGCAGCTCAAATCCTTGCCCCTTAGGCCTATTGTGGTGAATGGGCCTTTCCAGCAATGGGGTCTGGTTTTCATAGGTGAAATAAATCCATCTTCCAGTGGGCAGCATAAATGGATCCTAGTAGCCACATACTACTTTACCAAATGGATAGAGGCAGTACCCACCAGGAATGCCATTCATCAGGTCATCATGATATTTTTATATGAGAATATCCTTAGCAGGTTTGGCTGCCTAGTAAGGTTAGTAACTGATAATGCACCTACTTTCAAACCTAGGGCATTAGTTAAAATGTGTGAGTCAATGGGCATTCAACTGGTTCATTCCACATCCTATTATCCTCAAGGCAATGGCCTGGCTGAGTCATTCAACAAAATCCTAGTCAGGATGATCAGGAAACTACTGGAGACAAATCAGAAAAGCTGGGATTCTAAGCTTAAGTTTTCTTTATGGGCTGATAGGGTAACAAACAAAATATCTATAGGGACTTCTCCATTCAAGTTAGTTTATGGTACTGAGGCCATTTTTCCTATTTAGCTCATTCCGCCAATGGCAAAATTCTTTCAGGAAGATGAAGATGAGCCAAATGATATGGTGACGAGGATGATGGGCTTGGTGGAGTTGCAACAAATCAGAGAACAAGTGATAGGAAAATCAGAAGCCCATCAACAGAGGATAAAGCGCATGTTTGACAAAAGGGCAAAAGTAGACAACTTTCAGGTTGGAGATTGGGTCCTAAAGTGGGATGTTGTCAGACAGGACAAGGGCGAACATGGAAATTTTGATTCTTTGTGGATTGGCCCTTTTGTGATAGCTCAGATACATAAGAATAACACCTTCAAATTGCAGAATCTGGAAGGGGAAGAGGTGTTTGATGGCCCAGTGAATGGGCGGTTTCTGAAACATTACTTTATTTCAGGCTGTCAGGCCTTGTCATTGTAAATTAGTAGTTAGTAGGTTGTTTTTGCTTATAGAATAAACTCCATTCCCAATGGAACAGTAAATGATAGTGTTAAGTTTTTAGTTGTTTTCTTAGGACCTCACTAGGAGGTTCCCATCCCCAAGTAGGAGCCAGATGTTATATCCCAAAATAAATTTATTTTGACAATATGAAGAATTTGATTTATGTAATGAAAGATCTGAGGATGACTAAAAAATTGAAGGTCTCTATTTTTTATATGGTTGAAAAATTTGGAAGTTATAGCTTTCGGTGGCTTAGGCGAGGCTTTTAATGGCTCATTAGCCACCGAAAGGGTATGTTTCGGTAGTTAACGGTTTAACGCAAGATAAAAGTAAACCACCGAAAGCGGGCTCATGCAAGTAAAATGCAAAAAACACTTTCGGTCGCTTAGGCGAGACTTTAGATTACTCATTAGCCACCGAAAAGTGTTGCTTTTGGTAGCTTAGGGAGAAGACCAAGAAGGATTTTAACCACCAAAAGCAGATAGCAAGTGACATTGGTAAAGGTGCTTTTGGTGGCTTAGGCAAAAGCTCATGCATTTCATTAGCCACTGAAAGGATAGGTTTTCGACGGTTAAAAGGGTTTTTCAGCAAGGCCACTATCCGTCAAAAGCTGGGTTTCACCATGACGCTGGGATAATGGTTCCGGTGGCTTAGGAAAAAGGGATATCACTTCATTAGCCACCAAAAGCCATCTTTTCGGCGACTAGCAGACAAACTTTCGAAGGCTATTAACCACCGAAAAGGTAAAATGTGGAAACAGTTAGAAAGCAGTCAAATCAAACCCCGTCAACAAGATAAACAATCAGTGAAGGGTGTGACAAACCACCGAAAGGAATTGAGCCTGCATAATCGCATGTGGGAATAAGTGAAGGAGGTCATTATGAAACTAAAAAAGGACTGATAGGACTGGAAACCCTTAGTTTTCTTCCACCTCTCCAAAGGAACAGCAGATGAGCTCACTGAGTATCCAGGCTGATTTGTAATATGATTGCTGGGAAAACAAAATCAAGAATATCAACTGCTGCCATCACCTTATGACCTCAACATCTATCATGACAGCAAAAATCCTCATAATCAGTGCAAAAAACTCCAACACATTTCACTTTCAATCTTAGCATTCCTCTCCACCAGGAAAACCATCTCTGAGAGAGAAGCCTGCTAACACACTATCATACAGAGCTTAGAATTATTTTTGCAAGTACCCAAGAGTGGCATTCATCAAGATGAAGAGGGGAGGACCTGCTCTCAAGCAGGAGTTGGGAGATATTAGTTATTTGGAAGCACATCCATAGGTCTGTAAACTCTTCCAAGATGCTAGCTGCTATAGGTTTTGTGAAAAGATACAAGGTTCCCATCAACAGGTGGCTAAGGCATTTTCCCTCTCATTTGATGGTTCAAAGGAAGTCATAGGAAAAGAGGAATTTCACATAGATGAAACCCTAATCACTAAAGTGACTGAACTCCCTGGCACAGGAGAAAAATGGTTTAAAACCACCATACCAAAAGATGTAGAGTTTAGATCTTACCTAAAGCCTGAGCATAGAGGAGTGGTGTGGAAGAAGAGTGTGCCATCATCCTGGTTGGAAGAGAGGTGGAAACAACTATTGAAGGCCATTGTGTTCTACCTAACATGTGAAGGAAGATATAACAGAGCCATGATCTACCATTTCAAGCTAATGAACCACTTCACAGGTAAAAGCCCACTAAATTTTCCCTTTTACTTACATAGAAGTTTGGGAAATATGGCACATCAAGTGAAATCCCAGCCAACCAATATTGTTGGCAGACTGTCTCACCATGGCCTTATCCAACTGTTGATCGAGGAGTTGTTGAAAAGAAAGAATATGGCATGGCCTTATTTCTTATTTTGGAATGGATTTGAGATAGGCCTTCAGCCAAAAGAGAAGGGGAATTCCCCTGCCAAAACTTCCAACATACCAAGGAATGGGAGAAGAAAGAGGAGGGACATATCCCCAACAGCAGCAGAACAGCATCCCTACTCTTCTAAGGAAAAAAAGGTAAAAAGGAACTTGGACTTTAGTGAGAAGGGGTAGGAAGTTGAAACACACAATGAGAATATTTTGAATCTACCCTACTCAGATTCTGAAGAGGAGCAAGAGGAAGGTGTAGACCTAGCTCTACAGATTGTAGCAGTGACTGAAGAACTACCATCCCCCACACCAAAGGAGCAAGAGGAACTAGCAGAGAAGGCTTCCTCCAACAAGTCCAAAACTCAAAATATAAATCAATTACTGAGGCAAATTTATGAGATGGAGATTTTGAAAAGGGAAATAAAGAAAAATAATGTTGCATTGACTAGCAGGAACAAGTTGCTACATAATTCTTACCTAGAGCAGAGAGAAAGATATATTTTCCTAAAGAGACTGAATACAAGGTACCTAAAAGACAATACTGGATTGTACAGGATGATTAGGCTCCAAATACTGCAGCTGAAGGAGGCCAAGGCAAACCCTAGCAGCCATCCCATGTTGGAAACCCTAGCTGAAGCTGCAGTTATCCTTCAGCCTGCAGAAACTAGCCAGGTTGTTGTTAACCCTCCTAGCACAGAGCCTGCTGAAGAAGAAAGCTGAGCAAACATACCTAAAGGAACTTTTTTGAAGAAACCTAATAATTTTTGGAAAACAAGGCTTTCGGTGGCTTAGGCAAACGCTAGGGTAGTTCATTAGCCACTGAAAGCACCGCTTTCGGCAGCTAACTGTTTCGATAATCTGGCCTCTTAACCATCGAAAACAGACAGAGGCTTAAAATTAAATTTTGGCTTGCAGGACCAGTTTTGGGAGAATATAGATGGCTCAAGGACAAAGTATGAAGATGAAAGATGCAAAAGAAAGCATCAGTAAAGGTCTGTTTCAGTTGTACTATAACATAACAGTGGAAAAGGTCACCAACACCTAGCTATCAAAAGAAAACAGTGACTTAACCAGCAAAAGACCAATGGAAGTGATTTCCAGCAGTTACCTCAGTTATCTAAAGGTTCATATAGTGAACTAATTCTTTAGTTAGTTAGACAAGTAGTTAATTAGGGTTTTTAAACCTAATTTGCAAAAAACTATTATTTTGTTTATTTTTGTAAAAACAAATCCAAGTTTTCAGGATCTATATATTTTGTAAAGGCTATAAAGCCTAAGACTTTTTTTATGGAAAGGGTTCGACTTCGGGGACTTGTAGACCATACTATTGCCAGCTTCTCATTTTGCTCATGATTTAATATAAGCTCTTTTGTTATCATTTTTTCAACTTCCATTTCTATCTTTTCTGTGCTTATGATTGTATGTGTTATTCAGGTTGTATTCAAGTTAATTAATGACTGATAGCTATCACCCTATTGGCATGTTGATGTGATTTGAATTATAAGTACCATCCTTATCATGATTTAACCATTTATATGCATCTGTTTTGTGTGTAAATTTGCTATCCTAATGAATTTTCCATCCCTGCACCTTGTTGTCAACCTCTGAACAGTGGTAACCAAAATCCTTGTACTTGGTTGAGTTTCATGCATGTCTTGAGAGTGGAAGGTCATATAGGTCACCTGACTTGATCCATATTAGAAAACCCCAAAAACATTGTAAGTTACCAGGCATCCTCGAGCTGTAACCTAGAGGAGTTTCCTGGACTGATAACATACTCATCTAGGATTGAGTCATCTTCCACCACTACAGTTTCTTCCGTAGGAAATTTTGAGATAATCTCTACAAAAATTAAGGAAATTTTGGATTTAGCAAACTGAAAATCCAAGTCAAACTCCTGGAGAATGACTATCCATTTGTTGAATTTTCCCCTGATTATGCGTCGGGACAAAACATATTGAAAATGATTTACATCTACCACCACTGTGGTTGTCCTCAGTAAAATGTAGTGACGCAGCCTCTGAAAAACATAAACAACTGCTAATTCTAACTTCTCGATGTTGGAGTATCTAAGATCAAGACCAGCTAATGCACGACTAAGATAATAGACAAAATGCTCTTGGATCTTGTCGTCCTCCTGAACCAATACTACCCCAATGGTCGACTATGACGCCGCCAAATACAATATAAATTCTTTAGAGTAATCTGGTGGACGTAATAAGGGAGCCGACAACAAAGCTTTTTTCAATGCCTTAAATGCAAGTTGTGTGGTTTCATCCCATACAAATGGAGTGTCCTACTTAAGAAAGTACATGAAGCCCTTATTTATCTTGGCATAGTTAACTATAAAACGTCGAAGGAAATTAGCTTTCCCTTACAGGCTCTGAAGTTTCCTGATAGACCAAGGAGGAGGAAAATTTATAATAGCCTTAACTTTCAAAGGATCCACCTGAATTCCTTTGTTTGATACGATAAACCCAAGTAGTCTTCCCAACTCAACACAGAAAACACACTTGTGGGGATTCAAGTGTATTTTTTAATGTCTACATCATTAAAAAATTAAGCGAAGGTGATCTGGATGGTCCCTCCTCTTGCAAGAATGGGCAGGAAGATAATCTAAGTACAACTTGATAATGTTCTTAATGTCGTGGAAGGAAAAATTCATTTCCCACTAAAAGGTAGCCTCTACATTTTTCAAACCAAAGGGAATTTTCTTGTACGCGAAGGTACCACATGGACAAAAAAAATCCATTTTATGCTGGTCCTCCAACTTGATTTGGATTTGATTGTATCCGGAAAAACCATTTATAAATGAAAAAACTTTGCTACCCACACAAGCATTAATAATTTGATCTATAAAGGGCATAGGGTAGTTTTCCTTGGGACAGGCTTCATTTAGGTCATGAAAATTAGTGCACACGCACATTATCCCCTATTTTTTATCAACAGGAACGAGATTGGATACCCATTCCATCAAATCAATCGAGTAGATAAAACCAGCTTTCAACAACTTTTCCACTTCAGCCTTAACAGTTGCCGCTTTATGCGAATTAACAGGTCGAATCTTTTGTCAAACCAGTTTAGTATCGGGATAGGTTCGGATTTCGTGTTCTATAATCGATGGATCAATTCCTGGCATCTCCTCATATGACGAGGAAAACATGTCACGAAATTCCTTAAATAAGGTAGTATATATGGAAATATCCTCCGAAGAGTAGTTTTCACCGATATGCGCATTTTCGACGACGTCGAGGTTTGCAGAGATGTTGATAGGAATGGTAACAGAGATATTTGTCATATTCCCCTCAGAAAATATTCCCTCCTTTGGAAAAGGATTAATCGGTAAATCAGCATCTTCTACTAGTCTCACATGGAACTCTTGGTTTTCAATTGTACTCGGTTCTGGAAGAAAGTAGGACTTGTGATGAATATCTTCACAAATATTATCTCTCCCACTCATAGCTTCCAAAATGGCTTCATCCGAAGGAAAAACCATGTCTAAGCAGTCATACAAATATAAAGAGTTATCTGTCTAAGTAGGAAGATAAGATTCTTCTAACTCCTCTAAGACTGAAGAAGGAGTCATGATAGAATCAACAGTGGTGTCAACAATAGCTTGATAAGCCACTTCCACTACAGATAAGGGCACTTGAGGTTCATTATGGGAAGGAAGGACCCAAGGACTAGTTCTATCGACAACCGCCATGATAGAGTTCCCTACACTCATAGAATCTAGATAGTTTATCAGGGATGGGATATCAAATGTGCCCATCAACGATGAATACATTCCAACCCCTCATTAACCGGTTTAGTCTAATCAATCAAAGGTACAGTGTACTCATTAGTTTCCAAATGGCCTTTTTGAGTGAAACTATTTGGTCAACAATAGCCAACTTCCCTTCGTGTGTAAAAACCACCACTCGAAGAACGGCCAAGGAAATCACACACATGGTGTAAGTCCAGCATCTCCCTAAAAGCAAGTTATAATCCAAGAGAGCATCAATCACTTATACTTCAACAGCCACTACTTCCCTTGCCAACTTAATCTCAAAAGATGGTAGGATGCCATGCGGACAGAAAGATCTTCCGTCGAAGGCAATAAGTAAAGTATTTGATGGAACTAGCTCAGTGGAACCTAAATCCTTTCAGCAAGACATTGACATTACACATGTGGAAGCACATCCGTGAATGACTATATTTCCAATGGTTTAGTCCCCATGAACAACATCTACTGACAAAGCCACATGATATGGCAGGCGAATCTTAACATCTGACAGATTAAAATTCGCCAATAGGATCGATGAATCCATGCTTCCTAAAGCTGCTAAGAGGGCATCCCGTTGATCAGGACAACTCTGTAACACTTCCAATGCAGACATTTCACAAGTATTTTGATCCAAATATTCCACCACAAAGTATTTAGAAGCATCCTTGGAGTTAGGATTGTGGAATGATTTTTTGAAGACACCTTTTGGTATCTTAGGCATTGGATCAACAAGCTTCTCGATCATGAGAGGGCTAGAGGTTTCAGCAACAGACTTGCCCTTCTTAGGAGCCTCTGACTCATCATTTTTTTTCTCGTCCAGAGTAAGGTGCTAGATCGTACCATATTGATATAGTTTTGATCAAGGGGAGCACTAGGAGTGCCCCCAGCTACATTAAAAACAAAAGTTGTGTTCTATCCTTGGGGAAATGGATCCTTTAGGACAACTAGTTGGTGTTTCTTTAGCAACTTCTGAGCTTGATATATAATAGGGAATTGATGAGTTAGGTGGTCTCCCTGGCACAACTTACAAGGAAACTTCACTTTCTTCTTTTCTTTCTTACCCCCATCAGCATTATTCATGGGTTTCTACTTGTTTTGATTGCCCTCACCCTTCTTCCCTTTCTTCTTTTTCCCACTGGGCTGCTAATTTCCCTTCTGAGAATATTGTGCAAAAATAGTTACAGCTTGAGATGAGGGGGTGGCAACTATTGTTGCCTCCACTACATATTGCTTCACTGAAAACTCATGGAGTCGCTTAGCCAGTGATTCTACAGTGGGAGAATTAACTTAACCAACCACACCGTCGGCATGGTTTCTGGGATTGGGTTTCTTGGCACTATTGGTAGACCTCGGTGCTGCAGGTATGTTCTCATACAAGATCCCAGACTGAGCATATATCAAATATAATTGTTGGGCCCTGAGGATAGCCTCTTATTTTGTGGTCACTCTCGAAGTAGATACGTCCTTAGATATATAAGGTAGTAAATATTTTAAGAATCACTCTAATAAGAACTTGGGAGTTGTGGTGGATTTGATAAGCCTCTTCCATCTTCACCACTCTTGGATGTGGTACAAAATATGCGTGGCTTTTTTTTGCTAAAAATTTGACAACAAATCTATAGCAACATCATACCGAACAGGAAGCTGGAAGTGATTGAGGAACATAGTTGCTAAGTCCAAAAAACTATCATATGCAGCAGAGGGAAGTTCAATGTACCATTTTGATGCAACATGAGTCAAGGTCCTATGAAAAAGCCTCAACCAAATGAAGTCATCGTTCAGTGAGTTTGAAGAGCACCATAGGTGAAAAGTGGTTATATGGGCACCTAGATCTTCGTCAGATTTTCCTTCAAACTTAGGAATGTCTGAAGGTAACTTAATAGGAACAAGTGGCCACATGGCACTATACCGCACTGGGTCATTCATTAACTTTGACAAGTCTATAAATTTTAAAGTTGCCAGTAAGGGAAGTTTAGGCCTAACCGGAGATTGAAAAGAATGAGTCTTGGATGTAGAAGGACCTACCCCCTGGTTCCCAAACGAAAAGGTGGGGTTTCCCCCAGCCGTCAGTTATGAAGTGGTTGGACTACTTTGAAAAGGATTCCACCTGAAAACCAGTGGATTGCTTGTGTGTGGTGCACTATAAGTGGTTTGAGTTGCTCTAGATGAAACTGGAGTCTAAAAAATAGGAGTAGGTATCCCTCCACTAAAAATCGAAAAGGAAGATCTCATGATAGGGGTCAAAACTGGTGTGTGGAAACCTTGGCCAAAAGCATTTGTGTTTCCAAACTGCATGCCCACATATGTAGGTGTAGGACCTACATAAGGAGTGGATGGGGGAATGTGCCCCTCGTTCCACAGAAAACCCTGAACAAACAAGGAGGATCCACTTGGACCACTCTGAGCAATATGCATGAAGGAGGGGGAATTAAAAGGTGCACTGGGAATCCCAGTTACTACCCCACTAGAAGGATCTACTACATTAGAGGAAGCCGGTGGTTGGACCACTCGACTACTTAGTGACAAGGGTGCAGTAGATGCACTTGGTCTTGAAGTACCAACTAAGGGAGGTGGCACTCCTCCAGCCAAAATGGCTGAAATTGGGGTAGAAATACCCTCTCCAGAGCTAGCCATAACTCTTCTCACAGGAACACCAATAACAGGTCAACTAAAGGGAGAACTTGGATGATCACGGTATCATTTAAGTTAGCTAGAGGTGGGTTAAAATTCCTTGCAAACTTGTCAGCCTACAAGTCTTAAATCTCTATTGCAGTTGTCTCTTCCTGGTTAGTCCTAAGTTCTGGTTCACTTGGAACTTTGCTAACTCCTCCTGGTTCAAAATAACCATCAATATCTAGTCTCCGCCTTTGAGGGGGTAGTGGAGGCTCCACTGTATTAGATGGAGGAAGGTTTTGCAACCTTCTATAAGTACAGAGAGGTTGGTCCTCCACAGCTAAAAATTTGACTCACACAACACTAAAGGCCGACTAAACATAGACAAACCAAACAACACTCACTAAAAATGTACTAAAGTCACACAGACACGACAGATATAAGATATGCCTTCCAAAGGAAATCCTCGGATGATTAGGGCCAAGGTCCAACCGGTGAAGACTGATAGGTGGTTACTTGGCATCCCGTGAATATGTTCTTGGGCACAAGCACTGGAATCACCTTATCACCCTCCCACACTGTCTACCAGGGTTACCTTCCAAGTCCGTCCAAGTTATGCCAGAAATAGCCTTCTAGTATCACCTATGTATGAGCACTAGTGTGAAGAGACTAAATGCTACCATAACTACACTAAGAGTCTGGAGGAACAGTCACAATCCCGATCCTTATGCATCGCAAGGTAGCAAAGCTAGAAATCCTGTCGACACCGACACCACACTGGGCCCAAGAGGTGGTATTGACAAGATCCCCAAACACATAAAAATACTGATATACACTCAAACAAGGAATCAGAGTGTTATCTCCTCAACCGGGTCCTTACGCGACCTCATGCTTAACTCCTGTATGAGAGGATATTTCAAGATGGTCTCATGTATAGGAGGATTTACCTAGTGAAAGAGCTACTACGTTTTTTTTTAAGTAAGAAGGATCTATTCTATTATTGAAAAAAGCTGAAAAATATTTACATGCACTGCTCCTGAGAACATGGAGTTAGATCATTGTCTACAAACTAACCCCAAACAGAAATAGGTGGAAAGACGAAAAACAAAAAATGGTGGAAATACTTGAAAGCATCAGAGCCACCCAGCTTTAGAGTTTGGGCGCTCAATCATGGATACAAAATAGATCATGAGCCAATAGATCACAACAAAATGAACAGCAAAAGAGTACATATAGAAGCAGAGGAGTGCGACCTCCTAGCACCTCTGAGAATATTTTGCCTCATCCTGCGCATCGGTGGCGCTATGTATGTGTCCTTTACCTTCACCTGCTTGGATGGATTCTGCCATGGACACATCCTCACCTTTTGGAATGCGCTGAAAAGGAGGTCCCGAGAGACGCAGCAGGTTGCGCATGTGGTCAAGGTTTCTCTTAGATTCTTCCTTGAATTTTCCCATAGTGATGTGGATGAACTCCGCATAGCTTTCCCTCTCATCCATGGAGTGGGACAGAATGAACTTTAGGCACCAGTAGTGAGACATAACCACACCCTCTCCCAGCCGCACTTTGAATTCATCGTATATTTCCTCCTCCATAACCACAATGGATTGGAAAATGTGGGAAGGCATCTCCTTGTTGAATAAACGCTCCCATTGATCTTCATCCCCTAATGTCGGGTCTGCCATTGCCCTGTGAGGAAGGCACTTTTGCTTCCTCTTTCTTCTGCACAATTTGTGAAGGTGCAAGTGCTTCTCTCAGTGCATGCCCCTCTCCAAGTGCTTGACCCAGACTCTATCAACAATTTATGTGGCTATTAAGTCCCTTTGCTCTCTTGTTAAGTAGTGCGATGTCACCCAACATGATCGCTTGGCAATGCAAACCCAGGTGTGTGAGATCGTCCCTACAATCGTCCCTCTGGATTTGCCTGTCATTTTGGAATCCTTCGTTCACATGGAGTTCTGCAGATCTTTGTGATTTGCCTTCTTCATTGCTCCTGGTAATTACTGTTAAAATGTGCGGAGCGCACAATCCTCCCATGCGAGGAGCCTACCATGATTTCACTCATCTCGTCCCAGGACTATGGTGTACGTGTCATGCTTGAGGACATAACCTGCCCTTGATTCCTTGGCTCTTCGATCAAGGTGCCAACACCTGTTAAACTGTCATCATTGCATCTGTCAGCAATACCATGAGACTCATCACCTGCATCTGGGGGAAAGACCTACTACATTTGAAATCAAATACTTATGGACAATTAAAACTCCCTAGTCCACAAGCCTAGCCTAAACCGGTTGATGTATGAGCCTAGAAAAAAGAAACTTACTAGTAAATTTTTAATTAATCGTTCTTTTTAATGGGTTGTATTAAGTCAAAGGTAGCGGGGTGAGATTGTATAATGTTATAGACTCGGCAAAAAGAAAACAAAAATTATGTAAAATAAAATTTCAAAACAAATTGCAACTATTATGCCAATTTTTCTTTTCTTTTTCTTGTAAAATGAAAACTAATGAACTTTTAAACAAAGCATGAGAAACTACAAGACTTAAATTTTTTTAATTTTCTTCTTGACAAATAACGAAAAGGACAACCAAATGCAACCTAATGCAAAAAGTGCAAAAAAGATTTTGTCTTTTGTTTTCAAAAATTTCAAAAATTATAATGCAAGTAAATGCAAACTTGAGTAAGTTTGAACAATCTAAGCATATAGCGGTAAATGATGCAAGCAAACCCTATAATAGCACACTTGACCCAAATAAGAAGGAATGGCACAAAACCTAGACTTGGCGAAATTATCAAATCAAAGACTAATAGATCCAAAACGACAATAATGACTTACTCATACCACTAACAGCAGTACAAAGCATACATTGTTTTAAAGGATTGATCAATGACCTAAAACACAAGCACTCAAACTCAAAGAGCCAAGTAGGAGGACCTAACACCTTCACCTATGAAGAAATTCGAAAGTAAAAACTCAAGGAATTGACAAATCAAGTAAACTATGAAATGTACAGACCCAAGACTACAGTATCATGTCAGAAACAAAACCTCCATAAGCATCTAAAAGATCATAAAAACAAGGACAAGTAAGAACCCTCTAGACTTACAGACACTAACAAGAATACACGACTGTTATAAAGGAAACCCGCATATGATACGTGACTGTCCATAAGGAAACCCACGTATAGAAATTGGAATACACGACTGTCACCAAGACAACCCGTGTATGTTGCCAAAAAATTTCAAAAAATAAAAGTACTGACAAACGGGCCCTGAACATGCTAAATTGAAAATCAAAGGAGAAATCAAAACAAGTCACAAACAGAATCAGACAGAGCAAAATACTGGTTAGGAAGCCTAAAGAGAGGACCCACAATAGGTTGGACTCCCCAGTGGAGTCGTCAGTTCTGTTATTCAGGAAAACACACCCTTATAACCTAGGGCCTCTGGGTTACCAACTTACTAAACTAACTTGCAGACAATCAGCCATTTCATAAATTAAAATAGGAATAGGAAGAAAACTGGGCATACCTTGTTTATGACGGCCAATCCTAGCTTTTCTTCTCCTCTTCAAGTTGCTTCCACAGCTTCCATGGTATCTCCAATCACTTGCAAAGAACAAGATCTTCCTGCAATATATTATATATATACCAATGGTTAATGGAATAACATATTCATGATGAAACAATAAGATAATTCAGAAATCAACATATATAAGAGTGAAAATATACAATATTGGAAGAACTTTCTTTATTGATAAACAAGTGTGGTGAGATTACAACCCATCATCTGAGACAATTCCTTCGCCGAAAACCAAGGACACCGAGTTCTGCTGCTCCAAGCTATCTGAAGGAAAACCACCATCATAAATTTGCTCTACTAACTATGATTGATTATCGTTAACCCCTACCCTCTATTTATACATAAGAAAAGAGAGAGGTTTCGAAGGTTGAGATGGTTGAGGAAGTTGGGATAGTTATGATTATGGGCCCAATTGTCCTCAACTAATCGTGTTTATATTTTTCAAATCTAAATTAAGGCATATGCAACTAATGATACTAGAAATTTGCGTATGATACGAGACTTGCTTTAAGGAAACCTGCGGGTGCAAGCCCTAAAAATGTATATGCGGAGTTGCAATGCACATACTCACGTATGATACATGGGTTTCTATGCAAATAATCGCATATTCAACCCTAATGTCCAAAAAAAAATATTCAACTGGTCAGGTGATGATGTATCAAAGGTCATGCCCATCTATAGTGTTTTTGCTGCTTCAATCCACTTTGTCATTTTGTGTTCTGACACATTGGGTGGCAGTACTCGGATGGAGAAGTTCCATTTTACATGATAACACTCTCTCATGAAAATTTGGCGTTATGAATTTCTGGAGTAGAAAGCTTACTATAGATCAAAGGTCAAAATATTAATGAGGAGCTGAGAAGATTATAAAGACCTTGGAGGAGCGAATCTCCTTGAATGGTTCCCAAAACTGAATAATAGTGGCTTGTAACCAACATCCAGCACCAACCTGACAATCCTGAGAGAATAGGTCAAGTCTCCTTCACTAGAGCTCGACTTCCAAGACTAAATGGATGATATTCTGAGCTTGAACTTGGTATTAAATAGCTTCTCCTTGTATCTATGTGGCTGTATTGAAGAATGGAAGAGAATGTATAAGAGAATGGGAAGGCTTGGGGCACATCACCCAAGGGAATTGAGGCACATCACTGAGACAAGAAGCTTTGCTTCACTCAACATTGAAATAATGATAATCAAAGTTTCTAAAATTGAGTTGGAAGCATTATTTTATATATTTATTGACTTGTTGAGCAAGTCATCCACATGTTGGGCAAGTTACCCACTTGCAAACCCTAACCCTAAGCCATGAATGCACCCTCTTAGAGGAAATTAGCAAGTTAAGACTTTAGATGATGTTCCCCTACTTCCATCACTCAACCCAAGGTGGAAAGTGTACCCTCCTTGAGAAAAAACTTCCTTCTTAATGACTGATGATGTTTCCTTGTTTACATCCTTTCACCAAATTGGAAACTGCAACCTCCTTGACCAAAAGTTTCCTGCTTTGTGACTAAATTATTTTCCTGTACTTTCCTTCTTTTAAAACTTCCTTTCTTTTCCTTTCTTTTTGATAGTTGCCATCTTTTTTATGAGATATTTCTTTTTCCAGTTTTTTGTACAATTTCTATTTTTCATCCTATGCAAGTTGGCTTGCCTAATGCACCCTCCTATCTTGACAACTCATTACCACATGTAATTATTTTTCATACTAATTAAATAATTACATACAAATAACCAAATTTTAGAAATTAATCTAATACATGCCTCCATATTTTTAAATAATCGAAATTCCTTAGGCATAATTTAATTAATTCAATTTTTAACCCCCAGGCATCGACAAGGTCAACACTTTTAATGTCCTTCAAGGAAGGGACATTACAATCCACCCCTCCCAAGTTTGCTTGTCCTTAAGCAAAAGAAATCAAGGGTGCTAAAAATGTGTTCACCCTCCCAAGTGGCAATCTTCACTGGGAAACCCTTTCCACTACACCGATTTGATTATAGTCGTTCCCCTAATGACTAACCCTTCTTCCACAAAATTTTCACCTAGTTAAGATAATTGAGTAGAATTCCTGGATTCCACTTCCCTCTCTGCAAGGATCCATATGTTCCTGCCACTTTTGTAAAGTTGTCATTCCAAGAAATGTCGGGGTCCCAATTTCTCAACTTCATCCTCCCAAGCATTAGTAACAACAATAAAGATTCATCATCATAGAAAATGAAAGTGAGGATGTGAAAATTATACCACCACACTGAAAATTGAAAACTCCCAATGCAAAATTGAATATCCATGAGACTTCCCTACCCAACATAAAATTTCTTATGTTCCTTATGTACACTAGCACTAAAGCTCACACTTTTGTTTCCGCAATGACATAAGTGTGATTCCACTATCCCAAGACAATTATAGACATCCTTCAACAACCATAGATGACCATGTTTCTCACAGAAAATGTAGGATGTGTCCATTGAAAATCGCTTGGTGTAATAAAAGGGTGCACACTCCAAGGTGCATAACTCCAACAAGTACCTATCCATCCATGCCATGGATGAACAAATCCTCCAACTGTCAAGTCCACATGGGAATCTTATTGCTTTCCCATGTGCACAATCCCAATGGCTCAACTCTCTTCCACTAGTCATGCAATCACCACCATGAATGGAGGAATCAAAGATAGGAAATGGATGAATTTTCTTCTACTAAGAATGTGGTGGTGCTCTCATCAAATCCCCATGGATGAGTGCGGGAGACAAATAAGTACCTTTACTTGCATATCTGAATGGTATGTATTCTTGAATGTATTGTTGAAACAAGTAAAATGTTTTACCAATATCTTCTATGGCATCTCCTTTCACCAACAGTTGTTAATCAGAACTTTCCTCATGTTTGTCCTCCACATGAGGTTCCTTCATCACCTCCACTATGTCATCTGCCATGTGAAAAATTCCATCTTCCATGTAGGATAGGGTGTATGATGAACTCAACTCCTTTAGAAGTTGATCATTCTGCACTATTGATTCTTGAAGGGCCCTCTGTGTGCTCTTCAATGAATTATTGGTGATCTCCAACTTACTAGTGAGCCTTTCGTATTCTTCTTCTTCCTTCTTGAGTGCACTATGGTACATTTCAGCCACTATGAAGAGATGATCTCTGTCAAATAGTAAGTTCATATATATATCCTTCATCTTGACCATAAATTCTTCAAGTGTTATGAACTCTTCCATAATGAATTCTCCTTCCAACTCTCCTACAAAATAGTTCCATTAACATCTTATCACCAAGGCATTGGTGTCAACAAAGTTGTTAATGGATGCCATAAGATTCTCTCGGTCCTCCTTTAGTGATCCACTAAAAATAAGATCATCCCAAGGATTCTCCTTCCCATGGCTAACACATAAGATCATCTTGATTGTGGAATGGATCCACAACACAAATGCCATTCTCAACATACCAGACAACTTTAGAATCTATTGCAAAATCACTTCCATGATATGAAGTGAATGGTATCTCTGAAGGTTTCCATGAAATGTGATATTTGCAATAATCATACGGTATATCATACCTTGGCATTTCATATTCATCACCTTTATGCGGGGACACTATGGTGGCCTGCTCTTCCACCACACTCTCAGGTTCACACCCAAATGGCGTGGCCTTGTCTTCTTCATCATTATGAGGCTCAAGAGGTCACTATAAATATGATTTATATTGTTCTTTTGGATCTGATCCAAAATATGTCTCACCACCCTCACATGAACCAAAATCCTTAGAATTGATATGGAAATCACCCACAAAGAATATGGAAGTGCATTCATATTCACTTTCTTCTCCCATGCAGTCACCTTTCAGTGCCTTGCACTCCACCTCATGAATCTCTGTCACTACTTCATTTCCATAATCCTCATCATTAAGCATATGATTTCCAACCTTTTCAAGGTCATTTTGGATTTCCTTATGCTCCTCCAAAAGTAGATCTTCAATTGTAGATTCATCTCCCATACTGCTAGCAACCTAATGATGGGATGCTATGTCTTTAGCTGTGCATGGTACCTCTTCATCTTCTTCTGCACAACTTTCTTACTTCATGCATTCACTTTGAAATAAATTGCATTCCACCATGATACCATTTTCGCTTTCTTCATATATATTTTATGTAGAGCACTTGGAAGGTGAGACTTCATTCTGTTGCAACCTTTGCTCCACTTCTCTACACACATTGTTGACAATATGTTATGTTCTATTCTGATGTGAGTTTCCAAAGGATCCATTTGCCTAAATAATATTCCGATCTCCTGTCCACAAAAATCCCGAAAATAAAAGAACTCTCGGATCTCTTTGCTTAATGTTTGATGTCTTCAGAGGTACTTAGAAGCATCATCTTCCAGTTCCTTTCCTTCAACGACCATTCTGCCATCAACAATGCCAAACTATGGTGGATTAAGCCTTCTACTCTCTATACACATAATTTCATATCAAGATTCATTATCATCAACATTAATAACCGCATAATCATAATAGGATTCTTCCTCATCATCCCACTCAAAATCATCACTAGGTGGTGCTAGTCTCATGGCTACAATTTCCTTAATCAGAAGAGGTGTCTTGCAATATTATTCAATGAAGAGCCTACTTTCCATAAGATGGGCCAAGGAAAGAAATATGATACAGCTGCAATATCCCTGATATGAATTGGATATGAATATGATCTCTTACTGCTTATATTATCAAAATATGAATAAAAATTTACAAGCTTATTGAGCACTTTCTTTGACAATGAGAGACATAGGAAGTAATGACACAAAAAATTGAGTGACATAAGATTAATGGAAGAAACCAAAGAAAATTCTTGGATACTGAAATTTAATATCCCTAAGAACTTGTATGTTGGTCCTTTTAGGTTTTGAGCATCAACGAGGATGAAGTCTACTACCAGGATTATAAGCGTCCCAACCAGTGCAAGCTGAGATTGAACATTCAATTCCAAGAAACCAAGTATTATGGAAGGATTAGTTGAGTTATGCATCACTATTTAGGAATTAAATGTCCATTTATTAGGTTCATAACAGTTCTGGAACAATTTGGTAGAATTTGAAGGTGTTTGGGAAACAACTAGGAATTTGGACTAGAGATAGCTTGCGCAAGGGAGGATTCAAAAGCACCGTACAGAGTTAAATAAATCAGTTCTTGAGAGTTTCATTGGGTTTTTGGGTGAATTTTTGACCTTCTACAACTTACAGAATCGAATTTGATATTACTGAATAGACATGACATTAAAAACAGTAAAACTAGTCAATTTTAACTAGCTAATGAGCATACATAAGAAAATGAGGAAGAAATTCAACTATGTAATTTATAATATCTGAAATTAAATGTTATCAGAAGTTTATTAGACTAACCTAAACATCATCAATATCATATATCATTATCATGGCCACTACATCACTATCAGTGCATTAAACTTACAAAAAGGATGATTAAATGAGCATTGGAAGGCCTCTCATGAAAATTTGGCATTATAAATTTCTGGAGAAGAAATATTAATTTATATCATAGGTCATAATATCAATAAGGATATGATAATCTTAGAAATATCTCGGAGGATATGATCTCCATCAATGGTGCCCAAAACTAAAGAATAGTGGCTTGTAACCAGCACCCTACACCAATCTGACAATCCTGAGAGCATAAGTCAAGTCTCCTTCACTGGAGCTTGACTTCCAAGGCTGAATGGATGATATTATAATATTTAACTTGGTATTCAATGGATTCTCCTTGTTTTTTGTGGCTGCACTAAAGAATGGAAGAGAAGATAGAAGAGAATGGGAAGTCTTGGGGCGCATCACCCAAGGGAACTAAGGCACATCACTAAGAAAAGAAGCTCTGCTTCACTCAAAATAGAAATAATGATCATCAAAAGTTATGAAATGGAGTTGTAAGTATTATTTTATATATTGATTGAATTGTTGAGAAAGTCATCAACCTGTTGGGAAAGTTACCCACTTGCAAACCCTAACCCTAAGCCATGAATGCACCCTCCTTGAGGAAATTAGAAAGCTAAGATTTTAGATGATGTTTTTCTGCTTGAATCACTCAACCCAAAGGGGAAATTGTGCCCTCCTTTTGAAAAAAAATCCTTCTTTATAACTGATGATGTTTCCTTGCTTGCATCCTTTCACCAAATTGGAAACTGCACCCTCCTTGACCAAACATTTCATGCTTTGTGACTGACTTCTTTTCATGTACTTTCCTTTTTTTTTAACTACCTTGCTTTTCCTTGCATTTGATAGTTTCCATATTTTTTATGACAAATTTATTTTGCCAGTTTTTTGTACAGTGGCTATTTTTCATCCTAGGCAAGTTGTCTTGCCTAATGCACCCTCCTGTCTTGAAAACTCATTCCCAAATGTAATTATTTTTAATACTAATAAAAAAATTACATACAAATAACCAAAATTTAGAAATTAATCTAATAGATTCCTCCATAGTTTTAAATAATCAAAATTCCCTAGGCATAATTTAATTAGTTCAATTTTTAACCCCTAGGAACTGACAAGGTCAACACTTTTAATGTCCTTTAAGGAATAAATATTACATTAGTTAAGTGATAGTTATTATTTTGATTCATATGCAATTAATAGTTAAGTAAATAGAGTAAGTTAGGAATTGAGTTATCGTACAGTTGTAATAAAGATCCAAACTCAAGCATTTGAGAGTTGGATTGAAGATCATGAAGATTGAATGCAATGATGAAATATTGTGAGAAAATCCTCCGTGTTTTCATTCCCCAGATTTGAAATTCATGTGTGTTTGATTCATGAATACATGTTCAATTTAACACTCTTGGATTTAAATGAACTGGTTATTTTTTAAGAAAACTGGCATAAGAATAATAATTTATCACACATTCATTGTGTCAAATACTTTGAATGTCTACAGTTTTAATTAAAATTTGCTCATAAACTTTAAAATTAAAACCACAAAGCCAAAGATACTTCTCAAATACTGAAGATGAAGTAAACAAATTGTACACAAATATTTTGGTCAAATGATCGGGAAAAACCCCAACTTGGGGAAAACCCTGAAGAAGAATTTCTCATTAAAGAATAGTACTCAGAAATTTTTCTACACAAGAAAATTACTTCTTCAACCCACTTTTAAAAAATTCCAAATTTAATGGCATCATCAAACTACCTATTTTTTCATGCAAACAACAACTATGATTTTTTTTATATGGCCCCCACACATGCCGATACGACCTGCAATAGTCTGTTGTACCTTCTGGCTTGAAAACAATGCCCACGCATGCTTGCACTTAATGGTGTACGAACTATATAGCCAATACTTAATACACAACATTTTTTCTTGGGAATCATGCCCTCACATGTGTGACTATATTTGTTGTACGGCTACAATAAATGCTGCAGGATGCCTTAGGAAATGTGTTGTTTCTCCTCTTGGAAATCATGCCACTTTCACTAGCATATATCTTCATTCTTCTTCACATTCTTCTTCTTCCTTTGCTGGTGGTGAGTGTCTTTCAATGTATTTTCTCTTTGTCTTATACTTCAAATTTGCAACTACCTTCCCTAACTACCCTAATCTAGGGTTGAGAATTAATTACAAAATCAAGGGTCATCATTAAAACTCACTTTTAATAATTAAATATATTAATTATTAAATACATCACTTAAAGTGACCCACTTTATAAAGTACATAACAACATTCACTTTATTTATATAAAAAGTCATTTTTTTACATAAAAATACAAAGGACAAATCCTTAAGTCCTTCTCATCACAATCATACCAAAAATATGAGTAAGGACCTTCAAATTTATCATCTTCCAACAATTTTTAGTGGATACATTGTTTTCCTTATTACTGAAGTTTGGAAATCATGCCAATGTTTGCAAACATTCTACAGACATATTCGTATTTATTTCTTGATTGGTTCAGTTCTAAATTAAGACTTTATTAAGACTCTGATATGGAATAATGTTTCTTGAAATCATTGGGAAGGAGAGAGAGTTTTGTTGATGTATTTGTAACTTTAGAATGTATTCATTTTTATATTTCTTATTGTACACCGATAGAGATGTTTATTCCTCCGATCAGGAGAGTCATTAATATAATAAAGTCATATAAAGTCTTTGACGTTAACCCTTCGTTGTAAGTTGGGGCAATAGTCCCCATAGTTGATTCATATGAGGGTTATTAGACTCTCCTAGTGAGGTCGGCCCTATAGAGTAATTGTCAAGTGGAAAACAAGTATAAATAGAGAGTGAGACTCTCTATTTGTCACACACACACACTCAATAGTAGCACATGAGTGAGAAAGAAGTAGCTCACACAAGTGAGAGAGAGAACAAATATCATAGATCATGTTTGTATCTTTGGGTTTTACTTTTGTTGTTGGTGCTCATTCTATCTCTGAGGAAGTTGCGGGGTTTTCTCCTTTATGGTTTCCCCAAGGAAAATTATTTGTGTCTCTTAGCTCTTGTGATTATTGTTGTGCATGTTATTCTCTCAGATAAGATCCTATATCATATTGATTAAATGATAAAAATCTAACATGATATCAGAGCTAGCCTGGGTAGAAGACACTGTCCAGCTGTGGGAACTAGGGCTTCCTAGTTGAAAGTGTTCTCTCCACATATCATCAAGAAAGGAGAGCTAGGATAAATCAACTCACTAAGTTGCATCTATTAGTGGTTACAGTTTATGAATCAGATAATTTTCATTGTACATCTGAAATATAGCTGCAATGGAAGTTAATGGAAATTAGCATTTCATGTTTGGAAACCTTAGAAGACTGAATTTTGTAATCCTAGAACATTCGCTATAATGCGAGATTGGAAAAGGATAACAAGCCTAAATGTTTACAAGCCAAATATAAATTTGTTTTGCACACTGTGTAAAAATTTTATCCTCATATTCACTATACTTCAGGAGATATGGTTTTTCCAAATCAGGGTTCTAGCCTCCTCCAGAATACAATCATAAACAGGTGGCCTAGGGAGATTTGCTATATCTCGGGCTAGGAAGGTCCAAACAAAATTTAGCAAGATGTTGAAGGTAGGGCATAGACTGCAGTTTCTGTGGTAAGTTTTTGAGACTCAAAATATGAAATAGTGACATGTGGCATTCCGTATAAGTTCTCTATCTTGAATAGTCCCCAAAATAGTCACCTAGGGAAAATGCAAATAAGTCCCACTTGGAGAATCCATTTCCACTCTAACCTATGGGGTTGAAAATAAGACTTATCAGGATATCACAGTGAGAATTTTCAGACCTTAAGGATCTGAAACTTCAGAGATAAAATAGAAGCAATGCTAGTCATTTCTGGAGAATAAATTGGAAAACTAGGGCTTCCTATTCCGGGAGCTTCCCTCCACTATTTTCATTAAAGGAGTACATTCAATAGCTCACCTTGAAGAGTCTCATCTTTCTATCCAATCAGAATTTTGAAATTCCAAGTTTTGAAAATTAGGGTTTCTCTGACAAACCCTAGATCAGCCAGCTCCATAACCAGGACGGACACCTCAAATCATTAAGATCTAAATTTTTCCTATTTAAATTTGAGGTTCTCATAACTAATCACACCAGCTTTATGACAAGATTGGTGAAGCTGACAAATTCTGAGTATGGAAGTATAGGACCTCCATGATCCTTGAAGAAATTGACTTCGATAAATTTTTCAGTAAGAAAGTTCTAGGAGCCATAGGGAGATGAGGCTAAGGCTAGAGCCAAGAGAATCATTGTAGATTCTATTAAGATCATATCATCCCTCATGTGTCATCTTTGAAGACACCAAAAGGAAGTGTTCGATGCTATGACAGAGCAATCAAAGAAAAATAAGATATTTTTCTAACCACCTTGAATGGCCTCCTAGGATCATGGGATTCATTCATTTGAAGAATGTGTGCCAGAAGGAAGTGATTAGCTTCAGTAGAATCTGAGAAGAGTGCACACAAAAAGAAGCTCGACTCATAATAAGAGAAGAGAAGATGGGAACAACTGAAGATCAAGATTTCACGATTTAAATAAGGTCCCTTGAGCGAGGAGGAATACGAAGGACTCAATTCTTGAAGAACCTCTTATCCATCATAGCGTTTGGATAAGAAATGATGATGTCATGAATGAAGAAGATGATAAAGCTAAAGGTGCTTGAAGGAGTCTACCCACAAAACAAATAAAGATAAGTATTCGAATTGTCTTTTCCTATATATCTAGTTGTTTATATGACAATGTTTAGTTGTGAAATGTATTATGCATGATAGAATAATGAACAGTATACTACTAATATGTATGTGATGGGTAGGTATCCCATGGTGCTATGAAACACTCCATTTCTACTTATCTAGAATGAAACGTCTTTGTTGATGTATTGGATTAGTGCATAATCTCAATGATTGTTGATGAAATTGTCATTGATGCCAACATAGACTTGCAGTGGCCCCACAGGTTGTCATTGATGCCACCAAGTCCCACTTGCAGTGCCTTGGATCCCTTACAAAGTGGGGTTGTGCCTTGAATCACCTTGTACCCAGTTGACAAGGTCCTAGTACCCACAAGGATGGATCTTGGAGCCACCACCCTGTTGAAGATGCTAAAGACCTTCTTGATGGTGTTAAAGACCTTAGAGATGGTGTTGAAGCCCCTGTGGCTGATGGAGAAGCCCAAGATGGGTTGAAGAAGCATTAATGACCCATTTTGTGGTCGTTCATGCTCTGATGATGTCATGGTACCCTAGGAGAAGGCCTAGAAACCCCACAGGTGATGTCATGATAGATCTTGACCCTTGGAGGTCACCTTGCGTGGTTAAGGTAGTTGAAGAAGTCAAAGAAGCCTCCTACTGCATGGAGAAGCCTTAAAGAATCCCTTGGACCCACACTTGATGGTTTGATGAAGGAATCCATGATGAGGCCTCTTTGGGTGTTAGTGATGACCTTGCAACCGTTGTTGGGGTCATGGAACTCTTTTATGATGATGATGACCTTGTATGGTCTTTGACATGTGTGTGGAAGCCCTTGAAGAAGCCTTTGGACCCACACACTTGGTGGTCAAATGGTCTTGAAGGATATGGTCTTTGACATGTGTGCGGAAGCCCATGAAGAAGCCTTTGGACCCACACACTTGGTGGTCAAACGGTCTTGAAGGAATGTTGAAGGTACTATGTTGATTGGGGTTCTTGATGAAGCCCTTGTGGCTTGGTGTAACACTTGGAGACCCTTGGCTTGGTTCACTAAGCAATCTTGAAGTAGCTCCCATGATGAAGATGTACAAATAAATAAATAAATAAAAACAAAATTTAAAATTCAAATTAAAAATTAAAATACAAACTATTTACTTTGGTCACCCCATAAGTCGGCTCCATAAATTAAATTAAAAATAAATTAATTTTTTTTTATGTAGGTTGGCTCCAAAGTATATGAAAAAACCACTATAAATACCCTATCAAGCCTCATTTTGAAAATACAATTTTGGAATGAGCTCTGAATTTTTCATGACTGAGGTAAATTTCGGATTAACTGAGGCATCAAGAAAAACGCAGCAGCAAACAAGGCAACAGGAGCAGAAAAAACACAGCAGCAAACACGAGCTGGAGGACAGTCCCAATCTTTTTTTTAACAGACAATTTTTGCAACAACAGACTGAATTTTTGATGGCAGCAGCAACGGTGGACTGAGGTGTCTCACTGGTCTGTATCAGACCCAAATTTTATAGGAGAAAATATCCTTTTTTTGTTAAAATTTCAGAGAAGGTCAAGTTTCCATTCCAAGTTTTTGGACTAGTATCCAGCTGTCAACTTTTGGAAGAGTCCACAGTCCCGAGTTTTGAGAAGAGGTCAACCCATTCACAATCCAAATTTACAGTAGTGATATATATATATTATTTTTTCAGAATCCAAGTTGGTGTCACAATCCAAAGGTAGCAGTCTACAATCCTTTTTACAGTCTGAATTTTGAAGGATGAGCAGCAAACAACAACACCATACGTGGAGTAAATAGCCACAGTCTGAATTTTGTTAGAGTTTTATCACAATCTGAATTTATGCACTGAAGGGCATCTCCATCGAAGGCACATCAGGAACACTTCTAAATTACTGAGGAAAAGCACAGTATCAGGTATGCACAATAGTATGATCACAGTGGTTGTTACACAGTAATATATTAAGTGGGTGAAATGTTAAGTGATATATATGAGACAGTTACACAGTAGTATGCATACTCAATGATCCATGCATAAGACATTCACGCAATGATGTTAGACAGTAATATTGATGGGCCAGTAATGTTTACACTATGAAGTGTTAGTGGTGATGTACTTAACCAGTAGTATGCAATAATGCTTAGTAATGTTTAGCTTGTTTACACAATGGTAGTATGCTAAACCAGCAATACACAATGAAATAATGATTACACGGTATGCTCGGTAATGATATACATACCAGTTGTAACATAGAAATGATCAGTGATATGAAGATTGAATAGCGATATGATGAGTGTACATTAATTTGTTTAGAGATATGCTCAGTACATAGTGATATGATGATTATGAAAAATACAGTAGTATGATGACATATAGTGAGAAAATGTTTGAATAGTGATTTGGACAGTTGAGTGTGACTGAAGCAACAAAGTGACAAATGTAAGTAGACCTTAGTTGATTTGGCATGAACTTAAAGTCCTATGTATATATCCAGCTTGGTGTGTCTAACAATTGGTATCAGAGCTGACCTTCGTCACAAGCCTAGCAAGCTTGAAGGATATCCTTAGACACAATGAAGGAAAAGAAAGTGTCATCAAGCAATGATGTGCCTATACTTGACATGACATATTATTTTAGTTAGAGGAGCAAAATGAAGGCTTATCTGAAGAATTTTGGTATTTGGGATATTGTTATCAATCCACTCGCTCCATCAAACAAGAAGGGAAAATCAGCTGCACAGAAGGAAGCAAAGAAGGACAATGCCACAACCTTGAAGTTCCTCATGGATGGACTTCCCAGCTCAGTGAAGGAAAGTGTAGGAGAGTACACTTCTGCCAAAGACCTATGGTTCAAGTTGGAAAGTGAGTATCAGAAGGCAAGACCAGAACCCGAAAAGACAAGCCCCCAAAAGAGATCAATCAAGAAGAAGACAAGCAAGAAGATGAATCCAATAAAGGTATGGACTCCTGTGATTGTAATAGTCCGTTTAATGAAATTGAGAAGGTTCTTGCAGATGATGATGCAGGGCTATCAAAGGTTGCACATGAGATACATCTCACGCTGCTGAATATTGATCTCAGAGCCAATTGGTTCCTAAACACAGTAAGTCTGAACCAGAGTGACTTCATGAAGTTCAAAAAGAAAATCTTGGACTCCTTGAATGAATATCAGCAGAAGACCATGACAATGAAAGTGTTGCTTGTGAAGCTCAAAAACAAGGACAAAGAGTTGCAAGATCGAATGAAATACAAGGATGCTGAAGTTGAAGAACTAAAGACTGAATTGATCAGTCAAAAGGAAGAGCCAGAAAAGACTGCTCAAGAGCTTGAAGAAACTAGAGAGGTCAATCATGATCTGAAGACTCAGTTGGAGGAAGCCGAGAAGATGGAAGAAATCCTGAAGAGTCAGCTCGAAGAAAAGGAGAAGACAATCCAGAAGTTGGAAATGGAGGTAGTTTGTCTCAAGAAGAAAGGTAAGAAGAATGAAGCCTTGGTCAAGTTCCAAGATAGTTCAATTGTCCTAGATAAGATCTTGGATTGCCAAATATCTCCACTCAACAAAACTGGTCTTGGTTACAAGAAGAACAAAGAAAAATATGAAGATGATACTTGGTCTCTGAAGACTCCAGAAGCAGGTCCATCAATGTCCAAAGCTGCTCCCCATGCACTTGCACATGACAACAAGGACTTTGGAAGTTCAAAGATGAAACAAGGAGTTAGGTCTATTCCTCAAAGCAAGCTCAGAAAAGAAACAACTCCGAGACCCAGGTATGAAAGTGTGTAACGAACATAAATAGGGTAATAATTAAATAATTAATAATAAACATAATTGATTATACTTAAGATGAAAGGACATGACCTTTCATTTACAATTCCCAAGCCTTATTTAATAGGAGAGTTATCAACCATTGTAATCATCTTTTTATCTATCAATTTGTTCATATTTTATTATTATTATTTAATTATTATCCTATTTATGTTCGTTTCAAAGTGGTTTCAATGGTTATTGTTATTTTTGTTCTAACTTTGGTCATAAGGCTATGGATTGTAGATTCTATGGAAGAAGAAGGGTCGGAAGCCCCAATGACCCAATCAGATGTTGGACATGTAATCAAGTTGGACATGTTGCTACCACATGTCACACATTGAGATGCTACACATGCAGTGGGTTTGCTCACAAAGCCCAAGAATGTGTGAGTCAAAGAAGTCAACCAAGGAGGAGTCCTTCATATACATCAACAAGAAGAGTTGAAGATCAGAAGACAAATTCCTAAAGTCAGGGACACTCTCAGGCATGGAGAAATGAAGCTAATCAAAGAAGTGTTGGAAGTTCCAAAATCTCAGTCAGGTGTTGGACATGCAACAATTTTGGTCACATTAATGCATATTGTCGTACGATGAGGTGTTATAGCTACAGTGGCCTTGGGCACAAAGCTCAAGATTCTTGGGGTACACGGAAACAACCCTTGAGAAGTTACCTATACAACTCATCAAGGAAAGCCAATGCAAATGAAGGAACAAATGCTCAAAGGATAGATGCCAAGAAGCAAGTATGGATGAGGAAGACCGAGTAGTTCCAAATAGGAGAGTTTGATCAGAGCAAGGAGGATGGCTGCCATATGGCAAGCCTAGTGTAAGGTATCTCAAAGACCTTATCCCACCTTGAGCTCATGAGGCTGGAGAATGGACTCAAAGGAGAAAGGATGGTTACTTCAGGTATATAGACAGGTCCTAGGATCGTGCATGTTGATAGGGGGAGCAATAATCAATGATCATTGGTTTCAGATGTAGATATATGGTCACCCTTTGCCATTGATGCCAAAGGGGGAGAGATGCAGACAGAGGGAGAGATGAAGACAAAAGGGGAGCATGCTCACAAGGGGAGCATGAGTTGTTGTCATCAATGACAAAGGGGGAGATTGTTGATGGAATTTTCATTGATGCCAACATAGACTTGTAGTGGCCCCACAAGTTGTCATTTAAGGCCACCAAGTTCCACTTGCAGTGCCTTGGATCCCTTACAAAGTGGGTTTGTGCCTTGAAGCACCTTGTACCCAGTTGACAAGGTCCTAGTACCCACAAGGCTGGATCTTGGACCCACCACCTTGTTGAAGATGCTAAAGACCTTGTTGATGGTGCTGAAGACCCTAGAAATGGTGTTGAAGCGCCTGTGGATGATGGAAAATCCCAAGATGGGTTGGAGAAGCATTAATGACCCATTTTGTGGTCATTCATGCTATGATGATGTCATGGTACCCTATGAGAAGGCCTAGCAACCCCACAATTGATGTCATGATGGATATTGACCCTTGGAGGTCACCTTGCATGGTTAAGGTAGTTGAAGAAGTCAAAGAAGCCTCCTATTGCATGGAGAAGCCTTGAAGAATCCCTTGGACCCACACTTGATGGTTTGATGAAGGAATCCATGATGAGGCCTATTTGGGTGTTAGAGATGACCTTGCAACCGTTGTTGGGGTCATGGAACTATTTTATGATGATGATGACCTTGTATGGTCTTTGACATGTGTGTGGAAGCCCTTAAAGAAGCCTTTGGACCCACACACTTGGTGGTTAAGTGGTCTTAAAGGATATGGTCTTTGTCATGTGTGTGGAAGCCCATGAAGAAGCCTTTGGACCCACACACTTGGTGGTCAAATGGTCTTGAAGGAATGTTGAAGGTACTATGTTGATTGGGGTTCTTGATGAAGCCCGTGTGGCTTGGTGTAACACGTGGAGACCCTTGGCTTGGTTCACTAAGCAATCTTGAAGTAGCTCCCATGATGAAGATGTACAAATAAATAAATAAATAAAAACAAATTTCAAAATTCAAATTAAAAATTAAAATACAAAATATTTACTTTGGTCACCCAACAAGTCGGCTCCATAAATTAAATTTAAAAATTCAAATTAAAAGTAAAATTATTTTTTTTATGTAGGTTGGCTCCAAAGTGTATGAAAAAACCACTATAAATACCCTATCAAACATAATTTTGAAAATACAATTTTGGAATGAGCTCTGGATTTTTCATGACTGAGGTAAATTTTGGATTGACTGAGGCAGCAAGAAAAACGCAGTAGCAGACAAAGTAGCAGGAGTAGAAAAAAACGCAGCAGTAGACACGTGGTGGAGGACAGTCCCAAACTTTTTTTTTATAGACAATTTTTGTGGCAGTAGACTGAATTTTTGATGGCAGCAGCATCAGTGGACTGAGGTGTCTCGCTGGTCTATATTAGACCCGAATTTTACAGTAGAAAATATCCTTTTTTTTGTTAAAATTTCAGAGAAGATCAAGTTTCCATTCCAAGTTTTTGGACTAGTATCCAGCTGTCAACTTTTGGAAGAGTCCACAGTCCCGAGTTTTGAGAAGAGGTCAACCCATTCACAATCCAAATTTATAGCAATGATATATATA